>OX463838.1:51161992-51557461 GCA_949825065.1 Odontocerum albicorne | reverse complement strand
ATATATATATATATATATATATATATATATATATATATATATATATATATATATATATATATATATATATATATATATATATATATATATATATATAATATATATATATATATATATATATATATATATATATATATATATATATATATATATATATATATATATATATATATATATATATATATATATATATAATATATATATATATATATATATATAATATATATATATATATATATATATATATATATATATATATATATATATATATATATATATATAATATATATATATATATATATATATATATATATATATATATATATATATATATATATATATATATATATATATATATATATATATATATATATATATATATATATATATATATATATATATATATATATATATATATATATATATATATATATATATATATATATATATATATATATATATATATATATATATATATATATATATATAACTATATATATATATGTTTATTTTAGGTTTTCAGTTACTTCGCGAACTGTAAATGTTGGATTCTGACATCAGATCTACCTGGAGATCCATCAGCAGCTTCCTTACAGTATTTATTATTATTTATTTTTTGGCCTGGATGACTCTTTAGTAACATTGTTCTCTGTTTTGGATATACAGGAGACGGTATCTATTTTAATTGGTATTTTGTGGGATTTTGACCACCTTAGAAGGCTGAGTTAAGTGCTCACTTTATGCCTAGGCAATATTCATCATTATACCATAGATTCATCTCTATACATCATTTAAATGTTTTTATTCTTAGTGCAGACAAGATGGTTTTTAGTCTTTATGCCATTTGTTGACGAACAATGGTAAGATTTTTTAACAGATGTTGAGGTATATATATTTATTTTGATAATTAAAATATGTATACTTATTTTGGTAATTAAAAGATATATACAAGAGGGTTTTCGTTTCTTTAAATATATGTCCAAACAGATAAAAAAATGGTAGGTAAATTTTTAAAATTATATCGTTCAAACATAAAACTTATTGGGCTCATAAGCACATTTCTAATGCTCGATCTATCGCCAAATTATACGCATATTATATTAATTTCAGTAGGAAGTGTTTATGAACGTACGTTGGCATGAAATTTTGAACGAAAAATAATTCCCATATCCGTTTTCAATCCTTTCTAATTTTTTTGCATGGCTAATACAGCCAAATTAAAGGAGAGTTATACAATATGTAATTTTACCAAATACCGTTGACCTTATGTAACCTTTTTAATAGATTTCGCATTTTCCGATGAAAATAAATAATAATAAGTATAGTTGCATATAGAAAACACGTTAATTTATGATAGTAATTTTATCAGACACACTAAAAGACGAATCAAAAAATAATCCAATTCCGCCCAATTTTTTTTTATAGATCTTCAAATAAAGTGTTGGATTTATCATCATTTATTAAAACTCTTTAACGTATCACAGTTGATTGCCTATTCTGGTGAAGACTTATAAAATTTTTAATTCAATTGCAATAAAATATAATAGTGACTACCTCCTAATTCGTTACACCTGTCTTTTGCTCGTAATTTAGGGGTAGCGGGTTCGATTCTCGTTGATATTTATTTTTAAAGGGATCCTGTCTAGTTTGTTCGTCAGGTATCTAAAACATCTTTCTGATCAGTTAAAAGAGATTGCTATATGGTAATAGACTATTCACGTTGTGGGATCAAACTGAACTTAACATTATAAAATCTAGGTTCTAATGAGAATCGAACCAGCTACTCCCAGGTCGGAAGACAGGCACATTAATAACTATGCTGCAGAGGTCGTCGAAACACTTTATTTACATTTACTTTCCTTAAGTTGTTTTTACTGAAACCTAACGCAAAGGTTTTTTTTTCAATTTTACGTATATAATTATCACAGATTAAAATATTTCGTTATTTTAAGATAGAATCGATTGTTCAGATAACGTTAGATTTCATGCTTCTACCCTGAGAACTATAAATCACGTATGAAAGTGCACACGATTTACTAAAACCTTGTCGTCCCGGGCGATGTGGTTTGTGCGAGTACATCATCTTCATCTTCGAAATAACATTGCATTATCTGTAGGTTAAACACACTTTATAACTTGACTGAAACATGATAATACTCGTATATTCTCCATTAAGCAATCCAACTTGTGCGAATCATGAGGCATATTTCAATAGAAGAGCTATTGTCCACTCATTTGTTTAAGTGTTGGTTAAAATAAGTTTAGGTTTAGGCAAAGATGATGTAGTCTTATAGGAGAAATATTTAAATTGACTATCCATAATTAGTTGACTGGCACTACCATCGAGAGGAAGGGAAGATGCAGACTCAGCAGACACACATGACACGCATGGCAACTAATGAAATGTTCATCATCCCTAGAGTTAAAACCTCTTTTGCCCAAAGGCAATATGCTTATTTGGGTCCCATTACATACAATGGCGTGCCGACTTCAATAAAGGTAAAGGTAGGAAAACCATTTAGACAGTCGATCGGAGCGTGGTTGTTATTGCGACAGGATTTTTAGGATCGGACATTCAGGATGAATGACGAGTGGAAGGGATTTATGTGAGATTTGTGATTGTGTGCGGTATAGTGTGGGAGGAATATTTTTGGTCTTTCTGGAGTGATGATGTGTGAGGAGTTGAATTTCTCAAGATATTTCCAGTTGTAGTTGAGTGTCACTGTCAGGTTGATGAGAGCGTGCAACGGGGTTTTGTTTCTGTGTAATCAAAAATCGGAAAGAAGTATCGATTTATTTTTTTCATGCTAAATATCCTCAGTGAGATACAGGCAAAAGCCTAGTTTACTGGGGATATGACAAATGAAAGGCAACAAACCCAGATCCATTAAAATTGTATGTCCAAATCAAATTATCTGTTGTTTTTCTCAAATTGTGTATATTTCTTGTCATGTGTAATAATAGTTAAATAAAATAATAATAATTAAGATTCATTGAGAAGACCTTAGAATTTACGTTGCGAACATCCAATATTGGTCTCTCTCTCTCTGATAAACCCTGTAGGGATTAAAAATTGACTTGCGATCATTGATTGGTATTGTCCTGAGTCAGAAGGAAGAGATTTCGAAAGATAATGTTACAGTAATCCAAGTTTACGGATAACTTAGGACTATCACAATAACTTGTTAAAATATTACTTTTACCTTTGATTCATTAAAAGTTTTCAAGTACAGCATATTATCCCAAATTTAATCTCAAATCTACATAAGATACGAATAGCTCAGATCTAGAATGAATTCTGTTTGAATCAAAATTAAAAAGCTAATCGAAAATTAATTCAATTTTTTATTAATAATTTTGCGTACATGTTTATTCGTGCATAATACTTCTGACAATTTTAATTTTGGATATAAACAATTGTTTTATTCTATGACAGATATGACAAAAAATATTCGTTAAATAAAACATTAAAACCCCCTAAACAATTATAGTGGAGCTAGATATAACAAATTCGTTGAAGGATAAGTAAGGGAAATAAAAGAAAATTAGGGTAAAAGGATATTATGAGAAATGTAATATTTTTTTCAATTCTCTCTTGAACGTAGTAAGGATGGAACACATTTAATAACTTATAGAATTTAATTTCTGAGAATCTCATTGTCTTATCGAAGAAAACGTCCATGTTCTGAGAGAAAGTGGATTTTTTCGCGATGATCTGTTACAAAATTCTGACACGTGGTCACACTTCCTTAGGTTAAATGTGAATTGAATGTATACCTTTCGGATTCCCTCCAACTTATCCAACATCTCCTCGATGGTTTCCAAATAGCACACATCACAGTAATCGTATACATATAAATTGAATTCATGATTATTATTGAAAAGCGCTATTTTGCGCATGGAAAAAGCCACTTCATTACGCAAATCCTGTGACAAAATGAACTGATTTTTTCCTAATCTTCTATTTAATTGAAACACCTACAAAGATTTCCACAATTTGTAACATTTTCGTACATTAAAAATGAAAAAGAAAAATACATGGAAAACATTTGTTTAAAAAATTTGATTGGTTTTTATTTCGCAAATTATTCTTAGCGTTTTATTTTTGTTAAGGTATTATTAAAATATGGTTACTATGATTATGTGCTATGGGAACATCTGCTTTAGTAATAGCTTTATATGCCAATAATATGATTCTTTTAATATCTGTCTGAAGGCCTTTTGGTATTTTTAATAATCTTTGTATATGTTCAAGACATTCCTCTTTAGATTCGGTTGAATATGTTTGTTACAAGTTATTCAGCTATGTCTTTAAGAAATTTGTTATGATTAATTAAGTTTTAAGACTCTTCAAAATATATATTGTGTTTGAACTTTAAATATTTCAAGAGTTTTCATTCAATAATAGGATATTTGGGTTCATTACAAAAAAATTTTGAAGTTAAATATTTTATTTGTGAAATTTGTTAATTGTATATCAGCATCACTATAAATTTTCTAAAAGCATTTATCAATTTAGAAATCATTCGATTTTTTTTTCTGAAACCTGCTAAAGTGATTAAGATATGTTGAATTCATACATGTTAAAAAACTTATTTATCAAATGAGTAGTGTTAGAGAAATGCCAAGGGAATTATGATTGAACCAAGTGAATGTTATTTTCCATGAAGGTAAGGTAAGAAGTAAAAGAAACCAAAGAAGCCCTATAAGAATATTACACTAAGGGTCAAAAAAGTTGGCCTTAACAACTAAGAGCGTGTATGAACAGATACCATATATTTCACAGTGAAAGATTGGGTTGAACATTTTCTCTCTGATAGAGAATCGACTCTCATCAAATCACACCAGTAAAAGCACTCACTCAGCAAAAAGTTACATTAGTGAAAGAGCAAGTGTTTAAGATATAAGACTAAAATCAAAAGAAATAGTAAGAATGTGTGGGTTTCTTAAAACCATAGTGCTTCGAATTCTGCACAACAATCTTACCATGAATAATGAAGGTGCTAGATGGGTGTCAAAATCCTTCAGTGCTGTCCAACGGCAACAATGTGTTGAATGTTGCAATGATTTTTATGCTTTGTAATGGGAAAGAAAAGGAAAAAAATACGTGATTACCACGGGGATAAATCTATGATTTTATGCCATTATCCTCTCTTGAAAAGGGAACTCAATGGGGTGGCGCCATCCGGAATTACCCCTGCCCAAAAAAGTCAAGTTAACACCATTCCAACGAAAAATCATGACAACAATTTAAGCACAATAATACACCAATCACATTTATGTTGCTGCAAAGGCTGTGGTTTCCAATAATGAAATCCTCCTTCCTATATTTCCGACTTGTCTTGAAAATTATTTTATTTTAAAACTTAAGTATTTACGTGTAAAAAATTAAAAGTAACAAATAAGTGATCTCCGCAGTATTTCACCATTTTGAAAACCAAACTTCCGAATATTATTTCTGAAGTTAAGCTCTGAATAATATATCATAGTATAAATAGGCCAAAATCCATACGATGGTTGTCGCCAAAGTAAAGAATACGAGAATTGAATTTCGAATACAAAAGAGCGAGAGAGGAATACTTGGATTCTCTCCGAAAGTATTTCGAAATTTGTATCTCGGTGGGTCCGTGATACTGAACGAATTTTAAATACCAAGCTAACAATTTTTGAACCTGTATAAAAGGGGGCGATGTATAAATGATATATATAAACAAATTTTACATTTATGAATATATATTTTCATAAATGTAGAATTTGTTTTACTTCCGTGAATATTTCACAGGTTGCAACTAGTTTATGTTTCATTCTACCACCTTTTATATATCCTTGGGCTGAAAACATTGTGATCTGTATAAACAGAAAAAGTGAAGAAAATAAGTAATTATGTGAAATTTTGGTACATTGTCTTTTGTCTACCTAGTCAAGGGAATACCGTGATGAAATGTTTGTGTTCTATTTTCATATATAAATTAACTTTTACAATGAACCTCTTTTGTCAAAAAAATATATATTCCTTACATTCAAATTTACAAATAAAAATTAAGTTTATATTTTGAAAACTAAATCATCTTGGATTCAGGAGAAAAAAGTATGAATATCGGTCCGACTCAAAAATATTGAGAAATAAAATAACATTTCAACAGGTTGGATATAGTTCTACAATCATCTTTTGACAGGGAAGATTCACTTACCGATTACTTCACCGAGAAACGATAAGGTCTCCATCGATATTTCCCAAAATATTTTGCACAATACTCTCACTTCAAACTCCATCAATTTCTTGATAATATATGTAACAGTGAGAGTTACTTACCAATTATTTTAAATATGCATTGTGTTTCTTCACGAAAATCATTCATATTTCAACACGTATGATTCATGCACCTATCCGAATGTGCACGCCTTTTCACTAATTCATAAAATTGCCAAAGAACTTAATCTATTATTCTTTCTGAGTTCAATAGGTCAATCAAAATAATACATAGCAGTGGTATTTAATTTTCAACTTTAGAAGAAACCAGGGAGTATTTTTATTTAAAAAAGTAATCTATAATACAGACTTTTGCCTAGGTGTTTTAGTGTATATTAACATATACTCGTACTATATATATACAAATTTATGTTTTAAGAACTAATATAATATAATTATGGTCCTCTACTACGTCTGGAAGAAGGACGAAAACAGTGGGCACAAAGGTCCTCTTGTCTTCGTTCTTCCCTCACAGTATTATTGTAAAACCTTATTCGTAGTAAATATGTTAAATATTATCCTATTAATTTCTTTCGTCGTTCAATTAATCTGATAAAACACCTTCCTTTTGCTCGTTTTCCCTCAACAGCTCCCGTTAATACCAACTTCTGTGAACTCTCGGTGTTCTTTCTAGCAATATGTCCAAAGTATGTTAGGATTCACTTCTCAAATATTGTCAAGTCTCTAGGTAATCTCTAATTCTTTGATGATAGAAACGTTAATGCGCCTTAAGCTTCATTGAATACTGGGCATCCGCTTCCAACACCACATATTGAAGGCATCTAACATGTTTATTTCCTTCTTTTTAACCGTCAATGTTACCACTTCATACAGAGCTATAAAGAATACTCGAGATTTAACCAGATGAATTTCGGTTTAACTGAGTATAAACCGATTAATCTAAATCTTCGTCAGACTTGATATAGTTGATTTTGCCATTCCAAATCATCTTGGGATATCCACTTCACATTCTCAACTCTTTGAAATAAAAGCACATAATAATTAAAAACCAAAAACTTAATTCTCGTTGGTATAATTCTGTTGTTTTATTTGGAATGTCTAAATTAAATTACAGATGTAACAAGTATTAATTATTTATATTGCAAACCACTGGATTGAGATATTCACACAATTGTATGATCACATTATAATAATTTAAGGCTCTTGCACCAAGATGATTTCGTATTCCTTTCAAAAATGGGTTTGCAAAACTAGAAACATAGACTCAGATTGAGAGTACAATAGACAAAGTTGACGTATTAATAAAATTATCGTGCTATTTTTTACAGTAAAAATATAACGGCCTTGAAACAGCAAATGCAGGTCAAAGTACTTAAAATAATATCTTCCCGCCCACCCTTGAACTGAGAATAGTGACATTTAAAGTTTTATAATGACATAAGTAATTTAGAGGAGATGCAATTCGCAATACTATGAAACATAATTTTGCTCTGAGAGAGCTTTTCACTATGGGCAGCATTGAAGTCGAATGATTACAATAGAATGCTTTTAAAAGATCTAGACATCTTGGATACGATTCATTGATCTTTTAACATTTTAATTTATTGTTGTTCTGGTGCTTAGGTGATGAGCGATATAAATTAAAAGGGGACTTGTGCATCGAAACAGAGGTCAAGGATTTTTTGACTCGAATAAAAATGGTTCGGTTTTGATTAAAAAAAATTATGTGTATTTTGATGTGTTACTCTGTTTGTAAATGCCACAATTTTTTTGCGGGCGTAATCTTAACAAACATGAATAAAATGAGGCAAAACAATTCGAAAGACAATTAATGAAAAAAATATTCAATTAAGATAACAAGAAATAAAAACCTTTGTTGCTAAAAGAATGAATTTTAAAAATATGACAAAGAATAAACAACTTATATATTTTTTTTTAATTTTAAGAAAATAATTAATTGCAAGGCAGGAAAAAATTTAAAAAACGTATACCAAATATCTAAAAAGGTATGTCAAAACAACAAAGTTTAAAACGGTATGTGAAATAATAAAAAAAAACATGTATACAATAAAGTTACTTTGCAATTCCTATATATTTCATAATATGATTCCCATATATGCTAAAATTATTAACGATGATGATGTTTACATACGTGTATTGTTTCTTCGTTGAACTTTATTATTGTTTCACATTAAAAAATCGGATAATAGCATTGATTTCTTTTAAATGCGTTAATGCGTCAGATACTAACCGTTTTTAGAAAGCTCATTCTTATTATTTGCAAATAATAGATGATGAAAGTGAATTTTCAGTTTGCCTGCACACAGTTTCTATGCCTTGTCAATAGACCCAGTATAACCATGGGAAATTCAATTGAACAAAGGCAATTCATTACACATTCAATCCTTAGTTCGCGTAAAAGGTTTCTGCATTCATCGAAATATTGCAATAATTTACTAATATTTTATAATTAAAAAAATAAAGCATAACTTTTTTATTTTTAATGTTTTCAAAACTTAAACGACTTTTTATTCAATAATAATATTTTTTGGGATATTTTGTTTGAAAAATATAAAACTATCTAGATACAATCAAGAGATGATATTATTAAGGAATATTTTTAGATTACGCTATAAAATAAATTCAATTTGCATGCAATCAACCAATTATGACATTCGTGACCTAGTTGATAAGTAACTGGTCTTCTGGACTGTCCAGTAAACTAGAGATTAGGATGATAGTATTATAATTGGGGTTAAAAAAGTGTAGAAACTGTAGGATCACATCCTTTTAGAGTTTTAGTTATATATTATGAACAATGATAAAAAATTATAAAAAAGGTTACATTGGGGGGTGTCCTGTATTAAGGTCAGTTGTGTCTTTCTGGTCGATAAGAAAGCTCGGAGAAGTTTTTTTATATTATTACTTAACTACAAAATTTAAAAAAAAATTCGGCTATGAAAAGTTTTATTAGTGTCAAAGAATCAGGTAGATCAATGACAGGAAACAGCAACGGGATTTGAAACAACTAATTTATTAGATGGAGAAATTTACCTCAAAGGATTACTGCTCTCCGAAGGAACATCTCTTAAATACATATTCGAAAAATACAATACAATGACACATCCCATTAAATGAGTTGAATATACGGAGACAAAGTTTAAAATCAATCCCTTCGCGATACCTAACACAATGTAAAGTGTTTAAAAGCGGGCTAATATGACAATATTTGTGACTACCATAAATTTTCAACCTTGCAGCTATATTTAAAATAAACAAAAGTCTAAAAACTTGCAAGTCAGGCAGACCAGAAAAAAAAATGCAGACACGATACGATAAATCAGTTAATAAGAGTTTATATTTCCAACTTAGACTATAGAATCCCGAAGAAATCATATAACATATTTGGAAAGAAATCTTACTATAAAAGAATACATTAAAAAAATTTGATGCCGTCTCGTGGAAAAATACTTCCACCCGTGACTAATAACGTGTCAAGAAAATGTTGTGACGCCACCAAGAAAAATTACGTTTTGCTTTAATTTATTTTTATGCATCCAATTTGAGGATACAATAAGAAGTTTCCTGTTTCAGAATATTCTTGTTAATAAATTGCTTAAATAATTAAAATAAGCTAATTTTGAATTATCTTATTTATTCGTACATACAAAAATAAATAAATTTGGAGTTTACTTATCAATTCGTGCATTCAAACATAAATAAATTTGGAATCGTCTTATTTATTCATTCATACAAAAATCCCTCGTTAATTAATTTATATAAAATTTATGACAAATGAACATTTGATTTCATGATGGTAATAATGACCTACATGGCTATGATGATGACGCCTGTCTTCCAATTCGGAGATTGCTGGTTTGATTCCCGAGTTTGCACCCGATTTCTTCAAAAAGGGTTCTAAATCTGGGTTTCACTATGGAACTTGAACATCTTTCCAGTAAGAAAAGATTAACATTATAAATAAACCTATTAGTTTTTTTACTGTATACAACGAGACTTTAATACAATTACTTTCTTAGTTCTTCTACCCGTCGCAAGTTTGGTATTATATGTTATATTGTAAGGTAAACCCAAGTCTAAAAGATTTTTTTTGAGAATATACAATACAATAATTTTTCACAATTAAATTCAAGTTGTGTTAGCACATACTTGCAATGAAATGAACAAAAAAGCGTAGGTCAATAATAAAAAAAATACTTCCCATGTCCTTAAACATCAAAGATCTTTTAACTTTTCCAGCATCCGTGCATTTGTTAAGTTAAGATTTTTTTATTTATAAGGTCGTAAAATCAATACACCTAACAAGGTCTGCCTGTATTTTTTCAGCCTTATTGTATTGTGACCGGAAGCATTTATATTTGAAACGGCTACCGATGATTTGACCTTTCATAAATAAAATCCATTAAATGCACCAATTTTAATTAAACGGTAATGGTCTACTTTTTCTTGTCCGGTAATCATTTTAAAAAGGTGTTAAGTTTATTTGTAGGTCATCAATTATGACATGAGATGTTGATATTTGCAACAGTGATTCTCAATAGTTTAGAAATACATTTATTTTAAAAACTTTTTTTTTAAATTACTCAATTTTATTGTATTAACAATAGTTTTCATTTGTTTGAAAAGTTTTAAAATACTCGTAGTGTATAAAGCTCCCCCCAACGTTGACTATCACCTGTGAGTAAGCATCTTTGTCCCCGGCAGCCCGAAAAAGATCCCCATCGCTCCTTATACCAGTCAAATCACGTATATTGCTGAGCCAGGAGATTTGCCTCCTGCCAACACCTCTTCGACCTTCTATTTTGCCTTGGATAATCAGGTGCAGTAATTTGTACTTTTCTCCTTTAAGTGCAGGACCCAAATAGGACACCTTTCGGATTTAAATATTAGTCAGCAACTCTCTATCAAATTTGGCTCTTTGAAGAACCCTTGTGTTGCTGACCATATCCATCCAGGGTATCTGTAGCATTCTCCGGTGTATCCACATTTCGAATGCTTCCAGTCGGTTCATACTACCAACTTTGAGGGTCCATGATTCCTCTCCATATAATAACACTGACCAAACGCAGCATTTGACTAACCGTTGTCGAAGTTTCAAGTTTAGATTATCATCGCAGAATACGCTTCTTTTTTTATTAAAAACCACACGAGATGTTTCAATTCTACACTTGACTTCGGTTTCAGGGATGAGGTCTTCCACTAGGATACTTCCAAGGTATTAAATTTTTCCCCCCCTCTCTATATCAGCATCGTTCAATGTAAGACGTGATCCTGCCGGGCAAATACCATGAACTTAGTTTTACTCATGTTAATGTTAAGCCCCAGACATAGACATTATGAAAAAGAATTTTCTTAAAAATATTCATCATTAATTTATTTAAGATTTCATTATTCAGTGAACAATATGGCAGGTTTATAGCCAAATGGGAAATATCTCGCAACTAACTAAATCATTGTTTAACAATTTATTTAGTGAATGTGGGGGATTTACATTATTCATGAATAGAAAAAATAACTTTGCATTATTATAATAAAAAAAAGAAAACAAGCAATAAATACAAATTTAAGAATGTCATCCATGGTCAGGAGAAAGGAAACCAGAAAACACACTTTGTCACTGAAGAGAGACGTAATGATATTTTGCGTTTTTAAACGATTGGATGTTCCTAGAGTATCAGGAAGAGTATGAGCACATTTTAAAATTAAATTATGCCTCTGTTGCATGTAGTGTTATACCACATACCCATACCGTTGGACTGAAGAAACACAATTATTGAAGCTTGAATTATAATTTGCTACTTGTCTTCTTTGTTTTACCTAGTGTTTTTTTTGTAAATTTATTGAATTTATTTATTTATATAAATAAACGTTACAATATACTATATAACAATATAAATACAATTAAAAGAGCCAGTAGTTAGTGCTCAACACATTAAGAAGGAAAAAATATATGATTTTTTTCTTAATAATTACAACAAAAATAAAGAGAAAAAAAAGGCGCATACAACCGTGCCAACGCAATACGGGGCCGTCCACAGGCGTACAGTCCGCACTACGCCACACCAGGCGTCACTGCAAACGTCAGTGCGAAAGAGGACTACAAAGGCAAATAAATTAAAATCAAAATGCATGTACCCCAATCACAATTAAAGGCGAAAATCGTTCCTACTGCACTCAATGTCAAGAGACTTCAGTAACAAATTGTATCTTGAAACAAATTTAACAATAAAAGGAAAAATAAAGACAAATCAACAAGACACAAACAGAATTAGATGGGTGCAATTTTACGAATCTCCTTCAGCACTGGGAAAAAAATCAGACTCAAAATTAACTAGTTATATAAATCAATTCAATTGAAGGTAATCATCCACGATTCATAGTTCATTATGTGGATGAACGCTTGTTCATATTTTATTTGTAAGATACTGTTACCTTTTATCAAACATACGAACACTACACTATTATGTTGATATGACGTGACTAATCTAATACAATATTGCTATTTGGCTGAATATATCAAATACCGCGAAAAACATAAAATAGCACGAAATTCTTGAAAGATCAGCCTGAAATTCCTATGGCAGGGAAATACAAATTCCAAGACGTTTGGCAGGTTTAATCTATTAAAGTATTTTTTTCGTCAGCTTTAACCAAATGAAATCAATTCGATATATTTTTTTTTAATGTTGCAGACTTTGAGATTCTTTGAATATGTTTCCTTGAATTGGACATGAACATTTATAAAAGATCCAAACTGCGAAATATTTTTTTCGGTTTGTTTATTTGGAATATCAAAAAAAATAATCACATATTTTTGAAAATATCAAGCTGCTAATTATTTTATTTTATAGTCAGATTTAAAATAAAAACTCATTCCACACGTACTTATAAACCGGTGCTATGTTTTTTCGATTATTTTAAAATGTGTATTAATAGATTGGATCATTGTTGAATATGTAAATCCAATTGAAAGTATATTTGCAAAAAGTGTATTAATATGCAAAAAGTGTATTTTTTAATGTGTATTAATAGATTGGATCATTGTTGAATATGTAAATCCAATTGAAAGAATATTTGCAAAAAGTGTATTAATATGCAAAAAGTGTATTTTAAAATGTGTATTAACAGATTGGATCCTTGTTGAATATGTAAATCCAATTGAAAGTATATTTTCAAAAAGTGTATTAATATGCAAAAAGTGTATTTTAAAATGTGTATTAATAGATTGGATCGTTGTTGAATATGTAAATCCAATTGAAAGTATATTTGCAAAAAGTGTATTAATATGCAAAAAGTGTATTTTAAAATGTGTACTAATAGATTGGATCGTTGTTGAATATGTAAATCCAATTGAAAGTATATTTGCAAAAAGTGTATTAATGTGCAAAAAGTGTATTTTAAAATGTGTATTAATAGATTGGATCGTTGTTGAATATGTAAATCCAATTGAAAGTATATTTTCAAAAAGTGTATTAATATGCAAAAAGTGTATTTTAAAATGTGTATTAATAGATTGGATCATTGTTGAATATGTAAATCCAATTGAAAGTATATTTGCAAAAAATGTATTAATATGCAAAAAGTGTATTTTAAAATGTGTATTAATAGATTGGATCATTGTTGAATATGTAAATCCAATTGAAAGTATATTTGCAAAAAGTGTATTAATATGCAAAAAGTGTATTTTAAAATGTGTATTAATAGATTGGATCATTGTTGAATATGTAAATCTAATTGAAAGTATATTTGCAAAAAAGACTCGACCCATTTTTACTGGTTTTGAGGTAATAAAAAAAATAGATAGTTTTCTATAAGATGGTATGAAATTTATTTTTCTTCAAATATAAAAAAAAACATTTTACTGACTTCATATTTTTACGCATATTTATATTTAGATTAAGTTATGTTCATCCGTTATTTTCAATTAACCGAAAAATATGTATTGTGGGTTGGATTATTTTTGCATAATTACTTAAATCATGAATAAAAATGATAAATTGATAAGTCATTGGTAAGTATTTGAATTCAAAGTACTTTTTTGCTAAAGCAATTTACTAACACAAATAATAATTATTCTATTATATTACTTTTAGTTGGTAATTGTAGCCTACGCGTATTTTATTGACAAATGAATCATTAGATACACGATTGATAAAACTTATTTTAATTTGTAAACAATTAAAATATTTGTTATTTCATTTAAGGAATAACAAAGAATTCAATTAAGGCACTTATATATAAAATGCTATTAATATAAACGGATATACTTTAATTGATCAAAGGTTTTATCTTGCATTAACTGTCTGTTTCGAATTCGATAAGAGTTTCAGATATTTATGAATCTAATTGAGAAATATTTTACTATATTTTATTAAAAATGTAGTATGTTGGTGTTTGTAAAAGTATTTTATAAACACTATAATTTGTAAATCCTAACAATGTCATTGAAAGTTTCCGCTTCAACATTGTGGAAATACAAATTATAAAATTTAATTAAAAATAACATTGTTATTCCACCAAGTGCATTTATTACTGTAACGCGTGTTTCTACCTCATGTTTTGAGGTTATCTTCAGATGGAACGAACGCGATTTGTCAAGAGAACAGTGATTATTGGCAACCGGTGTTATATTTCGTGACATTAAATATGTTACCTGTTGATCATAACATATTTTCTCGTAACAAGCCGACATCATTGAAAAGAGCTTCGAGATAGGAGGTAAAAACACGTATCGCCGTGATAAATGTAATAAGCGGCATAGTAATTTATTATATAACTTGTAATAACCAAGTAATAATGGCGGAAGTGTTTTTTTTTCAATATGATGCAGTGATTTCAATAAGATGTTGTCGTATTCCTGCTTCTCTAGTGTATCATTTGCGATAATTTTGAACCATAAATTAGTATGTTATACTTTAAACATTTTTAAATTGAAAAAAAACAATTGAAAACTTATATCTTAAGTTTATTTTTAACAAAATGATGAGGTTAATCTATTTCTGGGAATCTTTGACAGCGTAAAATTTGCATGAAATGAAGCCCAAAACAGAGTATGTATCTTATTGACTAAAAACTTTAAATAAATTATTTATTTATTTACATAGCAACAGTGTAGTGTTTATTTATAAATATAAAAAGATCGCTTTCTCCTAATAGTGGCAAGCCTCTCAGCAGGAAAAACAACCTTTCCACGACAACTAAAAACAATCATTGTCCATCGCACCAGATAACTTTTCCTGCTTTAACTACACCACACAGTGTCTCTTCTAAAACAAAAGTCAATAAAATAGTGAACATTTGTTTTATTTTGAACACTATTTTCACTAAAACAGATGTAAAATTGCAACCATGACAATGAACCCGTCATAGTCATGGTCTACTCAAGTAAAAAAGTTTTACGAAAATAGACTGAGAAACAGTTTCATGTAGACCCGCAGACCCCGAATAAGAGAATAGGTTCAGCGCTATAACCCTGACCCTGAAATATCAAGAGACAAGAGTATATGATGATGATTTGTTGTTTATCTAACGTTTGCATGAGATAAATTTAATGCCGTGTGAACGCATTTAACAAGCGCTGAAAATTGGTTCTAGATTACCATAACTTAACATAACCATAAATTCAACGACGCCTTGCAGACATCAGATTTCTCCTTACACTTAGAGCTTTTTTTCAAGAGCAACCTTTGCTGATTATTCAACGAACAGGTCCAACAATACAGAAAATTATATGAAAACAATGACTTGTTGACACTATTCGGCTGCATCGCTAGTTGACATTTGTTTACTATCAAAGCGGTAGATTCAGTAGTGCTCGAGTCCGACTTTCATACAATATTTCTCCCCATTTAATGTTCATTTTATAATAAAAGGACGTCCTCCGTGGACTAGTTAGCAAAACACCTGTGTTTAAACCTGGAGGTAACGGGTTCGGTTCCTGTCGGAACCCAAATTTATAAAAATGGTTCCAAGTCTGGTTTTCCATTAAGATACTTTTAAGATATTTCTGATCGTTTTGAAAAGATTTCCAAATAGCAATTAACCCGACAGGTTATTCGGTACAACAAAAGTTTTAACAATATTTTTCATTTTGTAATCTGCTAATTATCTCTCATCTGCTGTGTACGAAAAATTGTATACAATTATTTTTATTTAAATCAAATTGGGTCTATGAAAAAATATTTAAATTGGTTATATTTTCCTTTTTTATAAAATAAATCCATATCAAAATTACTTCGATACAGCCAAACAATTCCAATATGAACATATTTATCTCCAAACAAGGATCGAAATCCTTGAATTTGTTTTCCTTCTTTTTTTTTACTTGCTCATTCACGCTTAAAAACTATCCTTAAATCATCTCATGCGATCTGCTCCAATTAAAATAAAATTTGAACGCGTATGTCTCGCGTCAATAAATTATAAATGTCAAGGCCTGTGTGGTCGGCTTATGAAAAATATCTCTCACACTCTTTTTTACGGGGGTTTTGAGACTTTAAATAGCATGACGACCTCGGTGGTCAAATTGATAAGACGCATGTCTTCCAATCTTATGGGCTTATTGCCAGGTTATAATCTGGTGGGCTTATTGCCAGGTGTCAGTCTCTTCCAACCAACTGAACAAAAGTAAATAAAGTAAGTTACATGGTCGCAAAAAATATACAAATAATTCCATACCTTCGCTAAATTTATGAATATGAAAAACACAATAAAAATAAAAATGAGATATTATCAATCAAAGGTAAAGGAAGGGATCGTGGAGAGGAAACGAAAATCAGGACTGTAATATGTTATATTGGCAAGACTTAAAATTATATAAAAAAATATGTCGCTTCTTAAAGCATGCCAACAACGGAGCGAGTCTTACATTGGTTTGTAACTGAGTCTCATTGCATGGATAGTAAAGGATGATGTAAAAAAGAAGAGCAGTGTAAGGAAAATTAATTTTAAACATGATTGGAATGACGCTGAATATTTTCGGCGAGATAAGAAGGGGCGGCAAAACAGTTAAGGATATTATACAATACAATAGTCGCAATATTTGAATTTATACCTTTTTCTCACGTTCAACCAGTTCAGTTCCTTCTGGTATGATGTGATATAATCGAACTTACTCACGTTAAATTACTCGTAGATGTAATGAGCACAAATTTTTCCAAATTAACTTTACCCTAAACGTGTTGAATGTATATAATTATGAAAGATTCATCACTTTTCGGTCATTGTTAATCTGAATTGCTCAAGTGGTTCTTTTCGCATCATTTTGAAGATGGAACAAAACAAGCAGTTTTTTTGGTGCTCGGTGCTTTTTTACCACCGCAAAGAAAGAAATGCGAAAAAAAATATATATATTGTTTGGCAACGATGCATTAAGCGATCGTGTGTGTCAAATTTGATTTAAAAAAATCTGTTTTGATGATACGACACTCAAGATTAGTGTCCACCCTGAAAGGCCGAGTACTCGTGCCAACGATGATTGATCGAGAATAACCAGTATTCTACAAAAAAATATAGAAATCAACCATCAACGAGCATTCGTTATGATTTTGAGTTAGAGTTTGACCTAAAATTACGGAATTACTTCCGGACATCCAATCATATTTAAAGACACGTATAAAATTGAGCATTCATGGATTCTCTACAAAAAGTATTGTATTATTGAATGGTTTCCAGAATAAATATGTAGGCGTATGTATATATTTCTAATAAAAATAGTATTATAAAACCATGACTTTATAACTACTGCGAAGATTTTTTATATTTTTTTATTTCATAAATGTTTTGAAGGAACTGGATATTTATATCCCGATCTGAGAGATTAATTACTGCTTTAATTCAATTGTTAGTTTTCATTTCCGGGGCCGTTAATTAATTTATATAAATATCGTATGTGCCTTTAAAGGCCTGTTTTTTTACACATTTACGATTGTTATTTACACAAATCATCATTTATCAGTAAAAAATAATGTTCAAATAAAATTTTACTTAAAAATTATGAAAATAATTAAACTTACAAACATACCATCCGTAGAACGTCAGTTTTTCCTATAGCAACGCACATATTTTGCCTTCTCAACGTTCATACTCCTAATACATCTCTAACAATTGCTCTAACCTTTTTAAATATTTTTCAAAATATAATTTACTTGATCAAAGAAGACTTCCCTTACTTTTCCTCTGTCACGCTTTCCACTCAAATTTGCACTGATTTTTTTTTGTGTGTTATTTTTATTAATTAATTTTACATGTCCAAACCAGCTCAAAGTGTTATTCTCATATTTTGCCTGACCAGTCTACCTACAGTATTAGCAGGGAGGACCAAGGTCTAAGTGAATATGATGGAATGCAATAGCCTGAATGAGTGGACAGGTACATGCTAATTAATTAATTGTAACATTGTTATCTAGTTTTAAGTAGCATGTATGTAGGTGTTAACTATCTAAGAAATTAAATATTAAATTATTTAAATTAAAAAAACATGTAGGAAATAAAAATTAAGTTAGTTCATAGTTATTATATATAACATATATGTTATTAAATAAATTAGATTAGTTCTTAAGATATAAATTTGTATGAAGGTAAAGCCTTCGGCCAATTTTTGTGTTATAGGTTACATTGTTAATTTAAAAAAAGAGTCGTATTCTTCATCATATTTAATACATCAACCTTAAATTAAGATTTGTCTTAAGTTTACATTACATCTCTGTCATATTAGTACACCTTTCCATACAACTTCTCTGACTTCTTATATTTACGAGTATTTATTTCAAAATATAATTCACTCGATCCACTGTACTATCCTCGGTCTCCCTCTACCACGTCTTCTACTAACATTAGCACTGTATGTATATTTAATTTGTAAGTTTTTCTTCATTCATTTGTTCTACATACCAAAACCATCTCAGAGTGTTTTTATTATAATTTCTTTATCCATCAGCCTTAAATTAACAATCCATCCTAATAAATTCATTTCATATTCTCTCATGGATCGTCTTATTTTCTTCCAAATGTATGAATTTCTACAGCATTTAGTCGGCTTATTTAAGTATTTTTCCACATCCACGTTTCACTTCCATACATCAAAGATAATACTATAATAGAATACTGTTATGGACTATCTATCGTCTTAGCAGATTTTAATTCTGTCCAGTTCGAGTTTATACTCGTATGTTTTAATGCCTCATTACATTTGCTTTTTATTGCTCCACGCCGTTCAATATCTCTCGTAACTCTTTTAACGTTTGAGATAATACTACCTTAATAGCTGAAATCCTTGTCTTGCTCTTAACTTTCATTGCTTTAATTAGATATTTCATTGCTTTCATTAGTTATTTCATTGCTTTCATTAGTTATTTCATTAATTCTTTCATTGCCTTAATTAGTTCTTTCATTGCTCTAATTAGTTCTTTCATTGCTTTAATTAGTTCTTTCATTGCTTCCATTAATATTTATCTTGCTCTTAGCTTTCATTGTTTTAATTAGTTATTTCATTGCTTTCATTAGTCCTTTTCACACTTTTCAATCATCGTGACTTTAGGTTTCGCAACATTAAGTCTTGTCTTCACATATCTTATTCAATTTACTTATCGGACTCTGTGATTTATCCATCCAAATAGATACACACAAATATTTAAGTATAATTAATAAATATTTGTTTTAATTGTATCATTAACATTTGTTTACTATCAAAACAATAAATATCACTAAATAAAAATAAACCATTCATCACTAAGATCAATTGCGTTGCTCTCTAATGAAGAATTTCGTAAGGTAAGGAATTTTAATGGTTAACTGACATTTGTTAATATTTTTATGCAAACATTTTTTGATCACCATGATCAAATATCAAGGTAGATTACTTGGCATACTGCGTGTATACATTAGACGAAGAATGTTTGATATATTTAAAAAATATGTAAAAGTTGAAACATGCATAAAATATTTATATAATACAATGCCAGTATAACTCTCATTAATGATGATAAAAGTTGTTTATTATTATCATATATTCAGTATTATTCATCGGATTTCGTTGAAATATGAAACATGTTTATTTTTTACATAAGCTTACATTCACTTAAAAGCGATTAATTCTGCAACCAGCGGCTTACACCTCCGCTATTAATTTGCATACACATCAGAACGTCATATCCCTGCTGCATTATACAGAGAAGATAGATACCTATGTCTTTATATACAAGAACACACCCTTTTCCATTTATATTCATACACGCTCTTCTATTATACTTATTTCTTACTTTTTCCTCACATTTATATCCACTGTCACTTCCTATGCTTTCGGTCTTCGTCTTCCTCGCTCTATATTCATTTCTAGCATTTGTTTTATAAATCTTGGTAACTTATGCTCTCAATATGACCAAATCATCTCTTTATTTCTTTTTTAATTTTATTTATTACACCCGGCTCTAACAACCTTTTATCCAATCGTTACATACTTAGATGGTCTACAAAAGGCACGCATTTCTCTCACATTTATTATGTTCTTGTTATGATCTGCTTCAATGTATAGATTACGCTTATATACAATAAAAAATATATAAATCCTTTTTTAAGGCATGTTTTAAAATGTTATTGTTAATTACGATATGTAGTTAGAAAAATATATTAATAGTTTGTATTCTATATAACAGCTTACTCGAAGACTAAACCCAAGTTTGCATTCATTTATAAGATTTTTTAAATGAGTGATTTTTTTCTTTTTTAATTCTTGTTATACTTAGAATAAAATTTAATTAATTAAACACTTACCAGAATTTTAAGTTATTATACTGTTAAATCATTAGAGTGGGACTGTTATTAGATTGGCATTTAGAGTAATAATGAAAACTCAGTTGTCAGGACTAATGTCAATCGGTAACATATAGATAGATTATATTTATTCATCTATGGATAAATGACAGCACATATAGATGAGTTGTCTTTGATACAAATTTAATATTTTCGAAACAGGTTAATTGAGAAACGCTTTAGTTTTTTTATACATGTGCACATATGTTTTCCACGTTATTAAAATAATATAAAGTACGATAATTTTCATTAGATCTGAAACAGTATATATTTTTGATTTCTAGAAAACGATTGGAATTTAAATATTCCATTTTAAATATTGCGTTTGGCACTTATCGATTTAAATATCGATTCTGACTAGTATACTATTTTGTAGAGTTATTCTTCTCGGCCCACTCACAGAGCCAAATTGGGCAGAGTTCCGAGATTACAAGGACTTAAAAATATATATTGCCAATCTGTCTCTGTACATAGCAGTATTTAAAGAGTAATTGCATCGGTAATAATTGACCATAAAAATATCAGGAAATAATTTATTGAACTTTTTATGTTCATGTTTAAACAGCGTGAAACATTTTAATATATCATATTACAATGCATCACACCTCCTAATACATGCTTCAAAACACTTTAAATTAACTAATTATTGTTTATTGAGGAAGTATCAACTATCTCCTTTTATTTTTAATTAGAAACGTGGCGTTAAAAATCATCAAAACAAATATGGCCTGTGTTTGCCACATAACTCGAAAATGGAGAAGATGATAGACAAAATAAAATTGCCCTCATAACTTTTTGGCAATATCTCTTGTATTGTATTACATTTTTGTTGTACAAAGTACAATTTGGCGGGCTTATTACTATGTGGCAATATCTTCTAACCAACCAGAAAGATGTTAGAGAACTTAAGTGAAAACCAGCCTGGAATCCTTTTTTAAAAAATGGGTTCCAACGGGAATCGATTCCCTAACCTCCGGGTTGGGAGACAATTATCTTATTAACTAGGCTACGGAGGTAGTCTTTTGCTACTTGAAAGATTTTTTTTTCAATTTTTTTAGGAAAAAAATTAACAGTCAAATATAAATAACTTAACAAGATTCAAATACATAAGAAAATCCAAATGCTATGATCAAACTTCACCTAAGAATTAAATAATTGGTTATCATTCTGGATCAAATAAAAAGATTTTTTATCTTAAACAAACACTCATTTTTGTACGTTTAAGAGTGCGCCATGTCACTGTTAGAATCTTTCAAGGTTTTAGAAACTATGCCTCGAAGGGGTTTGTCCCCATATGTCCTAAAATTAAACTATAACTTGTCCTGCTGATCTAGTCAAGAAGCCATGTTCTTTATCAGTAATTTATTATGATTTTATTTTATATAATTGAATCGTCACGATGCAAAACCTGCCCTGGAAGACGAGGAATGGAAAAATCCCCTCTGCACATAATTTAATCAAATATTGTAATTTATTTTTATCAAACACTGTTTATTCCACTTTTTTGTAACGGTATAACCCTACCGGTTTCAAGGCTTTCACCTAATCTTCAGGGAAGCACAAACATAACTTGTTTGTGCTCCTTTGAAGATGAGGTGAAAGCCTTGAAGCCGGTAGGGTTATACCGTTACAAAAAAGTGGAATAAACAGTGTTTGATAAAAATACATTACAATGTCTTTAAACCTCCACAACGTAAATGCCTTAACTATAAACAACATATTTAATCACATATATTTAATTTTCATAGTGATTCTTTTAAAACTTATTAGAAACTAATATGTTTCATTGTTTTGAAATACATTGAGTAGAAAATATACCATGTTAACTTTTCATTTACATTTGAAGTACTAAATCAACATTTAATCAAAACCGAAAAAGTATTCTTCAGCGGATTTCTGCATGGTTCAATGATTTAAATAATTTTAAATATTTGATAATATGTTTATCAAATAGTAAGATTTCACATAAATCACATAAATTTTAGTACTTATTTTTTTAGTAACTAATAAATTAACTAAACTGATATTTTTACATTTGGTATCCTGCCATCCTATTTAAAATGTATCCATTTAATTTAATGATATTTGCAACATCAGTCATCATAAAAAATATATCGCATTATTGTTATGTACAATGCTTCTGTTGTATACAGTATAACCTGATAGGTATATTGCTGCGTGGCAATCTCTTCAAATAAACCAGAAACATTGTAAAGAGGCTAATAAAAACCGGATTGAAATAATAAAAAAAATGGTTTTCAACGGGGAATTAAATCCATAGTGCCCATTCCTTACCAATTATGGCACTGATGTCATCAACTATTTTACATAACTATAATATTAAGGTACTGAAATGGCTGCATTTTTTTTAAAAGAAAAAAAATTGACCATAGTAACAATCTTTTAAAACTTTACTATTCAAACAAGATCCAACTTATTTAATTTTTATTTGATTTTACTTAATGAGAGAAGTAGAAATGAACCATGTTGTTAATGCATGTACCCTAAAAAATATTTACTAGAAATGATTGCAAACGTTTTTTATAAAGAACGCTCAATATGTCTTATCGAGTTCATTTTTTTAATCTCTAGAGCACTGTATGGAGTGGAAACAGAGCCAAAAAAAGAAGAATGATAGATGTCTCCAAGATGTGGTTACTTCGTATCCTATGGACCGCAAGGTACATCAATGTCTCTAATATACAAGAATTGGAGGTTATCGTAAGCTTATCGACAAAATAAAGGAGAATAACAGTAACCTACTTAGGATATGTGGCCAGAAGGATATATGAAAGTCCGGAGAATATGAGAATCACGGGGACAGTTAATGAATGGTCAGTGGGTAGAGTTGAAGGAAGATATAAGCTTATGAGATGGGTGAACCAAATAAAAAAATTACCAAGACCCTAGTTAAGAGCTGCAGTCAACATGCCCCAAAACCGGAAAGAATGGAGAAACGTGGCGCACATAGTTGGAGAAACAGCATATGGGTGAAAGAAGAATTTCCAAGTGCAATAGTGGTTAAAGCATGTCAAATTTCACTTTTTTCTTAATTGTTGTCAGAAAAGACAACGTATATCATAAGAATGTCAAACACAAGATTAGATTTGTTAAGGCTAGTACAAAATGAATATGACCAGTTGAAATTATAGGAAGCGAAATAAACTGTTGTGCGAGGACATACCGAGAGTACATATGTTAGAGACGGAAAAGTAAACTAGAAATTGTAATAAGTAGAGATTTGCGGAGTAAAGCTGCAACCCAGACCTGAAAAATAAATGGGAAAACAATAATGATTGCATTATATTACACTTTCGCCACATAAAATTCAACCTGGCAAATTTATTTCTACATGACAATCCCTTCCAACATACCAAAAAGGTTTTAAAATAGCTTTAATTATAGTAAAAGTTCTGGTGTTAACAGAAATTGAACCCGCAACCTCTGGCTTGGAAGATTGGCATCTTATCAACTAGACCACGGAGGTCGTGAATGATGGGATTGATACATATTAAAACAATTATAGATATCTTTCTATTTACTAATATATTTGTAAGCGTAATTACTACATTTACTATAGAAATCTAAAATAAGAAACCTTTATAAAAAAAATATCCTATTTTAGAAATGAAACACAAAGACCTTAGTTATTATTATAGATTGTCAGAAGCTTCAAAACGAATCAAAGATCATTAGTTAATAAACGACTTCTGTTAAAGGTACTTGGACAAAAACTTATGCTAATGATTCAAAGATATAAAAAGTTAATAACAAATCAAATACTCGTATTATGCATGCGATACACATTAATAAAAGCGTGAGATTTCCGCTGAGCAATTGTATTTATTTAAATTAGTATTTTTTTTAATTCAGAAAAAAAGGTACAATACAACTATCATCAGAGATGTTGTTTTAATTGCTGAGACGAGTTTCTCAACACAGCGACATTCTCAAGTCTGTGAAGGACGCCAAAAATTAGGTTATATAAGATTACATTTTTTATGAAATTAAAACATTAATGCGAAGGAACGTAACAATCGATGTGAAGGGATGTCGTAATAATAAGCAAACTAATTGTTATAATAAATCAAATCTTCTTTCACAATAAGAATTATTATAACTAGTTATTCTGACTGTTTGAATTATCTCTATTCTACAAAGAAGGTTTCATTGAATGTTTTATCAATTATCAAATTGAGTAATTTTTGACCCGAAATATTTTTCTTCGTTGAATATTCAAATATTTAATGTTTTACGTAGAAATTCACATATATATGTTCATGTTATTTTAACATGCATAATAACACACCATTTACCTATGGGGCTAGACAGATATGACAAAACGCCAGACTTTCACATTTTGACACACGTGCTTTGCTTTTTTTTATATCCATATATCTTCTTATACATGTTAGCTCTTACAATTTCCCTGGCCTTCTACGTGCCCTTCTTTTATTGATCCAACCATTATTTCCTTTGTCTTCTTTTTCCGATCACATTTGCACTAATTACTTTCATAATTATTGTAATAGTTATTTTTACAAAAATAAATAAGCTTTTGCACGTTTCTTTAAATACAGTTTATCTTAATTTCAAACTTAAATACCATCTTTTTAATTACTTTTTATATATTATAGTTTTTAATTAAAACAAAAAAACAACGCGTAAAATTATATCTAGAAAAATTATGGATTAGCTAAAAGAAGTTCTCAAAGGATTATTTTATTCAACGTCTAAAGAAATGTAAAAAAAAAAATTTTACAAGTCCCTCTAGAAAAGTTTAAAACGATACTTAAAGTGATTTCAGTGGATACAAGGGAAAATCAGGTTCTGGCGAAAAAGTATTTCATATTTTAAAGAGATAAGAATCTCATATTTTACAAATTTATGGGAACGATACTGTATTGGTTGTTGAATTTTTACTTATCACTTCCTGAAGTCATACGAGGAAAATAGTTATAAAAATCAATAGATTCTTAAATTTCCCTACCATTTTAATTTATTCTTAAATTAGAAATCAACGGTCGACCAAATTTTGGTAACATATTTTGGATTGATATATTGTTTTTAAAATTAAATTAAAAAAAATTTTTTATCAGTCCATAAAAAATAAACGAAAAGTGGTTAAAAATGTAATTGACCTATATTTTTTATCATTTGGTTTACAGTTCGATCAAATAAATACTGATGTGCCTTCGAAACGTGGGTCATCTTTTAATCAAATCAAACACAACAATTTCCAGAATACCTTTCAAAATCGACGAAATATTTTTAATAATCGTTAAATAGACAAAAAGGAGTTATCAAATATATTACAATTAGTGATCTTTTAACCATTTAATTTAAAGATCGTGCAAATGAAGATTGTAATGCCATCCAAATGTCGATCATCTTTCAAGAAAACCAAAAAAAATAAAATGATTCCAGAAAATCTTTTAAAATCTTCACAATATTCAAAATTATCTTTATGACTCGAAATTTCATCTTAAAATGCTACAAAGAGATCACGCCACTTTCCTGTAGAGGTTGACAGAGAGGACAGAGCGCCAGACTTAAAGGATCAATATATTTACGAGGAAGAAGGAAAAATTATAACATTAGAAATTAATGCACGACTGAAATAGCTAAACCGCGTTTATTTTTTATTTTATAACAAGAAAGTGATAAACTTAGTAAAACAAATATATTTAAAACAATGTATCATAAAACCAAAATAAAACAACTTCCTATAATGCATCCGAATAAGGAAAAATAATGATATCAGAAAAAATGTAATTATTAACTGAATTAATGTAATTATAAACTGAATCTTGTTTGTAAGAATAAGAAACAGTTTTATAACGATATAATGGAAACAGCGTTACAACGAGATGGTGGAAATATAGGATGACAAAGCGAATATATAAGTCAAATACATAAATGCAAATCAATCAAGTGTATAAGATTTCGTAATGATAATAGAAAATTGTGCTTAACTATATATGTATAAATGACGAGAAAATTAAAACAGTATGTCTAGACATAAAAAAGAGAAACATTTTTGCATATCTCAAAAGGGATAAGGTGTGATGGTATTTATATTTCACTAAAAATAATAAATAGGGGGAGGTAAGACCATTTTTATCGATCGAGTGTTTTTTTTGTCATATTTTTGTGTTTACATATTGTGTTCGTTATTTCTATTTGCTTCAAAATATTGATTCTTAAATTGGTCTAATTAATAAAACTCTCCAGTTACTTATAACTGATTTACTTCGAGTACTATTTTAGAAATAAATTAATTTCTTCATATTTATTTTGAAATGTGGTCATCACCCGACATTGTTACGCTGTGATACAACAACTAGACATCAAAATGTAGACTCATGCAAATCATTTGAGTCATTGTTATGAAAAAGTGCGTAGGATTTGTTAAATCATAATTTGAATACTAAATCGCATTTGTCATTATGTTGTGTGATACAAATACTTGTATAATACTTTTTCTAACTACTGAAGGTATTTCCTATATTATACAACAAGAACCATGCTGATAAGAGGAAATATCTCGTAAAGCTTGCATGATGTCATTTTTATTATTCTTGTTTTCTCTTACTTTTTCCTGTACGTAATGTTGCCTTATTAGGGTTTTTATATGTAATTATAAAAGTGTTTAGTTAATTTGAAAGACTTGTTTAATATTATCAGAAAAAAACATACAGACAAGTCAGTGAGCTTTAAACATTTATTTTATTTTATGTTATGGCATTTACACTATAGAATGACATAGTTATAAATCTAGCCTAATAAGTCAAAATCACCATACTGAGGGTTAAATAATAGAAATCAAAATTAATATTCAAAGATCTTTAAGGGTGTATTTCTATTAAAGAGGCGTGAATTTCGGGCGTTTTTTTTCAGACTTAATAAAAAAAAAATCCTTTACATTTTTTACAGTTTGTTTATTGATGATTTGAAAATGTACAAAAAAAATTTTGAAAAAAAAAATTCAAAATTCAAGATGTTAACAGCTGTTATATCTTGTCGTAAAAAAATGGGGGGGGAGCTGGTCGACATGATTGGAACATTTTCGTAAATCAAAAACAAAAATCCCACTCAGTTTCTTAACAAGAAATAATAAATATTGAGAAATTTAAAATTTCCTTTTGAGAACATATTCTTAAAGGTCTAAACTCTAAGAATATGCAAAAAAAAAAAGATTTTATCAAATTTCTACAGTAGAATACCCCCTTAAGTACTACACCACGAAGGTCAAGTTCTTTGATCGACGTTAATTATAAAACCTGATCAATAGTAAAGAAGATACAAGAAGTCTGAGGGAGATAGAAGAAGGTGGCACGAACGAATCAATGAAATTTTGTAAGAGAGAAAGGTAAAAATTCTTCATATTAACGTGTTCCTCGCGGGAAGCACAAACGCCTGTGATCTGATCTGTAGCATTCCTTTGTGTATTTTACGTAATGTTTAGTTTATCTCCTTTATTTAATGAGCCTCCTTAAGAGTAATGACTATTATTTATTATCAGAAAATTACTTGAATGTCATGTTTACTTGGTGGTGTAATCAAATATCAGTGGTTCTAAACAAAATACGCGTTTAAACTTAGAAATTAAAAAACGCTAAAATTGTGCCGCGCACAGGATTCGTGGAATTTGATTTTTAACGCGGTGTACAGGTTAAGAGATTAATGTTACGAGGTGTATGTACGTGAAATAGGTGAAATATGTATGACAAAATAGAATGATGGGAAATAATGTATCGAAGGTTTCGATTTTAATTTTGTCGGACTCCATTTTAGAATATTAAAACAATATATTATTTCGCTAATTACATTATGATAAACCCCCCGCTACTACGCCCTCTTCATAATGTCTGAAGAGGGCTTCGGGATAGGAGGTAGAAAAACGTACAGCGAGGATTAATGTAATTAGTGGAATAAAAAATAATTTATTGTTAAGTATGCTAATATGTTATGGTATCTTTTATCTCTGCCTACCTCATGGTGTGATAGTAACGATGGTGATGATTAGATGATTCTAGTATAGTTTTTGCATAACACACGTTTTAGTATAAACAGAAAGCATTTATTAAAATATATGTGACCCTAATCAATGGCCGTGATAACGAGTTAGTAACAGCTATCTCTTGGAGTAATAATATTATTTCATAACTCATTTTTTCACGAAACTATCTTTGCCATTAAAAACTATTCAATTAGAGCTCTTTCGCACGAGGCTTAGTAAAATTAAGCGTTTGATAAACAATGCGACGTGCTGTGATCCACCAGAAGGACTCGCATTTCATTGAAGACCTTGACCGCTTCCTGTTATTTATTTACAATTGTTGATATCTCTTCCGCGAGAAAAACAATTAACCGCTCTTTCATACACGCGTCCGTTAAATTGCTCCATTGTCTCCAAAGGTTAAACACTTTGGCGAGGAACGTGTGTGAAGAGCAAGAGATGGTGCTAATAACATATTTGGTGATTTACAATACGACATTCAGGGTAGACCCACACTCAATGTCGAAAAGACTCTTCTTTTACGATACGATTAATAAGGACATATATTTTAAAATTGTAATCGAAAAGTTTTTTGAGTTGTTTAAGGAACACACCATTGAAAAATATTTTATTAATAAACACATGCAACACTGAAAATTTCTCTGCAACTGACTTATTAATAGAAATATTCCCGAAAGAAATATCTTTTTTATTTTGTAATTTTAGTATGTTTTTTTTTTGTGTATAGTCCAACCTTGCAAGCATATTGCTATGTGGCAATCTATTTTGGTTGTATTACACTTGCATTGTATACAGTACAACATGGTGGACTTACTGTCTTGTGGTAATCTATTCCAACCAACCAGAAAGATGTTAAAGATGCCTTAAGTGATAACCAGAAAGCGTTTAAAGAGTCTTGAAGTGAAAACAGTAAGGAATCCTTTTTTAAAATGAATTCCAATGGCAATCGATCCTGCCACCTTCAGGTTTGATGACAGGCTTCTTACTAACTAGGCCATGGAGGTCATCATACGTTGTAATACGGATATTATACAGTTTCAAAAGACAAAATTGTTCATGTTTTTAATAATAACTTGTTTTTGTCTTTCTACCAAACTCTACATATGACTGAAGGGGTGCCAAAACGTCAAAAATACGCTTTATTTTTTTTTATTCACACATGACAAGAAATATACATAATTTGCGATAAAAACAACAGGTAATTTAATTCAGACATACAATTTCAATGGATCTGGGTTTGTTGCTTTTCATTTGTCGTGGCCCCAGTAAACTAGCCTTTTGCCTGTATCTCACTGAGGACATTTATAGTTTTATGTTTTAGTGTTAAAACAAAATATTTTATAATTTATAGTTAAAGCATTAATTAACATTGTAAAGGTTTAAAGACGTTATAATTTGTTTAATCAAACACTGTTTATTCCACCTTATCTAACGGTATACTCATACCAGTTTCAAGGTATTTACCTCATCATCAGGGAGCACAAACAAAACTCTGATGATGAGCTGACCCCTAATGATGATGTGAAAGCCTTGAAACTGGTAGGGTTATACCGTTACATAAAGTGAAGGGAAAAAAGAAAACAAATATAAATTATTTTATGATTTACTTCGTGGCTATGTTAAAACGACTGATGTCTGTCTTCCAACAGGGCTGCGAGGTCGATTCCAACTGGTACCGAAATTTTCTAATTAAGGTTCCATTCTGATAAGCAATTAAGGTCTCTTAAAAATCTTTTTGTTTGTCGGAAGATATTACTATATAGCATTAAACCCAGGTTGGACTCTATATAATGAAAATGTAATACAAGTTTATAGTTAAAAAGTTTAATGATATGAAAAAATGTTACTTTTAAAGGCGGAATTTCCGAAAAAGATACTCGAGCAATAAATATATATATTTTTCAATTAAAATAAAATTAATCGTAAGGTATCAGTCGAAAAAATTGATATGGTCTAAATATCTTGATAATAATTATCGAATGGCTCACGTGCATGTCAGTTAAAAAATTGGAATTAGTATTTAAACCCGCCGCCCCCTTCCCCGTAGTCTAGTCTATAAAATGCTTGCCTTCCAGCCATGGTGTTACGGATTCGATTCACGTTATAACCCATATTTTTTGAAAAAGGGTTTCAGTCTGGTGCCACTTAAGGCTTCTTGAAAAGCTTTCTGGTTATTTGGGAAAGATTACTACCTGGCAAAAACAATGCCACAATGCATATTTATTCAAAGTATTTCCAAACATTACATTGAAATATCTCAGAAACAGTAAAATATTATCAATTTACGTAAGAAACTGTTACATACTCAGCCAACAAATTGTGTGCAGCGTTGGTATATAAAGTTAATTGAATTTTATTATAATTTGACCAATTATTTATTGTCATTAGTTCACTCAGTCGTCAACATATGCAGTTGGCCGACAATATGTAACCTTGCTTATACTTATAACAAACTGATCAAGAACAGTACCTGTACCGCCGCAATCTGGTAGCATCCTTATACCGATGTCGCTAGAAGACCGGAAGAGTATATTGATCGATCGTTACTACAGCTGCAGATTGATGGGAGAAGACGTAGAAGTCGTCCATAGAAAATATTCATTGGTGGAAGAGGTCATACGAGAGCTGGGTGTGGTGAGGGTTCTTGTCTGTAAGAAGAGGGATGATTCTGAAACCCACAATATAAAATACTTTGTACCTTACTCAAATGACCATGGACCTTGTTTATATAATATTTTGATGTCCGTTTCTTCCACATCTCGGTGAAAAAATTGAGGAATAAACTTTATAGATTTAACTAAGTCACTCCATATGGAAAGATGAGTATCTTTACTATTGTCGTCATAATGCTAAATTTATAATTTTAATAAATGTCAAAAATGTAAGGTGTGCTTGAAAGATGTACACCGCAAAAAACTTAGCTGGACCAAATGCACCAGGTTTTAAAGGAAGGTAAAGTGAAAAATAAAAATAAAAGAATATTGTGTATAAGAAGATATATGAATGTGAAGGAGGCGAAAGTTGTGTTGTTTGATAGAAAAGTTTGAAGATTTGTTATTTCTGTCTACCCCGCGAGGAACATGGCGTGATGATATGTGTGTATATATGTAAGAAATGTATTTCTTGTTATTCGGTGTTATTTGTTACCTGTATCAAATGTAAAATTTAAAAAATATTGAGAACATTAGTACAACTGCGATAAGAAAGAATAATAGAAATTCATTGAAATATGGATACGAGTATAAAAAAATAAAACCAAATATTATAATTATTTATGTTAAACACATTTTCGACGCCTCTCAGGCTGGCTAAGTATATTAAATAAATCCGGAAACATTATCTTAGTACAGATAAACATTATTGCAACTCTTAATAACAGGCTTCATCGAATATTAAATCATTTCGGAATCGTAATGGCCATCCTTCAAAGTTATGGTGTAAAAATATCACAGGTTCTGCACGGTTCATATTTATTGATTCAAAATATTCGTTTAATAATTTTTAGGAATATATATAGTAAGAGGAAAAAAGTTTTTTTTTCATCACAAAATAATTTAGAAAAGAAACGCCTATTTTCTCAATAGTACCGGGAGAAATCAAAATAAATTCAATGATAAATCGTTAATTTAATATATCCTCATACGAGGATATTGATTACTTTTCGTTTAGATCGTTGAATAAACTTATTAATCCTCTTCTATATTAATGCTGAATTTTGAAAAGTTTAACGTGAATATTATTACGTAAAAAATGGCAACCTCCGTGACCTGGTTGATAAGACGCCTGTCTTTAAACTAGGAGGTTGCGGATCAACTCCCGTTGGTACCCAGTGTCCTAAAAAATAGTTAACATCTGGTTTTTACTTCAAACTTCTCAAACATATTTCTGATAGGTCGGAAGACGAAAGTTCGATCATATAACTTCATACCAGAAGGCATTGAATTGGTTGAATGTTAGAAATACACGCCAAATTCACATACTGTCTCTATTGTATAATATCCTTAACTGTCCCGCCGCCCCCTCTTATCTTGCCGAAAATTTTCAACGTCTTTCCAATCATGGATTAGCGCTACGCTCAAACAGAGATTGCCTATTGGCCTTTCCAGTTCACCGCTCCTCTTTTTTTACGTCGTCCTTGACTGACCATGCAGTGAAACTATGGAATCAGTTACAAACCAATATAAGACTCGCTCCGTCCTTGGCATGCTTTAAGAAGCGACTGAAAAACTTTTAATTTTTTAGTCTGTAAAATAACGTGTTTCATTCCTGATTTTTTTTCCCTTTAAATCTCCACCATCACTTCCTTTCCTTTTGATTGATGATATCTCTCTTTATATGAAAAAAAATGTTCGGGTGATTGTCCGTCTTTGTGGGGTTCGTGGATATATGCTCACGTATGTGTTTATGGATTTCGTAGGGACGGATAGTCATTTGAATGATTTATGCGACCACGTAACTTGCTTCATTTACTTTTGTCTGGTTGGTTGGAAGAGATTGCCGCCTGGCAATAAGCCCGCCAGATTGTATTTGCAATAAAAGTGTTAAACAAATAAATTTAAAAAAATATATTTTCACATGGCAATTATCTCTCCAGTGCTTTATACAACGAAAGTGTTATACAGTAATACGATAGATATGAATGGTTAAATAAATCTTATTGTTAAAAAAACTTAAATCGCCATAAAATTTATTCAAGAGAAAATATTTTACGGTATATGTCACCGAAACTAGACGAACTTGGTGATATCCAGAGATTGGCTTGCTTCATTTGGTATATTTTAGCAAAATGAAGATTTTGTTTTATACTGCCTATAAACAAGACACAAATTCCTATAAAAAGCTTATAGGGGAATAGTTTCTCCACTTCGAAAACATTATTCGTCCCCTGTGACAAAAAGCCTTCTATCTTGGTCGTTGTCGTTATGTTTTCACTTTGTTGTGACGTCAGCAAGTAGACGCCACTAGAGATCTATCATGGAAAAACAATAATTGCCTTATACATAGTATCGAGTGTAGGTCGCACTGGATGAGAACTCGATTCGTTCATAATGTCAACGTGGTTAATTAATTAGTATAGAATATAATAACATTAAAAAATATCGAATAGAAAATATATGACGATCTAGATAATTTCCAGATTTAAACAGCTGAGCATCTAAAAACGAAAAAATAGCGGAAATTGAAAAAAATGAAAATAAAGCATGTTCAACTTTTTTGGCAATATGAAATTCCGAAATGGTGAAAGGTAGCGCAATTCAGTCATAATTCGACAACGATAGAAAAAATGGATATTCTTTCAAAATGGTTTAGTCTCCTCCAGTGGCGGCCGGTGGACCAAATAATTGGGGGTTCACCAGAGTAGGTATCCAAATACCAAATAATATAAAGAAAAAAAAATATTACATACCTATTTATAAAGAAGATCTATTCTCCGCTCTTTTTGCTTAGCGAAGACCCAATGAATCTTATTAAAATCAGGTATAGACTGAATTAGCTCTTTTTCGATGCTTAATATTGATAAAGCGTTCAGTCTGTCCTGTCTCATTGTATTTCTCAAAAATGATTTTATCCTTTTGAACGTAGAGAAACACCTTTCACTCTCAACATAAGTCATTGGAATAGTGCATACGAGTTTAAGTAACTTTAGAGTCTGAGAAAAATCTTCTAGTAAACCAGTATTATAAAAAAGTTGTAAAATAGACAAGAGCCCTCAGCATTGGCAAAATCATCGCGAGCATAAATTGCACTGAGTTCACCGTTGAATTGAACTTTATTTAAAAAATTGTATGTTTTACCGTCAAAATAAAATCATGTTCGGGAAATTTTGACCTACGAGTTTACTCAGTAAATTTTTCGCTGTAGAATAATTTTGCTGCAGTTAGGTGATTACTGAATGCAAAACGTTGTTTCATTTCACACAAAATTGTATAGCAGACTTCTTTACAAATAACTTGACTTCAAGGTTTTTATTCGTTTAGTCAGTGGTCCAAGAAAATTGTCCGTGGATTTACACATTTTTCAAACTCACTGATATTGTTACGAATTATTCGGGATCTAAATTCTTAAATTGCAATTGTTTGAATAAAATATCACGGTGTGGCAGAATTTTTTGGAAAAATTTACGCAAACAAACACAATAAATAATCGAAATAGTTATGTTTATCCTGCAAATGGCTCGTAATATTATATAGATAGTTAGAGAAGCGTTTAGCTACATGACGAAGCTGGAAAAATATCATTGAAATCGAAAACGGAATTAATTACAAGTTAACTAAACAAAACAATAAAGGAAGAAAGTCGGTATCTTATTAGGTAAGCAAAAACGTTTGTTGATTTGGAGACATATACTCGCAAAGATACATGTACTAAAAAGACGCCCCAGTTTGAACGGTAGGAACAAATCATCCCTTCTCTGCGGTGGTCATATTTAAAAAAAAACTTTATATTGATGTATTACTATCTCAGCGACTTGTCATACGCGCCACTTGGATGTTTCCGGGATCACGTGCACGCACTACAAAGACTAAGAATTCCTAGAAATCCCTATTCAAATATAGCTGTCTCAAGATTTTCTGTTCTCTTCTAATTGTGAGTAAATCATCAATTTTTCGAAAGATTTGGGACGATTCCAAATACGCACGGACTTCGGGTATCTTCCTACCTGCTCGCAGAATGCGTTCGAATGCAAAACACATGTATACAAAAAATGTGCTCTAACAAATAGAGTTGCATATTGTAGTGAGCCATGTCGACATAAATATTTATTATTTTTCATAAATATTGTTATGATAATATACATTTTCGCTATACTTCTTTAGGTGTTTATTGTTATATAAATTCAGTAGTTCGGCGCACGAAAGCACTAATGAGCCAGCCGCTACTGGTCTCCTCATATATTTATCATTAATGTTTGTGGTCTGCAATGCAGAATAATGGTATTATTTAAGGTCATCCATGTATAGATCAAACATACTGATGACATAAGATTTCCTTATCTCAAACACATGTGTGAATATATGGGTTAGGAATATTCATTGGTCTATGAAGTATATTATGAATGAAATAAAAGTAATGGGATAAGATTAAACACAAAATTAATGCAGTACACGAAATTAATGGAACACATGAAATTAATGGAACACACGAAATAATGGAACACACAAAATTAATGGAACACAAAATTAATGAAACACACGAAATTAATGGACCACACGAAATTATTGAAACACGCGAAATTAATGGAACACACAAAAGTAAATGTAACTCACTTATGATTTTATTATAATCAAATATTTTTTTGGTTTCATAGTGATACCATATATTTGTTCAGAGCTGCTGATTCAAAGTTCAAGATAGTCATCATCATCGCCAACTTCCGAAGAGGAGAGGATCTTTTAAGAAGAAAGCAATATTATTGGGAAGAAAAAGATCGCATCATCAAGTAATTTGTTAATTTGGTGTAAACTTTATAAGATACAATAGAATTGAATTGCTCACGACTTTTCAAAATGACTATAATTTTTTTCTATTCCTTATATTTATTTATTCGATTAAAATTGATTGATATATCTACAATCGTTAAATAGTTAGTGTTTTTAATTGAAGACTGTACATTTAATTATTTTTAATAATACCTATTAAAAACATCTTTATAACAGTCTATCTGTTATTCTTGGCGCGATGACCTAATATAGTATACCAGCGAAGATGACCGAAGTGAATGCAAATTTATTATTAAATTAAAAACCGTGATAATGATGAAATAACCGCATCATTTATAGGTAACCTACAATAGTTAAAAAGAACAGTTTTAAAAGTTTATTTTCTGGTTAATGATAAAATTGTTCTAAAAATTGTTAAAGAAATTAAAGAAAATCAAATCCAAATTAACGATGTCAAAGAGAACTAACTTACAAAATCGTCAATTTTAATCTGCTGTATCCTTTTATACAGGGTTTTATATAGTGATATTATGATTAACACGCGGTTTCCCTGATGGGATAGGCAGAGATAAAAGAGTGTCACACTTTCCTATCTTGACATAAATATTTTACTTCTTCCACATCTATAAACAGTACCCGGCGGTAAGTAATACACATCATTTGTAGAGCGTCGTCTCTGTCATTCATATACGTGTTTCGTCGCGATTTGTCAGTCGTTACCGGACCGGGCTGTTAGCGCATCGTGCGACTAATACTGTACCTTTTTTGCCTCTTCCACATCTACGAGTATATACAACTCCTACGATTTCTTTAACTTCTAACATTTCATTATTTAAAAAATCATTAACATCTAATAGTAATTTCCTAAGCCTTTCTCTACCCCGCCTTCCACTCATATTTGAACTGTTTAGTCGCTTTCAAGTCTTTCTTCATTTATTCGTTCTACTTGCCCAAACCATCTCATAATGCTATTCTCATCTTACTTAACACATCAGCCATAAGTTCATATTCATTCCACGTCACTTTATTCCGTTTTCTGCCATATATTGTCACCTCATATATTAATATAAGTGAAATACTCTTGCCTGTTTTCAGTTTCTTTTCACGTCCATATTTCTCTCCCATACTTCAAAGTTGGCACTCAAATACTATTGTGGACTATCATCTTAGCAGATTTTATTACTATTCAGTTTGAGTATGTACGTTTAAGTACGTCATTGATTTTAGAATTTATGATAAATAACATACAAAATATAAATTACAAAGTAAAATAGCCTAAAAGTAAAACCAGTCTAGAAGATTGAATCTACCAAGAAATGAAAACTACGATATAATACTACTTTACACGTATACAGTTATTAGTTCCTTTTATTCAAATTGCTTATTTGCAAATATTTCAATCGAGAAGATAATATCAAAACTAACGTCTTACTCTGACTAGCTGTAACACTTTGTTATGAAAAATAGATAATCTTAATCATATTCATAGTCAGTTTGCCTTTGCCCAGCTAATGTAAACTCGGTTGACATATTCCCCGAGGGCCACAAATTTACATCATATATGTAACTTATCTAGGAATTTTTATCTACATGCGACCTCCCACTTGTCCTATATTAAGACGGTAACGATGATTTCAGTTAAAGCAGTAAAGTATAAATAACTGAAGGAGTTTCTTCTAGACCAGGGGTGTCCAAATCGTGGCCCAAATCAACATTTTGTGTGGCCCTTTAGAGGTTTTTATACATTTTGCATTTTGTTATTGATAAAATAAAATAAAACTAATTCTGTGCACGTTAATTATAATAATTTTCACATGTTATTGATTTTGTGAGTGACGAATTTATTACCTAGGTGTCACATGCTGGCACCAGACAAAATATGCTAATGAAGTCACAAAATTAATTAAAGCATTCGACGACAGATTATCATACATGCAAAAGCATGAGGAAAATTTCACAATTTTCTTAATACCGTTTGATGTGAAGGTCGAATCTGCACCTCCAAATTTACAAATGGAGCTTATAGACTTGCAATCACGCATTGAGATGAAAGTCATGTTCGAAGGGAATAAAATACACGAATTTTATCAGAAATATATCCTTGAAGATAAATTTCCAAAACTAAGACAGCTTGCAAAGGCAAAATAGCCAAAGGACCAATAGATATTAAAAAATATCAAATAATAAAAAACAAATGTTTCGTTAATTTTACAAAGTAATAAAATATTTAGATTGTAAGTTGTTTGTTTATATTTAAAATAAGAAAACGTCATATTATAATTAAGTTATAAAAGATTTATATGTGTGGCCCATCAAAGACTTGCAATGTTTTATTTGACCCACGAAATGATTTCAATTGGACACCCCTGGTCTAGACAGTAAGGTGCTACATATAAACTTTAAAATGATAAGTATCATACCTCGGTAAAAGCAATAAAGTCGATTTATCAAAAAGCTTTTTTTAAGCATAAATAAATTATTTTATAAATCAGTCTAAAAAATACAAAATAAATCAATCGAATCATACACTTTAAAAGTACAACATATGACCTCCGTGACCCTTTTGGTAGAAAGGTTTTCTTTCACTTAATCGTTTTGGGATATGATTCTCGATGGCACTCAAGTTTAAAAAAGTTCCAGTCATATCATAACATATAAGAACACGTACATCTTTTAAGTGGAAATTTATAACTGAAAACATATCACAAGAAAATATATTCCGTATTTCAGACAGATTTAATGACCTGTTTTAAATAAATTAAATACTTACATTATGCTCTCACTCGACTTCCTAAATAAATAAAATATTTCCAATATTATTCTATTCGTCCCACAAAGGAAACCATAAGATGCATCCATTTCAATCTAAGGCCTGGCACTTTACGTCCTTCGAACCCGTGGCTGAACCAATTTTTAGGTGACATGGTTATCGAAATAGTTTATTTAACCTTTCCCTTCCTGTGCTAAAAAAATCCTCGCGTTCCGGTGCTTTGTATTCAATACACATGTAAAAATGAGCTGTTTAAAATCGGAAAAATAAGAATATTCATAGCCAATCGCTTAAATTAATTAAAGTTGAAGTCAAAAATGATAATAATTGAAATTTAATTGCTGAAAACATAAAAAAAACATCAGCCGACGTTCACAAAACGGGCGGAGTGACCACCTCAAACGAATGCACGAGAGCTACTGAAGCGAGAGAAGCGAACGAACTGAGATTCTATTTCTTGCGTTCCCATATACCGAAGTAGAGTGAGAGTGAGACGTGAATAACGTCGCTTCCTCACCCATAGTGGTTTTTTTAGAATTAATATACCTACGTCACACACTGGCACACGTTTGATTGTATTGGTGAATTTATTCCCGATTTTCACAAAATATATCTGATGTGGCCGATAAGTGCTAATTATTATTAATATTATTTTTTTCATTCAATGCGTAAATATATTACGGAAGAATATCTAAAATCTGAACCCAGTATTTATTAAATTTATAGAGATATTAAAGTTTTTAGAAGCAATGTGTACTTGTTACATATCACATGGAAGGAAGGGTTAAAGTGCATTTGAGAATAAATTCAACGGCTCCGAGGTCTGCGGTAAGCCTAAAGCATTTTTTATCCAAGAGTTTTCTTTACAAACATCTGCCTCTCACAGACTATCTGAAAGGGATAAAGGTCGTATTTGTCTTTCCTCGCGATCATACGACGCAAGGAGTATAAGCAAATAAATTATTTAACAAGGAAGTAAAAAAAATGCATCAAATGACTGCATAATAGTTATGTGGTAGTTGTTAATTTCCCAACGGTAACTTCAATTAACAAAAGTTAAATTCATTCAGGTAAATATTTTTAAATTAACGATAGGAGTTTTTAAACCTAGTAATTGAGTCAAATGTTAACAGAAACGATTTTTTTTTAATTTTGCATATTCTAATATGCTGAAAAATATTAATCATATTTTCGCACTTAATTTGAGTAAAAATGAATATTCACTCGCAAAATTTAGTGTCTAAACATGACTTAATCTTGAAGATTTTTATTTCAACGATAAGCGGAACAAGTTTTGTTAAGCAAATAATATGTTTCTTGTTTTTAAATCCAAATTATTTTACTTGGCTAAACATATTAACTTAAGTCAAGATAATCATTTACGAGTACGAGTTATCAGAATCTGAATATACTCCTACAAAAATCGTGTTCGTTCTGTTATCGAACGTGTGGTTAATTGGATAATATAAATATTAAACGAACTGTTAACACAGTAAACAATATGCCTAGTTTTTACAAAAAAACATTGGAAAGGTTTTGGATTTCAAAGACAATTAAAAATTTACTATGAACAGGTTATTTCAAATAAAAGTGTATCTATTGGACCAAAAAATAGTTGATTACTTGTTGAGTTATCGATAAAGATTGTTCACAGCAAAATGCAGCTGTTAGGATTGATTTGTCACTTATCTTCGCTCATAAATCGCAAAGTTGTAATGTAATAAATATCTTCTTGTACAATAATACGAGTATTATAAACTGATCTCACGTCCCAGAAAATCTGATTTAACATGAACCTTCATAAAAATCATTTTAGCAATAAAAATAAGTTGTTGGAAAAAAATAATAGTAAAAAGTTTCTAATTGAACAAAATGTATCCTTATATGAAGGTGCAGCTCATTAGATATTCAAGGAGTTAATAATTTTTTTGGCGAAAGCTTTAATAATCATTTGATGTCAAGAAACTACTTTATTTGACTTTATACAATATGATATAACCACTGTCGTCGAGATATAAAAATCAATCACGAAAGGCAGCATATGCAGACCCTTGATGAAAAAGGCCAACTATATGAGGCACGAGGTATTTAAAAAACCCTCTACAAACCGTCTAAACTCTAAAGCAAGATAATGGTGATAGGACAATAGATAAAAGTGTAAAAGATAGGATATACGAACATATTTCTTACCAGCACGCCGTTTTCTTCGGGAAAGACACAACGAGTAGGCTCAGCTGCAGAGTTTTCCATCGTAATATAATATTTTACTTATTCTACGTGTGCTCACTTTTTCATACATGTTCTTCCATTTATCTGACCACCCCTTTCTTTGTTATCTCATTCGATTAAGCCCAACTATACTTATTTTGACAATCTTTTGACATTCGTTCGAACTTATCATATAACATACTTCACTCTAAAACTTTCCATCCTTCATAACTTTCCTTAATTTTTTGACGTTCTAGTACATTTATACGTCGCATTTTCTTCAGAGTGTACAATGCAAGTGTAGATTTGTTATAACGGTGTTGTATTAGTATTCAGATTAAATGAAGTCCTATTTTATTAAACAAAATAATTTTATAAATAACTGTGAGAAAAAAACACTTCAATCATCCTAATTTAAATTTTGAACCAATTTGCAAGTTCAGAAGATAAACGATGTTTTTCATTTCTTAACCGAGTGTACCGAAGCTTGAATTTCTCACATAAATTTAGCAATAAGATTAGAACGGTGTGTTTTACTTTGCAATCATTTTACACTCTGTAAATTTATGACTTCTTAGTAATCAAGATCTGGGTATAATGATCTTGTACAAGACAAATTATGATTTTATTCTATTCATTATCCCGAGGTGTCGTTCTTCAGGAAACATAACATAAATTTCATAAAGTCTTATTGTAAGAACAATCTTGATTTAAGTCAATTTTCGTATATCAACGGAAATGTGTGTCATAGACGTATGTTTTTATGAAGTACGAGTATAATATACTTCCACTAAAGTTTAGTAAAAACAGATGATTCAGAGTGATGTATTAGTATGGTGGTCTTGATAATGTGTTATGAAAAAAATATAACTCGAGGTTATGATTTTACAGTCATACGTCGCTTTGCAACCATACGATTTCCGAAATTTCAGATATTTAAATTAAGTGACCGTCGATACTACATTTTTGTGACTAGGGTGCCGTTTATTGCTTTTAAATTATACTAACCCGATCATGATGTTTTGATGCATCCTGATGTTATTTCTATAATTCTAATAGTTATCAAAATTTGTAAACAGAAGAAAGCTTTCATATTATGTCTGTTGTGATATCGTTATATTTAATATTGTTTTGATGCATCCTGATGTTATTTCTATAATTCTAATAGTTATCAAAATTTGTAAACAGAAGAAAGATTTCATATTATGTCTGTTGTGATATCGTTATATGTAATATTGTTTTGATGCATCCTGATGTTATTTCTATAATTCTAATAGTTATCAAAATTTGTAAACAGAAGAAAGATTTCATATTATGTCTGTTGTGATATCGTTATATGTAATATTGTTTTGATGCATCCTGATGTTATTTCTATAATTCTAATAGTTATCAAAATTTGTAAACAGAAGAAAGCTTTCATATTATGTCTGTTGTGATATCGTTACATTTAATATTGTTTTGATGCATCCTGATGTTATTTCTATAATTCTAATAGTTATCAAAATTTGTAAACAGAAGAAAGCTTTCATATTATGTCTGTTGTGATATCGTTATATTTAATATTGTTATAAAAATCATATAAAAACCCCATAGACTCCTTCAACGATCAACACTACATAACGGCCCTGTTCCTTAAGTATTATTTCCATCATATCGCAAACGTTGTTATATTATTGTTTAAAATTTCGTTATTTTTGCACATTTATGATGATTGCAATATGTTTTATTTATCTTTATATTGAAAACACCGAATTATTTGCAATTCAATGAATTTTGTTTTATGACAAAAATTGGAACCTGATGTGTCGTTAAACCTAGGTTTTCTTGTATTTCTCATCATCATTACCGTCAGTCTCTAAAAAATGAGGAATACTGAGGACGGCCAGTCTCATCATATGGATGGATGGCATCTGTAACTGTATGAATTTATTTTTTGAACTACTTGAAGATTACAATCTTTATACATGGAACTATAATCGAGGGCATATTGTTTCATTAAGGACTGTATCGGAAGACAGAGATATGCCAACAAATTTAATTTCATGTACAATATACACGTATACAATTTTAGAATAAATTCAACTCAAAATCTGCGAAAAATAGAAACAGGAAATCGTATTGTTTAGCAAGCGCAGTTACCACTAATAGTAAATATTCACTTGAATTTAAGATATTACAAAAAAATATATATAGTAAATGAAAGATATTACAGAACACTAAGTCAACTAATGTTTTCAAGAATGATGCTCAAATCTGTATTCTAGTTTGTGTAAAATATTAAGGGTAGGTGGTTGACCATGTTAGCTTTAACATATATTTCAATCCTCGTTGGTTGAAAGCTGGTAAAAAATATGCCAATGTGAATAAAAGAGAATTTATTTTATTCGTCACCCAATTGGAATTGACCCCAAAACCTCAGGATTAAAGATGATGATTAGACAAGTCATTATAAATTTCAAGTTCAAACTTGTAGATACATACGAGAACAGAAATCTTAAGATGCTGTTATAATAGAAATCTTATTTTTATTTACAGAAATTATAACCTTATTTTGAATAAAATTCCATTTGACTAGATTAAGTTATATAAAAGAAAATGTATTATTCTTATTCAGTTGTACGTATTTTCTTGGATCTTAACCGGTGCAGGAGTATCAAGTTGTATACGAATAATATTCACCGAGCTCAAAAATAACTAAGTGCTGAAAGCTGGTAGACTCGAGGGGAAGGTCATGTTGTTTAGGTAAGAGATGCAAGAGACACAAAGGCTGTAATTGTTACCATAACCACTGTCAGGAGACCCTTGAGACGCCAGCATTTAAGATTGATAAACGGTATTCGTTAAAATGTAGCACGCTTAGGGGACCTTTTCTTGTTCGTTTTGCCTCAATGGTCACCGTGATCACCAGCTTTTCAACTTTTATTGACACCAGTTGTTCTTTTTCGCAACATCCCCAAAGTGTGTTAGAATTATTTTTTTGCATGTTGTTGAAAGTCGTTTGTAATCGCTAATTATTGGATAATAGCGACGCTAATGCACCTTGCGGCATACGGGATACGCAGCATCCCCTCCAACACCATAGCTCGAAGTCATCTATCATGTTTTTTTTTGTTTCTCATCATTCATGTCCTTATTTTATACAGTGCTAGACTTCAATTTTCAGTAGATTACACTCTATGTATTTTAGTTATCTAATCTGAGTGTTGACCGGTTAATTCACATCTTCGTCAAACGTACCATAGCTGATTTTTCCTTTTTTTTTTAAAGAATAGATGTGACCGAAGTCATGGGTATCCTTATACCCTCGAACACTAGGCGGAAAAAGTGCCTGTGTCGTTCGAGGGGAGTAGCAGAGCGCGGGGTTCGAACCGACGACCTTCCGCACGGAAGTCCAGTGCGTTACCGCGCGACCATGCACCTTACAAATTGCGATTCATGTTTGAATCTCTACCATACTTTAAATGAAACCACCTAGGTAGATAAACTTCACGTCAATGATTTCTCTTTAACGTTTATTTCTAGTCTTAGTTGGCTGCTTTGTGTTTCATCTTTATGAAGGAATTCGACCATCTAATGTTCGTCGTTGGCCATATATGCTGTATTGTCATCGAATCCCATATTAAAGATTTTATAACCTGCTATGATAATACCACTTTCCCATCCATCCAGATTCCTGCTTTGATAATACCACTTTTCCATCCATCCAGAGTCCTGCTTTGATAATACCACTTTTCCATCCATCCAGATTCCTGCTTTGATAATACCACTTTTCCATCCATCCAGATTCCTGCTTTGATAATACCACTTTTCCATCCACCCAGATTCCTGCTTTGATAATACAATTTTTCCATCCGTCCTGTATTTTTTCTTAATAATTTTCAATCCAGACTTGTAAGACCTTATTGAATGTTTTTTGTCAAACGACACACCTACAAAATGACTGCTGGTGTCAGACATTTGCTATTCTGTAAACTATTCTGACATGGTCAGTTTTATAAAATCTCCTATTCATAACCTTTCAACCCATTAAAAGTATTTGCATATGCTAATCGAATATTTTAACACATAACTGCTGTAAAGTTGATGCAATTTGCACGGCAAATCTTGCTTAATATTGATTGACTGATCTAGGCTCTAGATCTGAGGTAACACGGGTATCGTGAATGTCTATCTTCTTGTAAAGAGGGACAGCGTCACTGAATAATAATTATTGAAAATCCATTTCAAAATACACAAGACATCATTGAAAACAAATATCTTATTAGCGCATTTATTGATTTTAACTATCAACATTTTCGCAAATCATACTGTACATCTCTGGTCGAATGGAAATGGTATTTTTTTCTCATTATTTTCGAGGGTATAATTTCCATAAGCTTATTTTAAATATACTTATCATTTCCAAATGCTTTTTTCTAATATTTTTAAATATTGGACCCTGTTAATATCTCATTAAATATATCGCATTGAGTAACAGTCACCCTATGTATTAGAATAATTGTACTTTTTATTTATTTTCCTCTTAGTCGTTTTTTGTCGACTTGAACAAATTTTCTGTTGTGTTTTCGAAATGTTTTGATTCGTATTTTTTCACCCCCTGATTTTTACATCACACAAAATCTTTGTGCAAAAGGCATGGACCAAGACTGTGTAAACGTTAAAAACATAAAGTTTTTCTGAGCTTTTTGATTATCAAAGTAATAAATATAACCCCATGTTAGTAGTAATTTGCATTTTCATTACTAACCTATTGTTATTTCTGGAAATGGCGTTTTTCTACATCTGGACTAACCTTGTGATTTTCATTGAATATTATTGTATTTTAATAAAAAAAAATACTGCCAGATTCTTTTTGACAAAACCATTCTCTAAATGTTGCCTTATATTTGTTCCCAAACCAATGTAAACGATATATTAAAAATGTTCTATTCTAAAGTGAAACAAGATAAATTTTAGAAACTGTAGGAATGTTTATTTAGATTTAAATTTGAATATTTAATCCTTAACAGCGCATTTATTGATATTGAATATCAAAATATTCGAAAGTCGAACTGTACATTTCCGTTCGAATATAAATAACTCTTCCTCATTTTTGAAAGTATAATAATTTTTATAACTCAGTTATGTTAATTATTTTTTAATAGATGAAAGAAATAAAAAATCACAAGTAACAACTTTGCTTTCCAACTAAATTGAAGTTGGAATGGAGAGAGGGTTCTCGACTACGAGGCCCAGTAGCGATTGCGATTATGATTATTTTTAAATCAACCTAATATACTTTTCAGATGCAAATAATTTAGTGATCGATCAAGTATAAATTGGAGAATGAACAATATAAAAACTTTATTTATAATTGAGGTCTCTTTTAAAGACTTTCATTGCATAATGCAGAATCAGGAGTGTATTGCTATTTATGTTATGTTATGCATCTTACGATCACTGTGCAGCTTCAAAATGACGAAAAACATAAATCTCGATAGACATGCTAAATTATTTGGAGTTTTTGTTTCTCAGTCTAATTAAAACATTTATACGTTTTATTTATGTTGGCATAACACCTGATGCTTGCAGAAAAAAATGTAATATTGAAAATTTTAATTTAAAATCATCTTAAAAATTCAATAACAGATCTCCTCTTCATTTCTATCCTGACACACATATTTCACAACTGCCACTTCCATACACTTCGTCACGTCGGGGTCACCAATTTAGCCTATGTCCTAGTAGGACGTGCTGATGATGATGTTGTTGACATCGCTGTATTCGCTTTAGTCGAATTCTGTGTTCCTTTTCGTTCGGAGTCATCAATTTAGCGGGATGCTTTATTGTTACGTCGTGATGATTTTGATTTGTTTTGTATTTAAAATAAAATACGTCGACTCAGGAATGCTGGAAGTGAGAGTGAATAATCAATAAATAGTAAACAACGATGAATGGTCAAGGGAATAATAACAAGTGCTTTTTATTTGTCGATAAGTAGGTATATATACAATTTCAGAGCGGGGCGCGTGAATGCGTCCGCAGTATATCTTGATCTCACTCCTGTGCGTGCCGAGGTGGTCGCAGACGTTGCCAATGATATAGTGGGTAGAATATTTATTGCCGAAACGGTGAGACAACGCAATGCGTTCTCTTTCTACCGTGGAATGCGACGTAAATATTATTTGCTTGTAAACAATATTGACGTTCTGGTATGTGATCTTTGTACATATTCAAAGGTTGATTCATCGGTCGTTGACCGTGCATGTTGACAATATTTAGGGACGTCGGTATTCCCTACACTCTCCTATTGTTCAGGCTTTTCCCACAAACACTATATAACATCGTCATAAATATATTATATTTTAATTAATACAGATATGAATTAATCTTCGTAATTCCTAGATTTAAATTTAGTGTTTTGAGTCTGAATTTTCTTATTAGAAAACAGTTCAAAATCTCCTAACCAAAAAAGTCTGACAAAAATAATAAAGAAAAATAAAGTTAGGACATCAAGAGTTGGGAAACAAAATGGAATATTGTACGACTTCTTTTGGGAATCTATAATCTACTTACTTTTAGGTTATGATAGACATGGAGATTTTTTTTACCATTGGTTTATGGTTAAAATGCATTGATTAAGGTTATTGATATTGAACGCAAAATATTGGAAGAGCTAATGGTAGTATGGGATAATAATACAAGTTTCAATAATACAATACAAGTTTCCAATTGTACACAAAGTTGCGAGTTGGTGTGGTGATATGTTCAGCGCCCACGCTGTGGCAGTCTCCTTGAACAGCAAGGGTATTTTTCCAGGATATTTTTCGAAGCTAAAATTATAAGAATAAATATTCTTAAAAGTAATAACAAACATGACATTATATAAGGTTATTCCCTAAATTAGTACGTATTTTGATTTTTTTTAATTAAACATATTTTAATGTTGTTGTTTATAGTTAAGGCATTAACGTTGTGGAGGTTTAAAGACATTGTAATTTATTTTTATCAAGCACTGTTTATTCCACTTTATTGTGACGGTATAACCCTACCGGTTTCAAGGCTTTCACCTCATCTTCAGGGGAGCGCAAACAAGACTTGAAACTAGTAGGGTTATACCGTCACTAAAAAGTGGAATAAACAGTGTTTGATAAAAATAAATTACAAACATATTTTAATCAATGATTTTTTTTTATTCCTTTTATATAGAAGGATTCTTCTTTTTAGCTTTATCTTTATTTATTTCCGATAAAAAATCTGAACAGCCAAAAATAAATTCAAGTCACTTGGGACAAAATCTGGAGAGTAATGGGGATGATGCAGGAGTCCCCAATTAAATAATATTTGTCTGAGTAACGTAAAATAATATTCCCAATTAAATAATAATAGAGTCTGTAATATTTGTAGTATTGTACAATACTACGACACTACGACAATACTAAAAATACTACGACAATACTAATATTACAGTAAACTGTAATGTTTGTAGTATTGTCCGTGCAGTATCATGGTGAAACAGTAATATTTGTAGTATTGTACAATAATACACAATACTACGATACTACGACAATACTACAAATACTACAAATATTACAGTAAACTTTAATATTTGTAGTATTGTCCGTGCAGTATCATGGTCTAGCAGTATCCGTCTAGCAGTATCATGGTGAAATAAAATAATTTTAATATTCATTAATAGTGGACGTTTTTTAATCAATGTTGAATTAAAACATAAAAGCTCTTCACAATAAACATTTGCATTAATCATTTGAGTAGTTTGTAATAATTGAAAGTTGATGACACCGTACATATCTCACCAAAAAGACAAAAGTATTTTTTTGGGATGCAATTCCTCCTTAGCTTTTAGTAGGGTCTTCTCACCCTTATATATCCACCGTCTTTTTCTTGCGATCTTATGATACAGTATCCACTTTTCATCACCTGTCACAATGCGATCAAACAACGAATAGCGTTCAAAACGGGTTAAGAGAGAAGTACAGATGTTATTCGCTGCTGGCAATTAACTATCGATAGCTCATGCGGTATGCACATTTCAAGCTTGAATACCTTTCCAATCTTCTTAAGGTGACGAAATACTTTTCCATGAGATGAATTAGGTCTTTGTGAAATCTGATCCACCGTTAATTCTAGCTCGAAATCCACAAGATTCTTTAGAGTGTCGTTATCGAAATGAATAAGACGCCCTGACCGGGGTTCATCGTTAACACTGCTTTGTCCATCTTTGAATGTTTGAAACAATTTCTGAGCAGTCCTTACACTGATACCATTCTCACTTTGAACACTGTTCATTTTTTCTGCCGCAAAAATTTAGTTTTCACAATTTAAAAACAAAAAATGTAGAACGTACCATTTGCTTTAACTCACTTTTATACGTACTAAAAACACTTAAATATTTATAAATTTAATTATTTCGAACAACTTCCGTAACCTAACCGAAGAATCGAAATATGTGTGTCGAGAAAGGAAACTCTTGCCAGTCTGTCCTCTCTGCCTACTCCAGCAGGGAAATGGCGTGATGTTATGATTGTATCGAAGTTAGTATATTGATCATAATTAAAAAATTTATTTTTAAATGAATTATCTGTGAACGTGAGAAACTGTTCATTAAAAATATATTTTTTACGTTTCAGAGGAAGACCAAACAAAGTATGATGAGATCAACTAAATGTTATTTTGAAAAAAGAAAATGTAAGAAATAAGAGACGTCTAGATGTAGATGTGAAACAGGAGAAATATGTGTGTCGAGGCAGGAAAGTCTGGCACTCTGTCTTCTCTACCTACCCTTACAGAAAAACGGCGTGATGGTTTGTATGTATGTACTTTTTGAGAAATATTTGTGTATATAAGAAACCAAAAATTCCACAATACCTAAGTGGCGTATGTTAGACACAATAAAAAAATTAGAGTATTTTAAATTTATGTTTAATTTTTTTTTAATCAATCTACTATCTATCCCTTTGAAACCATGGTTAAATATAATAAGAATGAACCAGATGCAAGTGCCTGTCATGGGTCTTTTGCGGACGGGCTACTACGTGGTGGCTAGTCACCTTTACAGTATGGGTATTGTAGAAAATTCCCGCTGCGAGTGTGGTTTGGATGATGAAACTATACTCGAAGACCATGTTTTTTTCAGTTATCCTTTGCTAGATAGATTTGATTTATTAAAATTCATATCTTGACCGCATCCAATTAATTTTGTATTTCCTTTTTTTTTGTGGAACTTTTCCACTTATAGAACGATTGTTAAATTTTCGATGATTTAAGCTGTCTAGAATTGTCATTTCTTAAAAAAATATTTTATTATATTGCTTCATATGATTATATGACCTGAATTTGGTGGCACAAAGCATCCTAATTTTGGTGGATACCATATTAAAAAAGAAAGAAAAAAAATCTCATGTCAAATATACGAGTATTTTATCTCTATTCAAAAAACGTGTTTTGCTGTGTGCAAAGTGCTTTGGGTAATGAGGTGATAAAATTTAAAAGGGGTTTTATTTTCTTATTTAAGTTCTGTGATTTGTCAAATTATGCCAATTACTGGCGTGTAAATAATGTCAATTATCGCCTAGTGATCATTATTCCGCTTATTACCGATATTGATGGATGAAAATAATTGAATAATAACACATGTTTGAGATAATCGCTTTACTGGAATGGTATCTTAAACAGTGTATATCATATACTCCTACAATGTTTATTTGCTGTAACTGCTGCCTTATTATATAATTTCTAGACTCGAAATCTATTAAGTATGATCAAATTGAGATATATTTTTGTAAAATAGGAATTATATTTTCTTCAAAAACCAAATACTATGCGTATCCAGAAAGTAAGTGTACTGAGGCTCTCACGACCGGATGGATTTTATTTTCGACATGTTGGCTACACTTCCGTGTAGCCTGACCCTTCCCCTCCGCAACGAGACCAGTTCGAGGTCAGTACGTTGAGAAGTGTCGACGCGACAACACGTTTCGTGAAAAATGTCAATCCAATCTCCCGCCAAGTGCGAAATACGCGGCGTCATCCGTTATCTCGTTTGGAAGGAAAAACCTCCGGTTGAGGTTTATAATGAGGTGAAAACTGCATATGGTGATAAAGCTATGAATCGTACGAGTGTGTACAAGTGGTGTCGCGAGTTTAAAAACGGTCACGTCACACCTCTTCACCCTCCGCCAAAAAGTTCAAAACCACAATTTCAGCCAAGAAAATCATGGCATCCGTGTTTTGGGACTGTCAAGGCATAATTTTAATTGAATATATGCCTCAAGGGGAGACCATCAACTCTGCAAGATACTGTGAGACCCTAAAAATTTGCGGAGGGCGATTCAGAACAAGAGGAGAGGCATTCTGACAAAGGGAGTCTGCCTGCTGCACGACAATGCAAGACCACACACGGCCAACACCACGAAGGAACTGCTCGCCTCATTTAAATGGGATGTCCTGAACCATCCCGCGCATTCCCCTGACCTAGCACCTTCAGATTACTATCTCTTTACCTCCCTGTAGCTGCACATGGGTGGAAAAAGGTTTTCAACCGACGAGGAGGTAAAGGAGGTGGAGAAGTGGACGGAGGGGTTGGCGGGAAACTACTTCGAGGAAGGCATCAAAAAGTTGATACCCCGCTTCACCACCTGCATTGAGAGGAATGGCAACTATGTCGAAAAATAGCTAACATATGTACTACGGTAACCACGTAATTTTTTTGTTTACATAAAAAAAATTGTAACCTACAAAAATTCAGTACACTTACTTTCTGGATATGCCTCGTACATAATATAATTAAGAGCCAGTATTTCAATTAAAAATATCGTAAGTGGTTAACTTAAAAAACCATTGCAGATTAAATTTAAGTTAAAGGCATAAATACCCGTAACTTTTAAACTTCTGAAACCTGAAAAAAAAATGTTTTAAATTAATGCGTTTTTTACGTTTAAATATAGTAACCAAAATAAATAAATAGTCCATATATTCTATTGTGATCAACATAAATACTATATCTAATGTAATATATATATATATATATATATATATATATATATATATATATATATATATATATATATATATATATATATATATATATATATATATATATATATATATATATATATATATATATATATATATATATATATATATATATATATATATATATATATATATATATATATATATATATATATATATATATATATATATATATATATATATATATATATATATATATATATATATATATATATATATATATATATATATATATATATATATATATATATATATATATATATATATATATATATATATATATATATATATATATATATATATATATATATATATATATATATATATATATATATATATATATATATATATATATATATATATATATATATATATATATATATATATATATATATATATATATATATAGATACATACATCTCATCACGCCCTTTCCCTGCTACCGTAGGCAGAGAGGACAGAACACCAGGCTTTTCTTTTTCGACATGCATATTTCCCTTTTTCTACATTCATACACTTCTTACATTTCCTTCTTTAAAAATATGATTCACTTAATCCAACCATACATTATTTGGTCTTCATCTACCACACATTCCACTCAAATGTACGTTGTATATTTGTTTTGTTTATCTTTTTTATTTATTCATCCCAAATTTCCAAACCAAACTAAGGTAATTTGGATAAAAATTTTGGTGTATTTACATACATGGACATTTCTTAATAGGTTGCTAGCCGGAAACATCTTTTTTGGTTATCAAACAAATATTATACATGAACCTTACTTGCAAAACTTCGAACATATTACGTGAGGCTTTAATTAATCAAATGAGGCTTCATTTAATGACGGTCTAATCTAACGTTTATAATCTCGCCTGACAATATGATTGGTCTCTTTTGTGTCTTATTTAAATAGTTGACACATTCAGATGATGAAGAGCAAAGAACCTGGTCCATGTGCGGATCCCTAGTATCTGTGGTATAGAGCTCTGATTGAAAAAGTTTCAAAGGCTGGAGCGTTGATTAAGCTATATAAGATGATACATGGGGAGTATTTCAGAGAGGATTAAAGTAATTAAAAACGTTATATTATGGTTTTATTGTTTGTTATTAGCATTAAAATCACTCGCTGTTAGTAGGCTTTTATAGTCTAGTTAATTCAAAAAATAAAACAGATTATCAGCAAAAAATATTTTATCTAGTATATAGTATAATTTTTATAAAAGAGTTTAGTTTATTAATTTTTAGAATCGTTAAAAACACATAGTCTTGTCAAATAATTTTCAGATCAAGTAAACTGAGTTTTTGTATAACGGGAGCCAAGTAAATTAAATTGTTGCACTGAGAATGTGTGATGTGTCGATGTATGATATAATAAGAAATGTTATTATTACCTGTACTAAAAAGTGATGTTTTAAGTGGGGTTAAAAATATTATATTGAGGATTTTAAAATATGTTTAACGGATGGGTGTCGATAGACTGACTAAGCAAATTTATTAGACAAACATAAGTAGGAGTTGTGGTAGAGGTATTTAATTTGACTTTGTTTTTGTGTACCTAAATGTTTCAAGTTTTAAATATTTAGTAACTGACGGTATCACATTTACCATAAATATCATTTATTATTTCAAAATAATATGACCTTGATATTATCTATCAAGAGGAAAGTATCAGTTTGTCTTAAGGCGCGTTCTCACGGTTCAAGTTTAGTTGACCGATTAAAGTTGATCAACAAAAGTTGAATGAAATCTGTAGTGAAAGCGCGTTCATACGATTCTAGTTTAATTGACCGATTATAGTTGATCAACAAAAGTTGAATACAAACCCTTTCTCACAGTTCAAGTTTAGTTGACCGATTAAAGTTGATCAACAAAAGTTGAATACGACTTGAATCAGTTTTTGTTCACAAGTTTCAATAGAAACTGATTCAATAAACTGTATCATTTTAATTCAGTTAAAAATGGCGTCGAAAGCATTTTGTCTAGCATCTTTATTTTTATATTTATCGAGTTGAAAGCGAACTTGACAACCAACTTGAATTCATATGTTCACACGTTTCAAGACAGGTTTCAACAAGAAATCAAATGGCGGATGACTCATAACTTGAACGATAAAGTTTGACTGGGTCAATCTTTTCTTGATCAACTAAAAAGTTGATCAACTCTATTGAAACAAAGGTTCTCACTACAGATTTCATTCAACTTTTCTTGATCAACTTTAATCGGTCAACTAAACTTGAACCGCGAGAACGGGCCTTGAATCAGTTTCTATTGAAACGTGTGAATAAAAACTGATTCAAGTCGTGTTCAACTTTTGTTGATCAACTTTAATCGGTCAATTAAACTTGAACCGTGAGAACGGGCCTTTAGATTCTACACAACAAAAAAGTTTGTCAAGTTATGATGACGCCACCCAAAATGTCATAGAAATCGCTAACTACCGGATGTGAAGGAGTGATGGACAGATATAAGTGCTTCAGTTCATCTGGTCAGCACACCAAGAACAAAAATCAAAATATAAAATTAAAAAAAGACTTTGAAGACAAACTCATTGATAACCCAACAAAGCGAGTGCTTGGATTTAATATCCCTAGATAGTTATGGTTATCGTTTGACCATATAGGGACTGGACATGGCAAACGTGCACACAAGCTACATAGTTTATTTATTTATTTAATTATTTATTTAATTAACGACACAGCAGTGTCTTTATATATAAATGAACATGTGACAGGTTATACAAGTACTTAAAATTATTGACAAAAAATACAAAACTTTATCTTAAACTAACGTGAAGATACAAAAAGCAGTAGTAATAATAAATTACAGTCATTGTTTTAAAATTATTTAATAATTATATGTATATTTAAGTTCAATATATGCATGTATACTACAAAATATTACCAAACTTCACCAAGCCGACTTACGTAATTGTCGAAGTCTTATTTTATAGAAGTAAAGAACTCAGATTTGTTTTTTTAGTGGAACAACGCTTACATAGAACACAAAATTGTTTTTTTGAGAATTTTATGGATAGATCTTGAGATGTAGAAAACACATGGGCTCACTTGTAGAACGAGATGCAAGTTGCTTTGCAGAATCGAAACCTTCCACATGTTGATGAAGTGCTACTCAACTCCAGAGGCAAAGTATTGTCCTTTGGTATGTAGTTAAATAATTAAATATATTATATATAGTCAATATGTGTTCGTTAAGATCTTTTAAAGGGAGTATTGCCGAGCTTCATCAGCAACATCAGCTTCCGATTTTTGGCGAATATGGATTTAGACATGTAAGTCTTGTCATAGTTTGAAGCAAAGGAACAATGAATACTTAAAAAAATACTTTTTTTTTCTAAAATGTCTTCAGTTATCTCATATCTTAATATTTCACAGAAAATATTGAAGAAACATGTATCACATATTTTAATTATTTGAAGGCATCCCTCGAAAAGGGGTATATCATATATGAAAAAATAAAATTTTACCGGAGAAATAAAAAACGATCCACACTTTCATTGGATGGAATTTTTCATAATAAAAGTATTATTTAGATAAATAAAAGTAAAAAAAAAATACAAAAATATGTTATTTCAGTGGAAAAGGGGCCTAAATGCGAGATAATATTTTTGTTTTCTAATATTTTCTTTCCAATTCAGAACACATATCTTACGTTGTCGTTGTTTATTTATCGTTTTAAGTGCTGTTGCTGTCAAAGAAACGCTCGGCGAGTCTCATCTTAAGTGCTGCTGCTGTCAAAGAAACGCTCGTCGAGTCTCATCTTGGCAACTGTCAGAATCATATAGACCCTGTTTGCGGGTTAAGCAACTTAACGGAGTGAATTGTGTGAATTGTACTGCCAGGAAAAATAAATAAAAAATTATGTAGATCAGTACTGCTATGTAGACCCTTTTTTACAATAAAATCACTTTTTGACCCAATGTATAATATATACCCCTTTTTGAGGGATGCCTTCATTTATTTACCAGTGAAAATTAAAATTTTTTTTATTTTGTGTTATACTCGTATAAAGGTGAATAGGTTGGCCAATGTTTCATTATATAAACTCAATGTTAGAATTGCTTCAAAGAAGGTAAAAAAAATCTTACTCAAAGAGAAAAAAAGTTCATAGTTTGATTCAACAGAAAAATCAATTATTTAATGCTTTGTTCTAAACAAAAACAGACAGAAAAAAAAAATCTGAGATGTACTCGTAAAACGTAACATTTCAAAAAATTAAATATAAACTTTTTCCGATACGTAGTTTGAAATAAATTACACGAGCCTGAGAATAAAAATATGTTCAGAAAAGAAAATCCATGGTCAAAACAAACCTCCAATATAGAAGCAATAAAAATAAAATATATCTCTTCGTTTCATTACCGATTTTATCAGATAAATATTCTTGTTCGTAATATTTAATGATATGAAAATGTATACCGAATGAATCTTGCAAAACAACATTAAATTTTATTAATGAAACTACGAAGGATTCAGCGGTATCTTAATCGTTAGCTAAACAATGTTGAAATTATGTTCAGCCGTTAAATCAACTAAAAAATCTTGTGATTATAAAACAACAATTTTCAAAAATATCAAATCGGTCAAGCATGTAACATCTGATTTTATTTCAAAAGTTTTCATAATTCTGTACGCAATGTTTAAATATAAATTTAATTGAATAGTATTATAAATTTGTATTAAAGGTTTATAGTATTTTTAAAAACTTGCGTACAAACTCTGTAAATGTGTATCGTATATTGTAATCGGTTGAGAATATTGTTGAACAAGTACACTTAAACTTGAAAATAGAAAACGCGCTTTTCACCTTAAAAATTGTAATTTGATTTAACTATTAGAGTACTTCACTTTAAGGGTGGAACTTTCTTTAAAAAATAAACGATCATGAAATTAAAAGCAACTTTTTCAATGAGTATAATACATAATTCAAGTTAAAATTGATACGCTTGATATTATAGAATTGGTAAAAAAAAAACATGGCACCAAAGTAGGGATGCAAACTCAAACCATAATGTTTGTAAGCCTCTCCTAAATAGTTGTTTTGAGGGGGTTGTAGTAAGTTTAAATCGTGAATTCGGTATCATGAATTCGGTATATCTTGAGGTCTAGTCTTTTTCTTCTTCTTCTTCTTCTCAGTGTCATGGCAGGTCCCCCCAACGTTGTATGTCACTTGAGAGTAGATATGTTATCTTTGTCCCCGGCAGCCCGAAAACGATCTCTAACGCCCCCTATGCCAGTCCAATCACGTATACTGCGGAGCCAGGAGATTTGCATCCTGCCAACACTTCTTCGGCCTTCTATTTTGCCTTGGATGATCAGGTGCAGTAATTTAGCCTCTTTTTCGACCCTTTTTTTTCTCAGTTTCTCATAACTATAATTTAAGGTATTATTTAAACAAGCTAGAAATTTATATCAAATTACAACAACGCAAAATATAATGAAATGCTCAATGATATGCTCAAAAGTTAAAATGCTAAGCAATATTTAGAAAAAAAAAGTTACAAAACTGTTACCAATTACAGAAGTCCTATATCCTAAATCAATGAATTTAGGATACAGGACTCGATACGGATCAAGCCTAAGGGGGGGAAAACTAACCAATTACTAGGGACCTAATACATAAATATTACACAAGCAACTCAATTTCTGAAGTCCCTATAAAATACCTTAAATATAAGAGGATATTAAATACCTGACACTATGCTCACACCAATATCTCCGGTGGCACCTGTGTCAAATTCACCGTTTCCTTAATTTGTGATGTACTCGTATATTAAATATTCTCGTTGATAAATGAACATTTATTCACAATATTAAAACAGTCTTGAGTCAAAAGCATATCATTGATTCGTCACATTTTAAAACTTATTTCGTCCATTCTCTACTAAAGGTTTTTTCTTTAAATCAAAGATACATTTATGACAGAATAATCTCTTTTTTAATTTAAATATAAGTACGAAAGCCAGAAAAAAAACTAATATTTATCTTTGTATAGTTTTCTTGGAGGTCTTGCTGAGGTCCACAAAAAGATTTCCAGCCCAGGGAAGTAAACGGAGAATATTGTATGCATATTGTGTGAATTTACCCATACAAAAAAAAACAGCAACGGGAAAAAATAAATGAGCATATTTTAAAATTAAAACAAAATTCTAAATTGATTCTAGCCAACAAATAACTACCTTAGATATAATGTACGAGTATTAAAGATAAAAATTGATACATAAAAAGAATCAGGAAGAATTTAACAAAAAAAAATAATGATGATTATGTACAGGAATGACAAAGTATAAATAAAAATCTTAAACAATGTAGAAATGATTAGAGTATTAAGATTATTTTCACACAATGAGCATTGTGTCTTGATCCAAGGTGACACGATCGCACAGTTTGAAAATACCGACCAACAAAATTAATGGATTCACAACGTAAACTAGTTCAGGATTATACTCGTACATACTTATCAGATGCTCACATTTAAAGGTGATCTTGTTGCTCGCCAAATCGGTGCCGTGGAACCGGTTCTGGCGGCGCGGCGGTGTCTAAATTATTGGCTCGAGATTGCAAAATGATTGATTTGCGTATCTTCGCATTAATTGAAGCAACTTTTTGTGTTTTTTTTATTTAAAGTAAAAAATGGAAGCTAGTCCTTATAGTGACTCTTTGAAGGTCATGATTATATGCCGTATTAGACGATCAGAAATGGAAGCTGATCCTTATAGTGACTCTTTGAAGGTCATGATTATATGCCGTATTAGACGATCAGAAATGGAAGTTGATCCTTGTAGTGAATCTTTGAAGATCATGATTATATGCCGTATTAGACGATCAGAAATGGAAGCTGATCCTTATAGTGACTCTTTGAAGGTCATGATTATATGCCGTATTAGACGATCAGAAATGGAAGCTGATCCTTATAGTGACTCTTTGAAGGTCATGATGATATGCCATATTAGACGATCAGAAATGGAAGCTGATCCTTATAGTGACTCTTTGAAGGTCATGATTATATGCCATATTAGACGATCAGAAATGGAAGCTGATCCTTATAGTGACTCTTTGAAGGTCATGATTATATGCCATATTAGACGATCAGAAATGGAAGCTGATCCTTGTAGTGACTCTTTGAAGGTCATGATTATATGCTGTATTAGACGATCAGAAATTCGTCTAGGAACAATATTCGCACGAGTTAGATGTGTACATGCGTTGTTGACTATCTACGTGCGGTAATGCTCATTCACAGCAGTAACTGTGAATTTAATATCTACATCAGTAATTATTTACTTAATCTAGTGATTATTGGGACCAAGGACGATATTGTCCCTTGGCCACGTTATTTTAAATATTCATATAACTATTTCGAATATGTTAAGGTGAAATATACAAATAAATAAATCAACAATTTTCAAAAGATGATTATTTAAATGACTTGTTCACCATGTGTATTTATGGATTTAAGGTTAAAAATTATCATTTAAATTCTTTCAATTTTTCAATATCCCTTTGTTCAATATATTCCCAAAACCCTCCATCACCTAATTAGTAAAATGATAGTCTTCCACCGCTGGGTTTTGGGTTCGACTCTCGACGGTAACCAAAAAATGAGTAAAAAAGGGCATCGATCTGGTTATGAGTTCGTCTGGTAACATTACTCTCACAGGCTAGACGTGAGCGAGTATTGTTCCCTGTTCACGTACAGTAATATTTCAAACACGTATGATGGCAAACTCTGAGTAACTTGCTTATTCCAGTGGCTCTTAACCATATGATTTATTGAAAACCTATATTTTAATTTTTCAAGTTACTTACATTGTCTAATTAAATAATTGTTTTTTTTTTATGTTTATCTCGCGTTATGGATTATGTATATACAAAGCGATCAGTAATGTTATCTTAAATTTTGTAACATTATTGATAAATATTTGAGTATTTTTATTTGGAAGAGATTGCTACTTCGTATTAGATTTGCTAGATAGTATATTGTTAATAATGATAATTAAAGGCCAATTTATATTGCGCCATTAATAGAGCAAACTCTCCTCAAGGGTGCCTCGAAACCACTTATATTGATAAATTAAAAATATTACAAAATATAACTCATATAAGTTGAGTATAAAGATAGGAATGTAGTGGCTGCGGACATTAGATAAGGTACTTCTCTGCATATGTATTTGATCGTTTTATATAAACTTTATAATTTTTTATATAAACTTTTATAATATATACACTTCAATATTTTTAAAAAACATCTGCAGGCCAAATATACAATTTAAAATTATAATTGCTAATTTAAGCTGAACAAACAATCATTATTTTTTTAAAATTGTTTTTGTTTGGATTTCACTCAAGGATTTTTTAAAAACTTTCTGGGTTGGTTGCAAGAAATAACAATACCATAAGGCAATCAGTCCACCCGGTTGTACTGTAAACCTAGAATTAATGCGTCATACAATTTTAATATGTAGAAGAAGATTTTCTTTCTTTATGAGAACCGTAGTTTTTTTGTAAATAAAATATGTATCAATTAAAACGACGCTTAAAATTTTAAGCAATTAATTTTAGTCGTTGAATAAACTTTTTTGTGAGATTCCTAAAAAAGTTTATTCAGTATATGCATTATTACTCAAAATTTAAAGGTTTTAAATATTTTCGTTTTTATTATCTTATATTGATGAAATTTTGTATAATATAATATCTTTAACGATTTTAACGTAATTGTCATTCAACCGAAGGAATTCAATAAATGCATTTGTTATAAAGACTGTTAGAAATTTCATTGAAAGTATATAAATAGGTGAAAGTAAATAATACTGTTTTGACAGTATTACACTACTATTTCATTAAGGTAAACAAATAATGACGTCGCTTATCCACATTGTTGCATTTTATATGTATTATAACCTCGAGGCGTCAAAAATAGGAAGATAATATAATATTCTGCTATTGTTGGCAATTACTTCAATAATAATGAAAATAATTTAACAGAGAAAGTTATAATATTATATTTTCTATAACATTATGTACACAACAAAAAAAAATAAAAAAAGATACCGAACAGGTTTTAGAGTTCGCTTGAGCATGTATTGTCTGTCCACGTGGGTAATATAATATTAAACACATACGACGGCGAAGACTGAGTTGCGTGCTTACTCCAGTGGTTCTTAATTACTGGGGCCGAAGAAAAAACCGTATTCCGGCTACGCTTTCCATCATGTCAGTGTAACCAATTCGGTTTATTGAGAGATACTATACGAATACAAAACATTTTTTTTCATGAAATTATGTTTTATATTTTATTCATGGGATCCAATAGTGATTTATTTTGAAAAGTTTTAAACTAATATTTTAACACTATAGAATCTTTAATAAAACTTAAAATGTTATTTTATTGATAACGGAATTCACAAGTTTTTACTTAAGACAGCATCATGTTTCTTAACACGTGATTTTACTTAAGACAGCATCATGTTTCTTAACACGTGATTTAACTTAAGACAGCATCATGTTTCTTAACACGTGATTTTACTTAAAACAGCATCATGTTTCTGAACACGTGCTCTTATTGAAAAATTTACTAGACATATGAATTGTATGAATCTTTATACTGTTCAAATTCGAATAAAAATGACGATTCTTTCTGGCGTTAGATTAAGAGTGAAATATACGAAGGCCACCCTAACCCTTTACTAAGATGGCTTCGTACAATGAATAACATAAAGTTTATTTGGAAAACAATTTATAAAATAAAACGTCAAAGTGACATCATTTTTTCTTTACACAAATAAATCTGAAGAATTTGAGTCTTATAAACCCTTAATATATCCATTTGTATTATTGTAAAAACAATATCTTTCTCAAATTTCAAGAAAACAGATATTGTGTTATATGTATTTAAAAAAGGAACTAAATCAATAATTTATGATGTATAAAAATTGATTGATTGAATTGTTTATAAGAATGTAATTATTTTCACCGAAATGGGGAATATTCTACACGATAAACGAAGAGTCAAGAACAGGTATATTTGGCTATACTTAAGTTTTTTCAAGCTATGCTTAACAAATTGTTTCACAGGTATTTATTCTAAATATCGTGTAAATTTACTTTTATTTAAAAAAATATAAAATATTCTAAACGTCGTCGTTGCTGGGCCTCGGAGTTGAGGATCCCCTCGGCATTCCAACGTGGAGATTTCGTATCTTCCTTTTTTTTCTCCTCTAATTAAGTGAGTCGTCGAACACCATAAAACTCGCCGGTCACACCGCTGTACTAGATCCGATGGCACGCCTGAAGAGAGATAGTTGGAGCACACCAGGATGTTTTATTTTTCTATTTTTGTGAAATGACCAAAGTAATACGTATCCTTATATCCCGAATGATAGGCGGAAAAGATGCATGTGTTATTCGATAGTATTATAGCGCTTGGTTCAAACCGGCAACCTTCCGCACGGAAGTTCAGTGCGCCACCAAGCGATATTATAGTATATAAGATTGCTATACAAAGACGACCTCCGTGGTCTGGTGGTAAGACGCTTGTCTGCCGATCCTGAGGTTGCGGGTTTGATCCCCGCTGGAATCCAGATTTTTTTAAATGTAATTCCAGTCTGGTTTTCACTTAGGACCCATTTAAACAGCTTTCTGGTTGGTTGGAAGAGATTGCCACATGGTAATAAACTCGCCAGGTGATATAAAAAATTTAAAAAAAAAGTTTTGAAAATTGGTTCTCTCTTCAAAGCAGGCCTGTCAATTTCAGATTTTATTAATTGGATAAATATTTTCACATTTCGATAAAAATGAAAAGTAGGCTGACTAAATCTAGGAAAAAAAAAATTTTATTTCAATCAAAACCTATTGATTTTATACATAGGAAATCTTTCTCATATATCATAGACAAAAAAATATTTTCAAATAAATATACTATTCAATAAATAAATAATTTATATTTGATCAAAATAACTTCTTAATTTATTCTTATGGTACCCTTCAACTCACACGAATTGGTGATTCAAATATATTGATGATTATTGCCAGGAGATAACATTGTCTCCCGGCATTTCGATTTGGCCCCATTCATCGATCCTTCGAGCTTAGAATCATTTTAGTCATATAACAAGCGGTTCGACATTGCGCGTCTTGGCACTACTAACTCATACGTGAAGAGGCAACATTAGCACACGTCTAGCGCTGCGAGTATTGAAACTAGACTAGCGCTGCGAATATTGAAACTAGACTAGCGCTGCGAGTATTGAAACTAGACTAGCGCTGCGAGTTTTGAAACTAGAGTAGCGCTGTGTCGTATTATGATATATTACATTTTCTGAAATATGCTACAAAGGTGGAAGTGAAGGCCAGATTGAAAACTTTAAAAAAAAATCCTTTGATATATTTTTTTGAAAATGTTACCCTTTTTTATAATTTTCTCTGGTTTCCATCTGAAATCGAATCCACATCCCCGGGTGGAAGGCCAATATCTTACCAAACAGATAATGAAAGTCGTCAAAATCACTTAAAATAGGGTATCAGGAACGACTTAATATAGCGATCGTTTTCATTTAAAATTGCACTACAAGTTGAAAACAAAAACCAGTGATACAAACAAATTGAATTGAAATAAAATATCAACCCCTTATGGAGATTCTGACGTACTCTGAAATAGAAGATTTGAGGAAGGGAATTGTCCCGCAGATATATAACATATTATAACTGAAATTACGATAATCACGATTAAAAATAATTAACCTATGTTAAAAGTAGGTTTCAATATTGTTGATTACACGGAAATATTTTGGAGGCGAGATATTAAATGCCTGAATGGTTTGAAATAAATAAACTGTGATAAAAGTAGGTTTCGAGATTCTTGAATACAAGGAAATGTTTTGGAGACGAGTAATTGAATGATTGAATTATTTAAAAAAGATAAACTAAGCTAAAAACAGATTTCAACATTATTGACAACAAGGAAATATTTTGTATACTAGAAATTAAACTAAACTATTTCAATATATTAACTATGCTAAAAGTATGTTTCAATATTGTTAACTACATTTTGAAGACCAAAAATTAAATGACTGAACTATGCTAAAAGTAGGTAACAATGTTGTTGACAATAAGGAAACGTTTTGAAGACTAGAAATATAATGACTAAATTATTCGAAATTTAAAAATTGTACTAAAAGTAAGTTTAATATTGTTGACTACAAGAAAACATTTTGGAGACGAGAAATCGAATAACTTCATGATTTTAAATAAATCAACTGTTCTAAAATAGGTGTCAATATTACTGACTACAGTTAAACATTTTAGAGACGAGAAATCGAACGATTGGATGATTTATACAAGTAAACTGTCCTAAAAGAAAATTTTCAGCGTCTTTCCAATCACGGATTAGCGCTAAGCTCAAACAGAGATTGTTTATTGGCCTTTCCAGTTCACCGCTCTTTCTTTACGTCGTCCTTTACTGTCCATGCAGTGAGACTCTGGAATCAGTTACAAACCAATATAAGACTCGCTCCGTCCTTGGCATGCTTTAAGAAGCGACTGAAAAAACTCTTAATGTCTAGTCAGTAAAATACCTGCCTGTATACCTACCTAAATGAATTGTCAAAAATAACGAGTGAATTGTTAAAACACAAATAAATTAAATTAATTATTGTTGATCATAAACATACAGGGTCATTGACCGATCAAGAATTCAATGATTGTTACACACTACGAACAACGACAATATTTACTATTTACAGCGCGCAAATTGGCTAGCCATCTCCAAATATAAATAATTAACCTACCGCCCGTTCATGTGATAGAGCAAGGCAGATATATATACCCCATGTATTCATTCACTGGTATAAATTGTCCGCACTCTGCGAAATAAACATACTTTTATTGTCGTCCATTCAACTGTCAAGACTTATTATTTATCGCTTGTTGTCACTTTCGTTTTTATCCATCCGCATTCCTGAGTCTATAAATAAACAAATATCAATCAAAATCATCACAACAGTTAGACATAAGCAATCCGCTATAACGTGTTTCATTCCTGATTTTTCTTTTCCTTTCCTCTCCACCATCCTTTCCTTTCCTTTTGATTGATGATATCTCACTTTATATGAAAAATAATGTTCGGGTGATTGTCCGTCTTTGTGGGGTTCGTGGGCATGTTCTCGCGTATATGTTTATGGATTTCGTGGGGATGGATAGTCATTTGAGTGATTTATGCGACCACGTAACTTACTTAATTTACTTTTGTCTGGTTGGTTGGAAGAGATTGCCACCTGGCAATAAACCCGCCAGATTGTATTGCAATAAAAGTGTTAAATAAATAAAAGTAGGCTTCAATATTGTTACACACATTTTAGAGACACAGATACACATTTTAGAGACAGGAGATAGAGTTAGTGAATAAAATGTTCTCTTATTTCAATGTACAACTTTTATTCCATATTATTTTGATGAAAAATATTCAGAAATATTAAATAAATACACTTACATAAAAGCATAGAACTCATACATTAAATGTTAAATAAAATTTAAAAAAAAATCAAATTATTATGCAGTGATTTGTAATAGGAACGTTAAAGGGTACCAAATAAATTACAAAACCAATTCATTTTATGGGCATCTAAACGCTAAACACAGTTTCGTATTAGAATAATATCAATCATTCTATACAATCGTAAAATGCAATAAATAGTATTTCAGTAACCATTTACATTAAAATTCTCTTATGAAGAATAAAAAATATTGTTTAAAGTTGAATTTACCTTATAAGGTTTTTGAGAAATTGGAACGTAACGTATTTATATTTTTTCACATACATTCATGTTCTCTCAAAGGGTAGAAAATAAAAATACTTTGCTCGTAATTCAGGTTCAACTAGCAATTTATAATTCTTGAGAAATTGATCCTCGTGAATCAAACAACTAGGATTGGGTAAGCCGAAAACGAAAAAAGCAATATGCTTGTTCATGAAGATGTTTGAACAAAGAAAAACGAATTTATAAAACGTTCAATTTTCGCAACGTTAAAATAATTACAGGGTTCATTGAAAAAAATACAACAATATGGCTTTAAATTTCGACATAAGTATTTTGACGAGTCAAACCAAATGATCGTCAGAATAAATGATGAACGCCATACATTTTTTTGTCGTTTCTTCTTCAAGGTCAATTATGAATGATTACATATAACGAAGCTAGGTTGAATACATCGCACCTTTGATGCCAAACTGTCACATATACAAAATTTTAATATTATAAATTTTCACATTTTTTTTAAATACTTAATGAATAATAATTAATAATCGTCACATCTTTTAGTCAAAATATGGTCAACGCATGCGTAAGGTTTTTAAAACTTTTTAGCGTGTGTCCTAGTAGGACGTGCTGATGATGTTGATGTTGACATTGCTATATTCGTTTTAGTCGAATTCTGTGTTCCTCTTCGTTCGGGGAATGCGGGAAGTGAGAGTGAATAATCAATAAATAGTAAACAGAAATGAATGGTCAAGCGAATAATAACAAGTGCTCTTTATTCAACGATAAGTAGGTATATATAGAATTTCAGAACGGGACGCGTGACTGCGTCCGCGGTATATCTCGATCTCACTCCTGCGCGTGCTGAGGTAGTCGCAAGCGCTGCGGATAATACAATGGGTAGGATATTTATTGTCGAAACGGCGAGACGGCGTGATATGTTATCTTTCTACCTTGGAATGCGATGTAAATATTATTTGCGTGTAAACAGTGTTGACGTTCTGGTATGTGACAATTGTACATATCAAGAGGTTGATTCATCGGTCGTTGACCCTGCATGTTGACAATATTTTAGGGACGTGGGTACCCTACAGCTTTTTACATTTGTATGCTGTATTGTGTGGTATTATACGTTTACTGTGTACAGTGAGCAACCTGGTGAGCTTAGTGCAATTTGGTAATATATTTCAACCAACCAACCAGAAAGATGTTAAAGAAGCGTTGAAAGAAAGCCAGACTGGATTCCGTTTTGAAAAAAATCTAGGTTCCAACAGGAATTAAACCAGCAACTCTCGGGTTGAAAGACAGGTGTTTGATCAACTAAGCCATGAAAGTTATACAAAATATACCATTTAGGCAGTAAAAATGTGTACTCCGTGATTTACACATTTATAAAGTTTCTTAATTTTAGTGCAATTTTATGGAGACTTTAATCACAATATGGAAAGTAATATAAAAATGGTTTGGCCACACAGAAAATCAAAAGACCTCCAAAATAAAGCATATCTGTACTGTAATGAATAAAGTGAAATATATAATAATACGACACTTAATGCCCCTGGTAAGAGGTCCCGAGGAAGACCCAAGCGCAGGTGGCGTGAGGTGATTGGGCGGGACATGAGGGACGCTGATGTCACTCCGGAATATGCACAGGATCGGACGAAGGGGCGGCGAATTATTGGAAGGGCAGACCCCACCACAATGTGGGTATAATAATGCCAAGGAAGAGAGAGGGATAAAAGAATACCTACAAAAGGTTAGAAGAACATTGTTGATGGGATGTATGGATAAGGTTGAAAAGGAAACACCGTGTGAGTGAATAAAAAGATATGAAGATCTATCTTATTTGTTAACCACACAAGGAAGATTGTTGGTGAAATTTAATTATTTTAATTCAACTGTTTTTGAAAAATAATTTCAATGTTTATTTGCATTTTTAATACGAGTAGGTAAAACGATATTTTCATACTTAAAAACTCAATTATCTCCTAACAAACAAATTTGATTTGTGACAGTTTTGAATTAAAGGTGAGAAATAATTTAAAACAACTTTTTTTATTTATGTTTTCAAACTTTAAACCTATGACAAAGCACCAATTACAAAACAATAATTGATAATATATTTGAATTTTTTGCTATATTAGTTTGATGAACAATAAACCAAAATGACGCGTTATAAAATTGTTGAATTTTACTTATTTTTTTTGGGAAACACCTTTTTATGCAACGTAAATCCTGTTAACGAAGAGATGCATAAAAACGATACAAAGGAATAAATATCCTTGTGACATATATCAGACAATTTTCCATGAGTTACTGTATAATGTAAAATACTGATTTCTTCGTTTACAAAAATAAATAAATAATGGGTGGATTTATTTAATTTCAGGTTGCCTCGAAAATTTCATTTTTAATTTTTATTAACGAAAACCGTAAAAAAATGTTTTTAAAAAATTAAGCTATTTAAGATTCCCGAATTGGAGAGATATTTTGTGGCCATAAGTGTCCTTACCAACAAAAATGAGGTTGCCGTGGATATCCAACAAGGTTCCAAAACGGAACCAGAGCAGTACTGATGAGCCTTTTTTGTAATGCCAAACTGAATATGTATTACTTAATCTATTTTTACCAAGTAAATCTCATTTTTACTAAGTAAATTTAGTAACAAGTAAATCTGAAGTATATATCTAAAATGTGGATCATGACGCTCAAAGATCAATAAAAATTACTTAGCTTCGATAACCGACTGTAAGAAAATATGCAACAGGAATTAAAAATAGAGATCTAATGAAGAAATACAAAAATTAATGAGACAACCAACAATTATCAGCGACATTATAGGCCATGTAATAAGATCTCAGTTGAAACGATTAACAATGATCATTATGCAATCCCAACAACACGGAAGAAGGCCACTTGGCAAACTGAAACAGAGACTTTCAGAGAACGTGCAGCAGGATTTTAGAAAACTAAGAGTGAGCATATACACGGAGGAGACTACTATAGTTCGGAAAATCTAGGATGAACCGTATGACAGCTCACAAATTAGCCCCAATACAACCTTGTAACGATGTTCAGTAATTTTAATTATTTTATCAACTTTAATATAAGCCTCGATTCTAATAAATAGCAAGTTATTTAGGTAAATACATTACATAAAACTAACAATAATGACAAATTAATACATCTTGTCACAAATTAGCAAAAATGTGGCAGTTTGTTAAAATCAAATAATATTTGGTGACGTTTGTCAAAAGTCACTACGTTAGTCTGCATTGGCTAGGGATGGGGTATTTGATAATTGGATTTTCAAAAATCGATTTTTATTAAATGTTTGTAATTAGTATTAATAAATAGTGGATCTTGGCCTATTTAAAGATACATACTAATCATACAATACATTAGAAAGACAGTATAATGAACATTAGGAATTAAAACGTCAGTTTAGAGAAAAATAATTGTTCGATTTGTAAAAAAACTATTCGATTTGTAAAAAAAAACGATTTTACCCCATCCCTTTGTGACAAACGTCGCACGGTTCATCCTAGATTTTCCGAAGTATAGGGACCAATCGGCATAGAGTCGTTTAGGATGCTAAAACTCTTCAGGAGTTGTATAACCATCTGAGGTAGAAGGTAGGTTACATAACTAATTTTTATACCTGTCATGCAAAAAAAATTTAAACAAATATGTAAATATCACCCAGCCATTTCCTGTCGGAGTAGGTAGAGACGAAAGAACATCAGACTTTTCTATCTCGACATACAGATTTCACTTATATACCTTCTCATAAAACTAGACTTTTACTTATCCTTCTTTCAACATATTATTCACTTGATCCAACCATGTCTTGTATTTCCTCTGCCACGCCTTATTTTCACATTTACACTTTCTATTTTTTTATATATTATAAATAAAAGACATTGATTTATTACAAATATTTGTTTTATTTGTATATTATAAATAAAAAAAACTTATGAACAATTTGAAACGCCATCTCTCATCTTTTCTAACGTATTAGAGTTTATGTAAGAACACAAATCATATAATTAGTAGATTTCTAAAAATTCGAAATCTATTTATTTTATTAAAACTAACTATTATTAAACAGTTTATATAAGATAATCAATAATCACAAGTATCTATCTACCAAAATTTTACATAACTTTGCCGATAACACTGCTGAACAATACATTTTTTATCGAAATAAATATTTTTATAAATTTGGAGTGGTGTATTTCAATTTTCCGCTATAGATTTATTTTCGACAATTTCACTATGGTCTTATTCATCTTACAAAACACATCAGCTTTAAGTTCACATTAATCCACTATCACTTTATTCCGTATTCTGTCATATATTATCACCCCATATATTCATCTAAGAGCATTTTCAACGAATTTATTCGGCTCCTTTTAGTATTTTACCACGTCCAAGTTTCACTCTCATACATCAAAGCTCGTATTAAAATACTGTTGCGATATATCTAGTTTAACCAATTTTAGTACTGTCATTGCAAAATATAAAACGTATTCTAATCAGAAAAGGAAACATGAATTATTGTTTTGTGTTAATTTGAAAATCATTGATATATTTGTTAGTGAGTTAGAACCGTAATAATGCCAACATGTCATCGAAATTTTTGACAAAAGAGTGGACATCTGTGGAGCTGCAAGAGGTGAACATTTGGTGGATATTATTTTTTTGTGTTTAAATGTCATACATTATACTTCAATGACCAATAAAAAGTTTTTTGAAATCAAAGCAAATTTTGTGTTTTATTCAAGAATTTAAAAAAATAGAATTAAAAAACCGCTCAATTAGAAAGACCCTATATAATCTAAAAAAAATATACGAATTTATCACTCTATTTCTCTTGCAGGATAAGTCAAGACACCACATCCCTACACTTTTCTATCCAGACTCACTATTTTCGATTCCTTTACATTGCTTTTAACCATATATTTTTCTTAATTTGTTCTGCTTGATACAGTCACGTTTTCTCGGTCTACGTCTTCTTTACACACATAAGACTTCTACCTTTAATGCTCTTTAAGTCTCTTTTTCTTCATTCATTATCTCTACATCACCAAACCATCTAAACTTTTCTTCCTCTATTTTACTAAAAAGCTCCAGCTTAGACATACATTTCTTCAATTCAAACATTGACATTCTACAAGTACATGCATCTTTAAAGCAGTAATTCATTTTTATCTTTCTGCTGCTCAGTTAAAGGTTATCTCCATGCGTCAAGATAGGCAGTAAAAATAAAATGAGAAAAAAATTATAGATATCTTTCTATATGCACTATGGTGACGTGATGATGATGATCATAGCTAAATTAATGCAATCAAAGTTGTTATACGGGTTAAGTGGGTAATTAAAATATTTTTTAACTACTGAAATGAAAAACAATAATATTTTTTTCTTCATCATGAAAAGTTAACTCGAGCTATTAATTCGTCCTTTTTTAGGAAATGGATTAAATATCAACCACGTTCAATCAAAGAAAATACGATTAAAGGAAGGTCGTTTACTCGTATTAATAACTCTTCGAAAATACACTTTAAAATCAAGAGTGATCAAACCAGTTTGCCATTAATTTGTCGAATATCTCTGAGGGTGACGCTCCACATAATATTTTTAAATATCATGAACGTCGTAATATCTTGCTCTTATTTTTTTCTCGAATGATGTATGCTTGACATTATGGCATTCTGTCTTTGTTTTGCCTGTGGTTGATTCCTGTTGTTAAGCTAATGCTGAAGGCGTCAAATAGACAGTGGCGTAACCGTCCAAGTACTGAATTAGTCGCGATTTCCCAACAAGTGATTTAGATACCTGCATTCGAGTTACATTTATTTGCAGAACAAACAGCCGTTAATTCGAGGTGTATCTATATAATAATAATAATGAAGTACACTCGGCTTCTTCTAATACTTTTTTTTATTTGTAAATTCTTGATACAGAAAATATAAAACTTGATTTCAGAATAAAAAAATAAAATAAATAAAAAATTAAACAGATATACGTGTATACATTATATATAACGGTTACGCCACTTAAAATTAAATCAGAATACATTACTGTTTTATTACGATAAAGTTTTTTTAATCTATTTCCAATCACATAAATCTTAATATAACAATAAATGCAAAAGATAGATAAAGTCAAGATATTGTAATCTAAATAAATGTCAATAGTCTTGCACTTCCGGAAGCTATTATGTCGACGGATTTTACACATAATATATAATAAAATGTTGTTTTAATTTTTATCCAAATCATTGCCCCTCTGTAGCCCATTTGGTAAAATGCGTTCCATCTCACGGGTTTCGGATTCAATTTCCGTTAGTACCCAGACTCTTAAAGAGGGTTCCAATCTTATTTTTCCTTCCTTCTAGTATCTAAAACTTGTTGATTGGAAAATGATCACATAGCAATAAAACTGCAAGGTAGCTCAATATACAACAAAAGCGTAACACAATGCAATAAAACGAACAAAGCAAACGAAATTGGATGAATAATATAATCGTATGTTAAAAATTAAGAATAGAAAATTATTAAAAAAGCAAAATAAAAATGAATATTTTTTCATATTAACTTCTCCATTAAAAGACAATAATTTTAAAATAGGATTTCCTTCTCCATTAAACAACAATTATTTTGAACTAGGATTACGAGTGTTTCAATATCTATCGGAACTACAATGTTATTCTAAATACAATATTTTACATTATATTATATCTTTATACTATAGTTTGGAAATTCTAGGATGAGTCCTGTGACAGCTCACAATTTTGCCCCAATACAACCTTATGTAATGTATTTACCTAAATAACTTACTATTTATTAGAATTGAGGCTTATATTAAAGTTGATAAAATAATTAAAATTACTGAACATCGTTACAAGGTTGTATCGGGGCAAATTTGTGAGCTGTCACAGGACCCACCCTACATTTTTTGAACTGTATATAATATTGAATTAGCCCACGAGTAAAAATCTAGACAGCTTCATTGATCTAGTTGGTAAGACGCCTCTCTTCCAGTCAGGAATTCTTTCAGAGAACGTAGTGAAAGCCTACAATACTGACATTTTATTAAAGTTGATTGAATGATTAGTAATTTTAAATGAGGTTCATGGTCGCACAGTACTGGACTTGCATGCGGAAGGTGGCCTGTTCGAACCCCGCGCTGTGCAACTCCCCTGGAATGACACAAGTATTTTTTTCCGACTAATATTCAGGGGTATAAATACAGCTATGACTTCGGCAAAATCTATTCTTTAAAAAAAATTGAGAAAAGACACGGCGTTGTGCTCCGATCCTCTCAATTCAGATGTCACATCGGATCCAGTACAGCGGTGTAGTCGGTAAGTTTACCGGCTCGCAACGACTAACTGACTTAAAATGGAGAAAAAAGAAGAATCGACTCATTTTATTGTGTCACAAATCAATTCATTTGGTCGTTCCACGATTTTTTAGGTTTTCCCAACTTTCTATAGGTACTACTCGAATAGATTATTTTTGTAAATTCTTATTCTTTTTACGTAGTCGAAACATCTCTTTGATAATTTCTTTATCTTAATTGCAGCACCTCCTTTTCACATTCCTACCTAATGTGTCCATTCAGTTTTCCCACATATGTTGTTTTGCCACACATAGTACACATTAATGTATGGGAGTGAGAATTGAACGTGGAAAGTGAATGAAAGAAGCCAAGTTAATGTAGTGGAAATACGCGCACTGAGAAGAATATGTCTTCTTCTTCTTCTTAAACTTTCTGTAGACTCTCAAGAGTCTGTTACTGCAGGATTGTCCTCCTGTGATGCTGAGCTCCAGCTATCTCTCCATCGTTTCGGGGGTCTCCCTGGCGGACGCCGTCCATCCGGCACCCCATGCAGAGCTATGTATGGAATTATTGACGAATTAATTCTCTGTACATGTTCGTACCAGTATCGTCGACGCTGTCGTCCCCATCTGACCACATCTTGGACCTCACAGACCTCTCGGATTGTGATGTTCCTTACACGATCACGCAAAGTCTTCCCAGCAATAGCGCGCAAAGTTCTCATTTCCGTGAAGAATATGTGATGTGTCGATATATGACAGAATAAGGAATGTAAATATTAAAAAAATATATAAGCTTAAATCTTATTTTTTAATTAGGCTTAAAAATAGCACGTTGAGGTGATTTAGACATGATAAAAGGAAGGGTGACTAAAGACTGACTTAACGAATTTATAATAAATATAAGTGAGAGTCACGGAAGACGACGACCACGAAAGGTGTTGTTGGACATATTATTGAAAATTTGAAATAGGGAAAAGAAAAGAGTAAGACGAATAGAAGTAAGTCGTGTTAGAAAAGTTTCACGCTTTTTCCTTTCTGACTGTCTCAACAGAAAAATCTGTGAGATGACGTATGCGTGTATTTACTTAATGGAATCGAATGTAAAAGTACTGAGCTCTATGTAATATTTTTGAGCCTTAAAGTTCTATAGCAATTTTTAAACTTACTATATATTTTAACATCCAATTCTATCGGTAATGTAAAACGAGGCTTTCGCGCGCCCTAGAAGTGATGTACTGGAGAATAAATGCCTCAAACAGAAAAAAATATGCTCTTAGTCCGTTATAGCACCTCACCCTGAGAAGTAGTGCTGATGAGTAATTTGGGTTAAAACAGAAATATAAGTTGAATAACACAAAGTTCTTTTTTCACTATGCCACGGTGATGAATAATAAATACTCTTTCTGCTTACATACTTTTGCCACGGTGATGAATAATACTCTTTCTGCTTACATACTTTTGCCACGGTGATGAATAATACTCTTTCTGCTTACATACTTTTGATCTCACTTAATTAGAGCGCGAACAAAATATTTTTCATGGGAATATCTAATTCTCCGTATTATTATTGCGTCAGCCCTGATCGTTCACATTTGAAAATAAAAGTTAAAACTGGTTTTAAATACCGGGTGATCTTCTCGACTGCTCTGCTTGGCATCGTCTTATAAAGGTAATCAGGTTTTTAATACACCTACTCATTTAATAACTATAACATCCATTTACACTATTTTATCAATGCGAAATTTAATGCTCATTTATTTTACTAAACCATGGGACACAGAAAAATAATTAAAAAAAAAACATGGAAGAAGGAATATCAAATAAAATAAATGCGAAATAAGAATAATATGCATATTAAATAAGGACTCACTAACGTTTGCATCAAATATATGACTTAATACCAAGGTTAATTGATTAAAATCAATGAGGCAGTTTAACTTTTTTGTGGTCCAATTTTTAAGAATTTCCGCAAGTTTTTTACATGGTGGTAATATATTCGCACGAAATATGATCTCAAAGTTTCGTTGACGAGCTCTGTTACCTAGCCAGTAAGAGTTTTGACTTACATTCGGGGGTTTCGAGTTTTATCCCGTTGGTACCCGAAAATTATTTCAAGTCTGGTAACAATGATTACATGATCTAGATTTGTGCGAGTGTTATTGCATCTTCATGCTGGGTATTATTGTCCGAACCACATATTCAGAAATGTTAAAGAGTATGCCTGACGAGGTACTCGTATATGGACGAAGCAGAAGTGATATGTAGAGAAGTTATTCTACCCAGGTAGGAAGTTAAGGCACTTAACTTTCATTGTAATTTTTAGTTAATAATTTTATTTAAAATTTGACATAGATGTAACCCAATTACATAAAAAAAAATTCAATCTTAATATACTCATAGCATAATGATAACTGGAACAAATTACTCATGCTTCTCTGTGAAGTGACTCAGTTATGCCAATAAAGTTTATTAAGGAGTTTGATCCTCAATTAATATACCAAGATGGGGAAGATGCCGATATCAGAAAATTCATTTAACAAGGTCATTCCGTGTGCAAGTGATGATGCTCTTCGTGAATACGGCACCGAAAACAATCTTAATACACGATGGATTTACCTTAGTTGTCCCTGAATTTATATGAAACTAAAAAATAACATAGATTTTAGAAAATATGAATTCGAGGTGAATCCTTATATCGGCTGCAGAATGTTTTTAATGCAACTATGTTCCACCTAAGGCTGTTAAGCGATGTTGGGTCACGCATTGCAATATTCACATCGCATTTCGAACACAGCATCAAATTCCTCAAGACCGCTGTAATCGGTGGTAAAGTGCTAACAGGGCCGTTCCAATACCGTTGTGGAAATTATTAAGTATGATAACCATTTTTTAGCTCAAGTGATAACTAAATACGAGTATATGTAAATCAGTATAACCGAATGTCAATGAATAAAAAGGAAACCTCTCAATTCATTTAACTCTTTCAAAAATAAATTCACTCGTATCACATTTAGAAAAATTTTATTTGACAATTGTCAATTTTGCCATTTATCATATGGATAAAACAAGTTGCTAGAAATAGTTAATAATCCATTACGAAAAAAAAGCAATTTCAAAATTTATGGTATATGTTAATTTTCAGAAGATGTAATAAATCTTAAAAATCCACCTTGACAACATGTAACACAAAGAATGTCTTTATAAATAACACATATTAAACGTTCGACACATTGTCTCGAAAATATTTACCCCAAAATCAGAATACTGTATTTTTTAATTTCAATAAATGTACAGGTACAAGTTAATGAATTTTAAGCCTAAGCCCTTGACCAGGTTTTCTTCGAATGCCCTTTAATTAATGCATACAATCTTTTCTACGCCATTACACTTCTCTACCTCTCAATTTGTCTATTTTCTGTCTTAATTTATCATTGATTAATCCACAAATTTTACAATTTACTTGATAAAAATTATTTTGAGCTGTTAGGACTTCGACAAAATTGTTTATAGTCAACTTTTTTCTCCATTGTCTTTGACGAATCAACTTGATTATAATTAATTGTCTTATTATATAAAATATCTTATTATCTTAAATTCATTGATGCAGTTAATTTATACAGGTCGAATAGTGGAATGTATAGCCATATAAACCATGTATTATCATATGCATAAAAGAATAAATAAATATGAGAACTGGCATTTGTCTTATAGAGTATCCAAAGATTGTTATAGGGCCAAGGACACCCTAATATAACATACCCCAACTCACACTACCAGCCCTTCACAAAACTCACGAATCGTAGTGCAAGAATTCTCTCCTAACTCACTTCCCGCACTCAATAAATATTTTGTAATTTGCATCCGGACTCGGAACTCGGTACCAGAACGTGACATTTCAGTGTATTTGTTATGGATATTAAATACTATTGGAGATAGGATAGTCTCAAAATCTGTCAAAATCTACAACACTATTTAATCTGTTAATCTGTCAAAATCTACAACAGTGTTTTGATATATGAAAGTGATAAGTGGACGTGGAACTATATTGAAAACAGCCGAATCAATGCTATAGAAATCCATGCACTGAGAATAATAAATGGGATGACAATCTATGACAGAGTATCAAATAAAGTGATCAATGATGAATGTGAACGCTGATGTGTTGAATAAGATGAAGAAGAACAGTCTGAGATGGTTTGGACATTAGTTCGAATGAACAAAAAAACGATTGAATAGTCTTTTGAAAAAAGGACATTTAAAAAGTCGGTGAAATATAATAGTATGTATTGTATGATATGGATGTAGAAAAGATGAAAGATGTGTGTCGCGATAAGAAAGTCTGGTGCTCTCCCCCCTTTGCCTACTCCTTCAGGGAAACAGCGTGATGATATGTTTATATAACCGTATGGAAGGTGAGTTGATAATTCTATGTACATTGGGCCACGGTGCAGGAACAAACACGGCTGACAATTGATAAATCTCACGAGAGACAGTAGCTCGAACTTTTTGAATAGTTTATGTTTGTTTATATTTGAATTTCGCAGGTCATCTATCTCAGAACAGCCAACGAATCTACTAAGTCAGCTGATATAAACCGTTTATCTTGTACAGTGGAACCTCGCTTCTCGAATGTCTCTCATCTCAAACAATTTGGTTCTTAGACAATAATTCTATTCTGGAACAAATATTTTTGTGACGATGCCATGTCTCACTTTAGAAAAAAATTAAAACACAGGCAACAACAAACCTAATTTGACAGGTTTTTAGTGAGACAGAAAAGAGAAAGAACCCCAGAAAGATTGTGACACCCTTTTCGAACAATAATATTTCTCCTCTTCTCCACGTTGCTCTTATGCCATCAGATCTCGTCAGTACAGGTAGAGTGAAGCTACATTTTCATTTATTTAATCCATTTATTGTGTTGCCGCGCTGTGTATTTTCGGGAGTCTGGAACGTATTAATCCAATTAACATTATTTCTTATGGGATAAATGTAATCGGTTTTTGAACAACCTTCTGGAACGGATTAAGTTAAAAAACCGAGGTTCCACTACATACGAGTATAATAGAAAAACTCCCATAAACTGGCGGATATACCTTTCTACACTCATCCCTACACTTAACTTTAGAGTGAAAAATAGAAAGGTAGTGTTGCCATTTTCGTAATTTTTTTTATTTATCTACCAATATAGTGGGTTTGAATCCCGAACTAGAGCGCCCTTGAAGGGAGTCTGCTCTTTAAATGGCGCTGTATAAATTGTATTTTTCTTATTATTATTGCCTGTAGAGCTGGTCCTGAGTTTTTTTTTACCTAATATAGTCATCGTAAGTTTGTCCGAAGAAGGAGTGCCATGGTATTACTCGAAACATCGACAAACATAAATAATGAAATATCGTGCGATGAATGATATCGGCAATAATTACAAGTGGTCTGGTCAATAATCTCTGATGCAATACTCGCACAAAAACCGCCGGTCCACTTGTGTAACACGCATAAAAACCGCCGGGTCATTCCACTTCAGCAAGGCGTGCCTCTAGAGGCTGGCAGTGACCCTGATAATATGGTGATGCAGTAGTTACAACTCTATACAATCGACAGCTTTTTGAAAAGAATCAATAAAGCTTTGAAAAAATACACTGACAAATTAAATGTTTTGTGTTTAACTTTGTGGAACTCCATATTAGAATACCAGTATATAATAATAAATTACATACATACCATCGCACCGTTTCCCTGTTAGTGTAGGCAAAGAAGAGAGAGCGTCAGACTTTACTATCGTGACAAACATCTTTCGCCTCTTCTACATCCAAACACTTTCTCACATACCTGATTTTGTAAAGCGAAACAGGTATGTCAATTTAATGTAAATAACTGTGTAGATTTTGTCTCATTCAAGCGTCAAATAATTCTGTCACAAATTCCCCTACACCTACTAGTTCCCTTACTTTTTATATTTCCTTTTTTTTTTCAAAATATCATAAATTTGACACAAGGTGTCCAATATGACCCAAGGTGTCCAAATAATCTCAGAGTGCTCTTTTTTATATTACTCAACACATTAGCCTTATGCTCATATTCATATCTAATCACTTCATTGTTTGTTCTGTCATACATTCTCATCCCGTGTATTTTTCTAAGTGCATACATTTCTACAGCATTTATTCAACTCTTTTCAGCCTTGTTTCGCGTCCACGTCAATAACTTTTTTATCATTATTAGTTAACTGACATTTCGTCCTATAAAGATAATGTTTAGTATCAATGCCGAATAAAAGGAATGGATATAATGCAAAAACTCCGGAAATCTACTTAAGTACTAAATATTAAAGAAGTTTTAAACAATAAAAGCAAAATTAATTGGAGAATTAAGTGCGAGGAGATGGGACGTATTAAATGGGCAGGGGACATTTATAATTGAGTAAAAAAGTTTGAAATATTAGACTTATAACATGAATCCCCGTTACACGTGTTTCTACATCCTATTTCGAGACTCACGTCATGCAGAATGAATCTGCCATTCTTGATCATTCCGTCTGAAAAGAGTAATAAGGACGAAACATGTGTAGTGATAAATGTAACAAGTGAAATAACAAAGTTACTTTTTATTGAATATGATGATTGAATGCGGTTTATATATTAGTTTATTTTACTTTAAGCGCTATTTTCTAATGCATTTTACTCCAAAAGCGCTTCAACAAAAAAAAATTACTACTTAATAGAAGTTAAACAATAATTTCAGATGAAAACTAAATTGAAAGTAAAATTAACCCGAAAGGCAACACACTAACAATCAATTCCAAGACAAAGAGGAATCAAGTCAAGTAATAGACCACGGTGTGGTGATTTAGCAATTTAAAGTACAACTAGCTTTCGTTTTTTACTATTTTGTTCAAAGTAATAAAGCGTTCAACAATATCTTAAAATTTACGTAGTATTCATAGTTCATTTTGAACAGGAAATGTTTCTTGATCCATTAATTAGTCAAATTAATTTATTAATAAAAAAATCATTAAATTAAATTAAAATGAATTGGATAATTTGCTGTTCATAAAAGCGCTTCCAAATACATCAAGAACTGATTTATTTTTAATATTAATCCACCCATACATTCTAGGATGACTTGAGCCATCAAATTAAAGTAAAAAATAATATTTTAAGAGACAATATATTAAATTTAATCAAAAATAATTGACACTTTGTAGATAATGTAAGGATTCAAATGAATAACATTTAAAAAAATTAGAATCGTTTTACAAGTGGAGAAGTTCTTAGAAGAAATTAGAAATTCCACATTCATTAAACGCAGCAAAGATATGAAATTTAGTAAATTAAATCTGTTACAGGAGTTGAGTTAATGAATATTGAAAATTCTTTATATATGATAAATTTTCAAACAGTGAAAAAATGAGTATTACACAGTTAAACTAGCTAATATTGAGTATTACACAGTTACACTGCGATTATTTTACTGAAGATATACATACGAGTATATACCCCTGAAATAACGAGTCACACTCTTGACCCGCTTTACTGGGAGTTCTCGCTTACAACAGAAAAACACTTGTGACAGTTTTATATTCGTTTTATACAATCATAATAAACGTTAATTATTTCCTTCAAAATGTGAATGCATTTATTGCGCATATAAAATTATCACGGCTTTGAGTCGTAAGTATTGTACAAGGGGTTAATGAAGATCAAATGGACGACATTATACGAAAACGGTCCAACCTACATTTAACATATTCTGAGATAATTGATGATAAATATCATCACTTTGTATATGGACTTTTTACAAAAAAATAAGACGTAATTGAACCGCGTAACACTCAATAATTGCTTTAGTAACATATTTGTATAGAAGAGCTCCAATTTATTACAAAATGATTTTATACATAAGTGTGAAAAAAATCTATACAATAACTTAAATTAAAATGACAGATTTGTTTAGTTTTAAAAAAACATTTTCAAAGAGTTTGATAATGTTTTTGTAAAACGAAACAGGTCAGTCATGAGTAACTGTGTTGATTTTTTTCACGTTTATATGTCAAATCATTATGTCACAAAATATTCATTTAACAGGTTATAAATTAGTTTTCATATACTCGTACATTTTTGAGTTATAATTTTTAGAAATTTCAAATAAACCAAAAACATTTGTTTTTTAGGTTAGGTCCTTTTCATATAATACGCGTTTAAATTAGAATAAATGCAAGCAATAAATGGACGTTTTAGAGGGTAAGTAAAATTAAAAGATTCAAGAAATACTTTCAGTCCCTCATTAGTTGCATAAGTACATTAATGATGCAGAATATCGTGTCCATGATCTTCAACTTACGTTTATCTTATAACATGAAATATATAATACTTACTAGCGTGATTTAATGTTATTATGACCAACATCCTTGACAGGAGATAACATAATGTAATGATCTTCAAATGGATAGAGAGTTTAACATATGCGTGGATTTATAAAACAAAATTAAATTTATCTTGTATCATAAATATGGATACTCCTTCAAGGTTTCATATATTCAACACACATAAATTAATAATTCTAAATAAACAGTTTTTCACATCGTAAAATCTCGAGAATCGATGAAATATTACAATGTTTTCCGATTAAAATAACAAGATAGGTACATGAAACGCATTCTGAAGGCCTTCGAAGTATCAGTCTTGAAAAACAGCTTCCCATTATGCCTGAAGCTATAATTTATGTCCTGTACTGTACATACATCACTAAATTCATAGCATTAATGTCGAGGTGTATTATAGTAAAGGAAACCATATCAAGATCATCTTTATACAAAAAGCAATGCACTTTTATTTTTCAAACTAGGTACTAAACTGGGGGTCCTCGGGCCGATTTCGTAACATATTGAAACAATTGGTTCGACTACCTCTAAAATTAATATTAAAATTATTTCTACATAAGCCCTTTTGCGGTAGTCTAGAAGTACTGATCTCTTCATATACACACTTAAAAGTTTTCAACGTTCACTTACAAAAATAGCAACTTATATGTTATTCATACGTTTCGCCTATCTCTCAGTTAAATTTCTCCAATTATTTATTTGGATTAGAGAGACGAATATACAATAAATAAATTGAAAGACTCGTTGCGGAATAAGTGTTAAGTTGAACCTTGTACTCGAGAGGAAAAATAACACATAGAATATGCGAACAAACAAATAATTCATATTTCTGTTTGTGAAATTAGACATTGTTCTTGTCCTATGTTAAGGTCTAGAAGATTGTGTTTACCGAACACTATGTATAAATGACCAGTAAGGTCATGTAGTGTTCGGTGAATATTCCTGAATACTTTCTCGTAAGATGGCACCTAGGAGAATTTATGGAATATTTTCGGCAAAACAGTTGTTTATGTTGGCAAAAAATAGGCATCTCAAAGTAAATATTTGTTTCGATCATGATTTTCTGATATTTCTAAATAGATTAGAGTCGATAGTGGTTCTCTGAAAGCCCCCACTCTACTCTTGGGCAGATACAGTAGGATGTCACCTCGTATCAAGTGGAATTGTACAAGGCCATCATACGTCCTCAGATGACATATGCCATCCCAGTCTGGGGCCACGTGGCCAAAACCTACATGCGAAAACTCCAGGTTTTGCAAAACAAGGCTACGAGCACCATTATGAATGCGCCGTTCTTTGTCAGCAATAAATGGCTCTACAAAGACATTAATCTCCCCACCATCCGAAAATACGCGATCCCTCTGGCCGAGAGGTTCTATAGTTTACTCCCGAGTCACCCGAACCCTCTAATTAGTTCACTCACGGACTACGACGCGAACGTTAATTTAGTTCACCCCAGGCTGAAACAAATTCTCCTACATTGGTTAAATTGATGCCTATGTTGGTTAACTTTTTCATCGGGGCTTTGCATATACCTTTTTTTCATGTCGAATGATTTTTAATTTTGAAGCAACACTGTATCTCTGCTCTGTTGATTTTGTAATTAAGATGGGGTAAAGCTGTTAACAGTGTTAATCGAACATTATCGAAGTTGTCGTAAGAAAGTCGCCTGGAAGACAATAAGTTAACTTTATCCAAAATGAGGAGAACTGACGCAACTTGTAATTAAAAATATGTTACCATACCATAAATGTTTAACAGAAAACACCCGTGACACAACACAACAAAAAATCAGTGCTCAATAAATTCAACCCATTTCCTATACAACCAGGCAATACCATCTTGTTTTTTGTTTGTATTTTGTCACGCTCTTTCTGTCTCTTAGGGTAATAATAGCAAAGTGCGTTTCACGTCTCTCTATTTTTCTATCTGCATATAGTGCTGGGACTATTTGATAGATCGAGTATTGTTTTTTAACATAGTCATTAGAACAATTGCTAATCATTATAAATAAAAATCAATACAAGCGTTTCTTTAAGAGGGAAATTATGTAAGTAATTTGTCCATTGATCAATTTATTTCGGTTAGTAGTTTACCATTTCATGTGAATTGTTCACTTAATTAAGATGGCATACTTTTTTCCACAAAAGTGAAAAGAAATTTGGCTATTTGCGGTTAAATTTTTCTTATATTATTATAATGAAATGTTTTATTATATGTAAATGCCATTTTATATTTGAATTTTTTGCTGTGGATTATCTACCTGTTGTTTTTAAACATGCTTATTTTATTGTTCTGAATGACTTACCTGTTTCTCTTATACAAACTTCTTATACTGTTCTGAATGACCTACCTGTTTCTCTTATACAAACTTCTTATACTGTTCTGAATGACCTACCTGTTTCTCTTATACATGCTTCTTATACTGTTCTACATGACCTACCTGTTTCTCTTATACATGCTTCTTGTACTGTTCTAAATTACCTACCTGTTACTCTTACACATACTTCTTGTACTGTTCTGGATGACCTACCTGTTTCTCTTATGCATAGTTTTTCTATTAATTTGAATGATCTTTCTCTTTTTCGTATACATACTTCTATTGTTCTGAATAATCTACCTATTTCTCTTAAACATACTTCTTCTATTATTCTGAATATTCTACCTGTTTCTTTTATATATACTTCTATTGTTTTGAACGATCTACCTGTTTCTCATTTACATAATTCTTCAATTGTTTTGAATGATCTACATTTTCTCTGATACATCTAAAGTGCCACTTTCTTCAACGTTATTTATTTTTGCTTTGAAATTGTTTAGTAATGAGCTCATATCATTTGAAATTGTTTTTCAAGTAACGTTGTCATTTTTTTAACATTTACATTTTCCCCAATAAATTTCATAAAGAGTATATCGATTTTTTTCTATTTTGATGTCTTTGCCTCAGAAAGTACAGTACTTAAAACTTAATTAAGTCTACTTAAATTACTTCTCTAAATGATTTTTTCCTGAACGTTTTTAGAACTAATTATTCTTAGCTGCTATTGATTAAATGTTTTTGCTTTTTTATAAGCTTCCTTTCGCAAGGGTATGCTAATTTGACGATACAACATTATTGAAAGATACCCAAAGAGTTTAGTTGCTGTGACCATGTATTGATAGCTATATCTGCTAAGGATATCTTGTACATTTTTTTCACCATTTATAATGTAAAAAAATATATATTACGCTAATTATTGTCTCACGAAGTACATCCCGTAACTAGGTCTCACAACTTATCATGTTAATGAGAATTTTTGACGAAGTAATTCAACACTCAGTAAAAAGTATCAACCGATTTTTTTTATGTTCACATGCCCCTGTAAGATACAAGCAAAATCTCAATTTACAAGAATAACGACAAATAATAGGTTGTAAACTCTCATCCATAGATATTACATAATTTGAATAATTTTTTAATATGTTTAAAAAAAATAATTGTGTTTTTATGATGGTTACTAAAATTTACCAAGAATTTAAAAACCCTCTTCTCTAAAGTTAAATAAACTGATTTGGCATAACTAAAGAAATAGGGAGCCTATACAAAATGGAAGAAAGGGTCCCTACATTTTCGGGGACCCTTAGCTATAGCTCATTTAGCTTTATAGTACACCTAGTCCTGCTCTCGATTAAAAATAAATATCTTGCTCCGCTTGTAAGCAATTTTCGATTTGCGGCAATGGTCTGGTCCTAGCCTCAACGTATTAGTAGGGTGCTACTGTATATATCGATAATATTACTAGGATATCTTTTCCTTTCAACACATGTGTAAAATAATTTTATGATTACATTTCTTACTGTGATGTATTTAAAAAATGTAAAAAACTTAGTCTATATAAGGGTTGGGAAAAGTAACGATACTCATAAAAGTAACATACAAAATATCTGTGCAGGATGCGCCCGTTCGGACCCCTATCTAACTTGGACTCCAATGCACCACATTGACTGGATGGGTGAGGTTACGTCACTGGGTGTAATTTGTGCTTTGTGTGACGATATACGCCATTTTCGTACATTTTCGTAAGAAGTGAAGCGCTGCTCAGCAAGTGCGTGTCAAGAATGATGGAGCGATGGAGCCAAGTATGTTGAGTAAGCCGCATGCGAAATTATTTGCTAACTAAACGCCTCAATCGTTTCCTTGACCGGTTTGGTTCAAATTCATCATTGGCCAGGATTCGCCAGGTTTTAGCAGCTCATAATAGTTATCACCCTTCTGATCCCACCAAACGCAGAGCATTGTCTTCCGTCCATAGCGATTTGGCCTTGCAGTCGACGTCTCTGGTTTGCTTGGAGCTACCCATGATCTCTTACGCTTAGGATTCTCGAAATATATCCATTTTTCATCGCCAGTCACAATTCGATGGAGAAATTATTTTCTTTTGTACCTGGCGAGCAGCATTTCGCAAGTGGTTTTTCGGTTTTCCTGCTGTCTTTCATTCAGTTCATGTAGAACCCGTTTTCCCACCTTCTGGATCTTTTCCATGGCTTTCAAACGTATGGAGACGGCTTCTCGTGTCATATTTAATTGATCCGCGAGTTGTTGTTGCGTTTGAGCGTCATCCTCATCCAACAATGCTTGCAATTCAGCGTCTTCAAACTTTCTCAGTAGTCTTCCACGTTCTTCGTTTCTCACGTCAAAATCGCCACTTTTGAATTTTTTAAACCACTCAAAGCACTGTGATTTACCAAGAGCATGCTCACCATAAGCTTCGACAAGCATTCGATGCGATTCTGCAGCATTTTTCTTCAAATGGTGACAGAAAATCAATGCTGTCCGCAAATCGTAGTTTTCAAGCACAAAAATAGACATGTTCAACGCTATGAATACATATGTAGTTGTATTAAACTTGTATTGTTGTAAGTTAAAAGTCTTTGATAAATATAAACACAAGAAAAAGGCACCAATAACGCGGTTACAGGCAGTCACTACATTGACAACTAGATTCATCTATGAGCAAATTCCGGTTTCATATTTACAGACCTGGTAGTCTTGATCGACCAATTGAGATTATATATAGTATTTTTCCACTTAATAGGCGAATACGATTTTCTACTTGTTTGATATTTAATCACTATTAAAATCATTTAATATTGGACATAATATTAGAAAAATAATTGTAAATATTTTTTGCAATTAACAATCCATAAGTAATTTATTTCTCGGGTTTCAAATCTTACTTTTTCCTTGTAGACATACTATACGATAAAATTTAATGTTTTAGTAATGACATCTATCAATAAATAGTGAAATCTTTTTGCTAATATTTTTAACAGTAATATCTAAGAAGGTAAATTGGAATCATGATGGAAATCAGTAAGAAAAAGCTTTGTTTATTCATTCAGAGATGTCTGAAAGGTAATTCAGTTTAATATTGTTTTGATTTAGAAAAGGTGATTCATTTGCTTTATTTTTTAAGATAAATGAATTAGTCGAGAATGACATATAGCAAGAACAACAGACAATCGTTGGACGTATAAACTAATCCAGTGGTAACCCATAAAAGTGATAAAAGTCCCAGAAGAGCACAATAAGCAACTGGGTCCATGATATATGTTTACGTAAAACAGAACAAATAGCAATGGATAGATAGTTCAAGGAGGTCGTCAACACATTTGCACCATGTATTTGTTTTGTTATAATTTCTTCATTCATTCGTTTTGCATGCCTAACCATCTCAGAGAAATCTTTCTGTTCTTCATATTTTCCTTCGCCTAATTACATTTATTTGGGATTTTCTTCCACCTTTCTTCTCAACAACCGCTTGAGCATATCTCGACAATCAAAGTGATCATAGTCAAAATGATATTCTTCATCCTACTTAAAACATCAATCTAAAGTTTACATTTATTTTTTATCACTTCATTCCGTATTCTATCACGAATTTTCATCACATTAATAAAATTGGTAGGTTAATAATTATAGTAAAAGACAAGATTTCACTTAATTTTTTTCTTCTCTCCTATAAATCACATTACGAGTCCAATCTCTGGTTTCTTTTGTCTTGATCGGCCGAGTTGTGAATCTCACGCAGTCTTCCCGGGAAAAAATATAAAGGGCATCAGGGATTTTGAATGACACTTGGACAAAAATGTAAAGTGTTGTACGTCAACCCATATGAACCACGCCTTTCTGAGCAAAGATGATCCAGGAAGCTGTGCATGATCTTGGACCAGTTGTTTGTTTCTAACGTTAACCAAGATACATTGCAATTTACCAATTAAATATTATTCAGGTACATTAAGAAAAGGTTAAACCTATATATTAATTGTTTTTATCAATTATATCAAAATATTACCACATGTGTACAGTGCGTTTTAGTAATGTTATCAGACGAGCTTTTAAATCTGACGGTAACAATTTTTTGATACTTCTGGAGATCGAATCCGAAACGTCCGGTTGGAAAGCAAGTGTTTTACGAACTAGGCTACGGAAATCGTCCGTAATCATTTGAGCGCCTTTGAGGAACGACTCTATATCGTCGTAGACGAGGATCTCCGCACCATTCCAACGCCAATTCAGTTGGAAAGCGAAGCGGTGCCGTGAAATTTTGTTTCATTATTTCTATTCTCCTCTTTAAGTGAGTGACCGTTGCACACCAGCAATCTCACCAGCCACAGACCGAAGTAAAACGACCGGAGCACACGAGCATGTTTTGTATTTTTTTCTCTTTTTTGAAATGTATGTGTATATACTCTCTTATGACCGAAATCAGTTAATGTATATACTCTATTTTGAAATATGACCGAAATCAGAATTATTTTTATGCATCCGATTACTAAGCATAAAATCAATACTTGATTCATCTTTGCTCTGAGATAATATACACTGGTTGTTGTAGAATAAAATATCTGAATGTAAAGTATGCTTCATGGTTTTTAAAAGGTTACATTACTTGATTCCACTTTACATGTTTGAGATACATATGGCGGCGCTCATTACGATCTGCATGCTGAAAAGTCTGAAAGACTTTTTGCACCTGAAAGAAACAAAACTTGGTACTACAATCTAAAATTTAGTTTTTCTGGCCACTTGAGCAGCTGATAACCCATGTATTCTTTAAAGGGCTACATTAAGGAATACTTGGTTACAAAACGTTCCGGATTCTTAAAAATCATCGAATTCATCATTATCGTCAAATCACGAATTTGAGTATAAATTCATATTAACTATGGTATCAATAGTCAAACTTAAGTTACATTTATGCAAAATTATACTGCAATAAAGGGGGACGAATACATGTTTATTGCTCTGTATAAAGTTTTTTAATGAGTATTTACCCAAGTTTTGATATTTTCAGCTTATCATTAAAGACAAGATGTTAACATGCATTGAGAATACAAAACATGTTCTAGTAGTACAAACTTAGTAAACTCTCGCTCTCAAAATAAGATCATTGTAGTTACAAACTTACATACTTGTTAAACGCACATAAACTTAAATCAATAGTACTACGCGTATCCAGAAAGTAAGTGTACTGAGGCTCTCACGACCGGATGGATTTTATTTTCGACATGTTGGCTACACTTCCGTGTAGCCTGACCCTTCCCCTCCGTAACGAGACCGGTTCGACGTCAGTACGTTGAGAAGTGTCGACGCGACAACACGTTTCGTGAAAAATGTCAATCCAATCTCCAGCCAAGTGCGAAATACGCGGCGTCATCCGTTATCTCGTTTGGAAGGGAAAACCTCCGGTTGAGGTTTATAATGAGGTGAAAACTGCATATGGCGATAAAGCTATGAATCGTACGAGTGTGTACAAGTGGTGTCGCGAGTTTAAAAACGGTCGTACGTCTGTGCATGATGATCAGAGGAGCGGAAGACCTTCAATTGTGACTGATGAAATTGCGGAAAAAATCGAAAATGCGCTCTGTGACGATCGCAGATTGACTGTGGATGAACTTTCTGCGATGTTTCCGCAAATCTCCAGATCTCTACTACTCGAAACCATCACAGAAACCCTCGGATATCGGAAACTGTCCGCGAGGTGGGTCCCAAAACAGCTGACAGACCAACACAAGTTGAATCGAGTGGAGGCCGGGCAAGAGTTTTTGAGGCGCTGCAAACTCTATAGAGATGAATTTCTCCGCTCCATCGTTACTGGAGATGAAACTTGGGTTGCACACTACACGTCTGAAACCAAAAGGCAGTCTCAACAATGGCGTCACACCTCTTCACCCTCCGCCAAAAAGTTCAAAACCACAATTTAAGCCAAGAAAATCATGGCATCCGTATTTGGGACTGTCAAGGCATAATTTTCATTGAATATATGCCTCAAGGGGAGACCATTAACTCTGCAAGATACTGTGAGACCCTAAAAAAATTGCGGAGGGTGATTCAGAACAAGAGGAGAGGCATGCTGACAAAGGGAGTCTGCCTGTTGCACGACAATGCCAGACCACACACGGCCAACGCCACGAAGGAACTGCTCGCCTTGTTTAAATGGGATGTCCTGAACCATCCCGCGCATTCCCCTGACCTAGCACCTTCAGATTACTATCTCTTTACAAAATGTAATTCACTTGATCCGATCATACTTTCATTGGACTTCCTATACCACGCTTACCAATCACATTTTTACTATATATTTGTTACACTTTCTTCGTTCATTCGATCTGCATGCCCAAACCATCTAAGAGTGCTTTTTTGCATATTACTCAACACATCAATCATAAGTTCACATTCATCTCTACTCACTTCATTTCGTATTCTATTAAATATTGTGACCCCATGTGATATTCTAAGCGCACCATTTTTAAAGCATTTATTCGGTTCCTTTCAGCATTTTTCCACGTTTCACTCCCATACATCAACGTTGGTAATAAAATTCTGTTGTGGATTATCATTTTAGTAGATTTTTATACTGTACGGTTCGAGTATATATGTTTTAATGAGTCATTGACTTTGCGTCCTAACGCTAAACGCCATAGACTGTTTAATTTTAATTTAACTTAGATTTATTCAACCGAATGAAATTAAATTAAATTAAATTGTTACATTGTACATATTTATTTTTATTGTTTTAGACCACTAATGAGCTATTTTTGCACGCTTATAAAATAATAAAAATACATAGGTAATACTCGTATACGATTGGCATTAACAATGTCTATTATATTTTAAAGATCTGTTAAATACATATATTTTGTATATTTATTTTCATCCTTCCAGACAGCAAAAAAAATATGTAGATTATGCATATTTTATGAACACTGCGTTTAGACCGTTTTATAATAAACATTAATTGTGCATTTAGACCGTTAAACAAATAAGTAGATTATTCATTTTTTTCATCGATTTAGACCGCTAAAAGTTCTGTTAAATACATATATTTTGTACATTTATTTTCATCCTTCCAGACAGCAAAAAAAATATGTAGATTATGCATATTTCATGAACACTGCGTTTAGACAGTTTGATAATATACATTGATTGTGCATTTAGACCGTTAAACGAATAAGTAGATTATTCATTTTTTTCATCGATTTAGACCGCTAAAAGATCTGTTAAATACATATATTTTGTATATTTATTTTCATCCTTTCAGATCGCTAAAAAAATATATAGATTGTGCATATTTCATGAACACTGCGTTAAGACCGTTTAATAATAAATATTGATTGTGCATTTAGACCGTTAAACAAATAAGTAGATTATTCATTTTTTTCATTGATTTAGACCGCTAAAAATCTGTTAAATACATATATTTTGTACATTTATTTTCATCCTTTCAGACCGCTAAAAAAATATGTAGATTATGCATATTTCATGAACACTGCGTTTAGACCGTTTAATAATAAACATTAATTGTGCATTTAGACCGTTAAACAAATAAGTAGATTATTCATTTTTTTCATTGATTTAGACCGCTAAAAGATCTGTTAAATACATATATTTTGTACATTTATTTTCATCCCTTCAAACCGCTAAAAAAATATGTAGATTATGCTTATTTCATGAACACTGCGTTTAGACCGTTTAATAATAAACATTGATTGTGCATTTAGACCGTTAAACAAATAAGTAGATTATTCATTTTTTTCATTGATTTAGACCGCTAAAAGATCTGTTAAATACATATGTTTTGTACATTTATTTTCATCCCTTCAAACCGCTAAAAAATATGTAGATTATGCTTATTTCATGAACACTGCGTTTAGACCGTTTGATAATATACATTGATTGTGCATTTAGACAGTTAAACAAATAAGTAGATTATTCATTTTTTTCATTGATTTAGACCGCTAAAATATCTGTTAAATACATATATTTTGTATATTTATTTTCATCTTTTCGGACCGCTAAAAAATATGTAGATTATGCATATTTCATGAACACTGCGTTTAGACAGTTTGATAATATACATTGATTGTGCATTTAGACTGTTAAACAAATAAGTAGATTATTCATTTTTTTTATTGATTTAGACCGCTAAAAGATCTGTTAAATACATATATTTTGTACATTTATTTTCATCCCTTCAGACCGCTAAAAAATATATAGATTATGCATATTTCATGAACACTGCGTTTAAACAGTTTGATAATATGCATTGATTGTGTATTTAGACCGTTAAACAAATAAGTAGATTATTCATTTTTTTTTCATGGATTTAGACCGCTTAGTAGTTAGTTATTTTGCTTCGTTTCTTTAATACAAATACATATGCCATTCACGTTTAGAAAAAAATCGTATTATTATTTTTGAAAGATCTCATAAATAATGCGACCATTAATAATAAGGTATCTTGACTTTCAAGTTTAACTAGATTGATTAATTTCTAATTATATGCATGTTATATTTTTAGTTCAGTTTTCTTTTCTCACGGCGTTATCATATCTGATACTTTTCCTGTATCGAATCAGCGGAAGAACCGGGCAGATATGTTACGAGTATTGCCGCATATCAAGACAGTTTGCTGCGCTTGTTTGACAGCCGGCTGTCATATCTGAATCTTGTTCCGATAAAACCGATTAGTTAAAAATAGTCGGGACAAGGGAAGCTCGTTACAAATTAATCATTTATTCAAATTGAAATAATTAAAAAGATATCCTGAAAAAAGCAACGTTTGCTTACGATTAAAAAATTACTAAATTGTGATTAAATTTAAAATACCACAAAAACATATCATAATGGCATTCCTATTGGGGTAGGCAGACAGGACAGAGCGCAAAACTTTCATGTCCACAAATTTTCTCATAAATGTTTCTCTCACTTTTGGCCTTCCTTTTTTTCAAAATTTCGTTTACTTGACCCAGTTATACTTTTGCTTCTATTATAAATTTGTTTAATTAGTCTATCGTTATCTATCCGTTCAACATGTCCAAACCATCTGAACATACTTTTTTCAACGCACTTATCACATAAGTTTTTAGTTTACATTCATCTATAATAACATTTCTTTTTCATACGTTGACATACCACCTACTTTTCTCAATGTATACATTTCTACTGTATTTAGCAGACTCTTTTCATTAATTTTCGATGTCAACGTTTTACTCTTATACATCAATGTTGGCACTAAAACGCTGTTGTGAACCCTCATTTTAGCATGTCTTTCCACGAGTCTTGATCGGTTATAATAATAAAGTTTTTAAGAATAATACAATGGTTTAAAAAAAACGATAAGCCCAGATATGTAGCATTCCTTATCTATCAAATATATAAGATCCGTTTGTTGATGGTAATCTTGGAGTAAAGCAAGATATAAGCACGATTACATTTAAAAACCTCTGTGGCCTGGTTGGTAAAAGGCATGTCTTCCAGCATGCAGTTATGGGTTCGATTCCCGTTGATACCCATTTATCTTTAAATGGACCCTGACTGGTTTTCACTCAAAGCGTCTTGAAGTTATTTCCAATTGGTTGGAATATATTACCACATGGCCATACATCCGCAACGTTATACTGCATGCAAAGGGAGTGTTAAAAAAAATCTAACCTTTTGACAATATATTTCACATCACTATCTAGACTCGTGGTGTTGCCCGGTGAACCTACTCGAATTCTCCCGAAAACGAGAAAAGTGAGATGCTAGTTTCATGTGGTAAACGGTCTTTACCTCTCCACATGTTCTTAGGGAATATTCCACCATGATGTATCTAAGAATTATATAGAAACTGCAGCCTTGTCCAAATCTTACCCTGAAACACCACCCCTTATTTCACCCATATATTGGAAGACTTATTCCCAATCAACTCTTTTCTCATTCTCACAGTTGCATCCAGATTTACTTAATTACCATCCAGAAACGACATTGAGATATCAACCAATCGGAGATATTCTTCTTCTTTTTATGTCAAAGGCACTATATTTCTTCCCCCAAACTTTTGCCACCTGGACAGAGCACTGGGAGTTTTATGAATCAAGTCCTTGTCGTTGTAAGACTCCGGTCTCCTCAGGCGATGCAAAGATTGGCGCATCTTCATCTCAGATACAGAGAGCCGATCCATCATGTAACATTCCCCATTACGGTTTGATATTCATGGATTTCTCAATTCCTGTACCTGTTAAGAGATTCCAGGTTTTTCAGGGCAGTTCAGACCCAAGTAGCAATTCTTCTATAGGTAAAATCCACCCACTGCGATCCGATGTTCATCTTCACTCATTCACCATGGCAATGTCGGCTGTTCCAAAGGCTTCGTGACCCTAAGAAGTTTAGCTTGGATAATTAATGGTGACATATAAATTAATTGAATGAATTTATGAAGTATGTGATGGTCATTGTAGAAATATTAAGGTCAAATTACCATATTGAAGCATTTCTGAGTGTAAATGCGCATGTGCTAGCATTTGAATGTGTGTAAAAGTGATTATCATTCACATTCAGACAGGTCCACCTGGAATTGAAATATTAAGAAAATCATTGTAGTAATTTATTTTAAGTGGTAATTAATTAAATTAAAGATGAATTAGACCCAGTGAATAAAATAATTATGTAAATGATTGTAGTAATTTATTTTGAGTGGTAATGCATTTAATAAAAAATGCATAAGACCCTGTGAATTAAAATATTAAGAAAATCATAGCAGTAATTTCTATTGAATGGTAATGGATAAAATAAATAAATGCACAAGACCTAGTGAATCAAAATATTAAGAAAACCATTAAAGTCATTTTTTTTAGTGGTAATGGATAAAATGAAAAATGCATAAGACCTAGTGAATAAAACTATTAAAAAAATCATTGTAGTTATATTATTTGAGTGGTAATGGATTAATAGCAAAATATATAAAACCCATTGAATAAAAATATTAAAATATAATTTCAGTAATTTATTTTTAGTGGTAATAGATTAAATAAAAAATACACAAGACCCATTCAATAAAAAGTTTAAGAAAGTCATTAATTTTGAGTGGCAATGGGTAAATTGAAAATACGCAAGACTCAGTGTATGAAAATGTTAAGAAAATCATTACTCTCGTTTATTTTGAGTTGTAATGGTTTAAATGAAAAATGCATATGATTCAGTGAATTAAAATATTTAGAAAACAATTGTACAATAGAAATTATATTTGAGTGAAAATAAGAAATGTAATGAATAACTTTTTTAAGAAAATCATGGTTACAATTTCAGTTTAGTGGTAATTGGCCAATTGAAAAAATGTATAAGGTCCATTGAATAAAAATGTTAAGAAAATCATTGTTGTAATTTATTTTGAGTTGTAATGGATCAATTGAAAACTCACTATACCCAGTAAATAAAAATGTTATTGTAAGAAAATCATTGTAGTTATTTATTTTGAGTTACAATGGATTAATTGAAAACTCATTAGACCCAGTAAATGAAAATGTTAAGAAAATCATTGTAGTAATTTATTTTGAGTTGCAATGGATTAATTGAAAACTCATTAGACCCAGTAAATGAAAATATTAAGGAAATCATTGTAGTTATTTATTTTGAGTTGCAATGGATTAATTGAAAACTCATTAGACCCAGAAAATAAAAATGTAAAGAAAATCATTTGAGTTATTTCAGTTGAGTGATAATGGGTTAATTAAAAAATGCATTCCCCTACGCATGTGATCATGAATGGATGGTGTAACACAGTGCGGCCTGTTAACTGGATCAAGTTATTTAACTGAATAATAAATCGCTGCCACTGCGCGCCATGCACCGGCCAGGCCATATAAGCCAGTCCATGGTGGGTTAAGTAAGCTGCTTACTGGCGCTGGAGAAACAAAGCCGGAAGTTAAGGCTTTAATACACGCTTTTATGCAGGGTGAAAGCCTACCCTGATTTCATAACAAATTTGATATTTGACATATTTAATTTTCATATTAGTAATGATCACGTACTCGGAAACTCATATAAAATAATTCAATGATTTAAATGTGGTTTTGATGACTTGGAAGAACAATTATCAGTCCCCTGTAGAATAGTTCCTTAAAATAAAAATTATAAGAAAAAAAAAACAAAAAAAAAATTTGTCGAAATTTCAAGTATAATTAATTATTTTATACTTAAATCCAGTTCATTTAACACAAATATCAAATTCTATTAATTTGGTCGAATCGATGGATTTAAATGTTAATTTACTTTTTATATATGGTATAGTTAATACATCAACATTGTGGAGATTTAAAGACATTGTAATTTGTTTTATCAAACACTGTTTATTACACTTTTTGTAACGGTATAACCCTACCGGTTTCAAGGCTTTCACCTCATCATAAGGGGAGCATAAACAAGACTCCCCTGAAGATGAGGGGAAAGCCTTGAAACCGGTAGGGTTATACCGTTACAAAAAGTGGAATAAATAGTGTTTGATAAAACAAATTACAATTTACTTTTTGTCTCTTTTAATGATGAGATGAATTGAAAATGAAAGAGAAAATTAAATTTATATTTTTTCTATTGATTTCAATTTAAGATGGCGATCACCGATGTGAATATACATATTTTATCATAAATAAATAAAATTTTGATTGATACAATATATTATGCTATTTATTATCGAAGCTCAACGTGTGAAAAATATGAATAATAGAGATTGGGCACAACGAAATGTATAAATGTGAGAAGACGAATCATGTTCATGCGCAGAAAAGTTTGGAGATCTGTTATCGCAGTCTACCAAGCAAGGGATATGGCTTGATGATATGTACGTAGAGAAATTGTATCATTTACTCTGTTGTTAAAATATGTATTGACATGTATTCAAATAATAATTAACCCATATTCTACCTGTAGAGATATTTGAGAAAACATTATTTCATTGAAAAAAAATTTAGATCGAATTAATGTTCATACATACATAACATCACACCGATTTTCTGTCGGGGTAGACAGAGAGAACATAGCGCTAGAGTTTCTTATTGCGAGGCACAAATCCATCTTCCACGATTTCTCCAATTTTTTCGATTTTTCTTTCAAAATATCATTCACTTGACTAAATAATACTTTCTAGGTATATATCTTACATGTTTTCACTATATATTTGTTTTGATTCTTTCTTCGTGCATTCATTCTATGTATACACCCAAATAATTTAAGAGTACTTTACTTCATACAACATAATAAATCAGTCTTAAATTCACATTTATCCCTTATCCCCACATTTTGTATCCTGTTATACATTGTCACTTCACACATTCTTATCAATGTACGAATTAAGTATTTTATTAAATTTAAATCTTATTCTCATACATCCATTGACAGGCTGGTTCTTTAATTCTGTTGAAGACTATAATCTTAGCATATTTTGGTTGTTTCTAGTTTGAGTATAAATATTTTTTGGCCCAGTGTCGTAGTTCATCACTACACACCTTTTAATGTCTTCCTGAACTATTCAATCAATTGAAGAAAAAAACAATACCCTAATAGAACGATTTCTGAACATGCGCTAAACCTTTATTGAAACTAAAAGCTGTAGTAAACTGAGTTTGTCAAATCATCTAAGAGTTTTAAACTAACTCTATTCTAGGCTTAACTTTGCGAAATTACGATTGTTCAAGTTACTCGTAGCATGCAATAAACTAATACACAGACATGTCCTTATCATCAACATAATGCACTGGCAATCTTCTCTCTACATGTTACTTTTGAATACATCATCATGCAAAGCGTTAACTTCAATAACATGTTTGGATACATCATCATGCAAAGCGTTAACTTCAATAACATTTTTGGATACATCATCATGCAAAACGTTAACTTCAATAACATGTTTGGATACATCATCATGCAAAGCGTTAACTTTAATAACATATTTTTTTAATATTGATCGTTAGTTTTAATACTTCGTACTCAAGTTTAATACAAAGTCCTCAAGTGTATAGTACCAAAAAATCTCTGAATTGAATTTAAATATTTTATTTAAAAAATGTAAATGACAACATTAATTTATAAGGTTTAAGTGACAAATCTTAATGAAACATAGAAAATGCACTCATTCGTATGATACTCTTCAAGAAATCTGAATAAATTATGCGTGATAGTGTAAAGTAGTTAATATTACCTATATAAAGTTGAAAAACTTAGTCAAGAGACAATGTTGTCATCAGCCCTAATAGTAAAACCACTGGAGTTGACAAGCAATTCTTAGTTCGCCGTCATACATGTACAGCAACAACTCTCGCAGACGTCTAATGAAATACGAATATTGTAACCATATAAACTTTTTTAACCGGAATGAGATGTTATTATTTTTTCAATTATTTTATCAAGAATCCAACCCAAAAACCTTCCCTTCCCCTCTCCGGTGAAAGACCATAAAAGTCGTCCATATAAAATATACCATGTTAAAAATATTTTAATAGTATTCTTAAATATATTGGAGGGATAGTTTTCCACTCAGTTAACGTAGAAATCGGGCTCCAGTTTATTCGAGCATTTAACAATACAGGATTAGAATATCGACCAGCAGTTAATACATAACATAACTATTCCCAGTTTATGGAAATATTTTAACTCTAGTTAGTTATGTGTGAGAAAATAACGAGTGAATACTTAGCCGATGATCTAGTTCTAACGTGATTTTAATAAGAATTTGCCACAAATGCTTTTAATGAATATATTTTGCATGAAAGTAAACGGCCGATGAGAAATAAATTTGAAACATGTCATAAAACAATGAAACTGAAACACGACTTACGTATATACTTATGATTTACGTATTAATAATATTTTAACAATGTCTTCCTTCATAAGATAAATGTTTTATTAAGGAAACAAAATACTTTATTTGTGTGAGAGAGAGAGAGAGAAACGTTGAGAATATAATCTTCATATGCTGTCAACCCTCTTTGGAGTATTGGATAATCTAAGTTGTACTCAGTATCTGCGTGAAACATCAATTTTCTTTGAGTGATACTGTCTCTCTGATCTGATAGCGAGAATATTTTGTGTATTCCAACGCATCATACATAATTCTACATATCTTCATTTTCAAATGTGTTATTATATATCAGTCTTTAGTCATATTAATTTTTAATAACGACAATTTTTTCTGTAAGTAATACATTGACACATCAAATATTATTCTTGGTGCACGTATTTCCACAGCATTTACTCCGCATATATTATATAAACATCAAAGTTAGTGCTTATTTGATTGACATTTTTTTAAATGAATGTCGTATTTAATTTGCACTATTTCCTATCAAAATACGTCATTTGATTTCTTTCACCACTTATCTTTTACTTAAAAAAAATCATTGATAAGTAGCAGAATTCTTCTAACTTAAGTAAATTATATGACCTTAATGAAAAAACATGGTTATATAATTGTAATTTATTTTTATCAAACACTGTTTATTCCACTTTTTTGTAACGGTATGACCGATTTTCCGATCCGATGTAACCGATTTTCTGTCGGGGTATACAAAGAGACTTTCTTATTGCGAGGCACAAATCCATCTTTTACGATTTCTCCAACTTTTTCAATTTTTCTTTCAAAATGTTATTCACTTGACTAAACGATACTTTCTAGATATGTCTCTTACACATTTTCTACTCATATTTTCCCTATATATTTGTTTTGGTTCTCTTTTTTCGTGCATTCTTCCTACATACCCAAATAATTTAAGAGTACTTTACTTCATACAACATAATAAATCAGTCTTAAATTCACATTTGTCCCTTATACATTGTTACTTCACATATTCTTATCAGTGTACGATTTAAGTATTTTTTTAAGTTTAAATCTTATTCCCATACATCCACTCACAAGTTGGTAATACAATTCTCACAATTTGGTACTACAGTCTCACAATTTGGTACTACAGTCATCCACTCACAAGTTGGTACTACAGTCTTGTTTGTGGTCCCCTGAAGATGAGGTGAAAGCCTTGAAACCGGTAGGGTTATACCGTTACAAAAAAGTGGAATAAACAGTGTTTGATAAAAATAAATTACAATGTCTTTAAACCTCCACAACGTTAAAACCTTAACTATAAACAACATGGTTATATAAATCTATAAATATATTGATTGATACTGTATAATACTAAAGTACAACCCGATGGATTTGCTGATGTGATAATTTCTTCCAACCAACTTTAGGATGTTTAAAAGCATAATTTGAAAAACTAGACTATTTTTATGAGTTACACCAGAAATCGAATCCGAGAATTCCTAGCTGAAAATCAAATATTCTATCAACTAGGCCGCGAAATTTGTATGAAATGTTATATATTCATTACGAAATTCCAACAAATACATTTATTCTATAGTGCATTCTTTAAACTTGTACTTGGGGATCACATAATAGAAAATTGATATGCAGGTATTTCAGACAATCTGATGATCGTTGTTATTTATACTCTTTTAAATTAAATTTGATTTCCTGAAATGGATAGTTTAATAGTTATAACATAAATGGAAAATTAACAATTTATCATAAATGACCATATTTATATCAAATCTGTTTTTTTATTTGATTATTGAATATTACACTTTTTATCTTTCCCTATGTTTATTGAATAAATAACACGAATATTGTGACAAAGTTTTTAAATTTTTTAATCAAGTATTCATATAGTTTAAATTGATTTTTTTCTCTTTACAAAATTTGACGTAATGTGAAACATAAAAAAATAACGATTTTTTGACAAATTCGGTGATTTGACAAAAAGTGACACATTTTTATAATCTTAATATGTGATTTCTTAGAAATAATTAACACCTAAATAATACTTATAACTAGATAACAATTCTTACAATTAATTATTTAGCAAAAACAAGTCAACTCGTTCAGGCTACTTGTATTCCATCACATTCACTCAGACCTTGGTCGTCCCAGCTAATACTATAGGTGGACTAGTCAGGCAACAGATAATGCTTCGGGAGCCTGTGCTTATAACGGAAGGGTAGGTCGGATTTACTCTCGTAAGCCCCCAGGACAGTGACTAAGGGATTGCTGTGATTTTTTTCACTTTTTTAGAACTTCACGGTCCAAGCGAGGATGTGGTGTTGTAGGGTTTCTTCTCGCTATTCCACGTGAAGTCGGGTAAGGTTTGTTCTGGGATGGGTGTTAAAAGATATCTTGAATGCCTTGTTCTGCACTCTCTGGAGTTTCAGGTGATCCGTGTTGCTCACACTACCCCAAACGGTTTCAGCATAGGTCAAAATAGGACGAATAAGGGTTTACTAGAGGAGGAGCTTATTTTTGTGAGTGACATACACTTGATATGTTGTAGAATCTTCAATCATTTGCATATGGACAATAAATATTGGAAAGTAAAAAAAAGAGATTATTTATTTATTTATGGAAAAGAAATACGACATTAAAGTATTATTTGCAACGCATGGCAACATTTAATAGACATAAGATAAAATATAAATATATAAAAAAAATCAACATAATTCAGAAATATGCAGCGCATGAAATCAATATATAGCTTAAAACACTGATAGAAAATAAAAATACTTAAATGCAATAAATTATATACTATCTGCGAAAATGCAAAGAAAGAAATTATTTCTGCAGGGGAAGGAATAATGCTCTGCGTTTTTAGTATAACAGGCCAACAGGCCTAAAAGAAGAGGGAGAAGATGAAGAAGAAGATGTTTTTAGTATATGATTAGCCAAGAACAATCAATAGCTCATCTTATCCAGTACATTATTCAAAATGATCTTTAAAACTTTATAAATAAACTTTAATAAAATGATAATCATATAAAAATATCTACTTGTTTTATTTGACAAGTAAATCGTTTTTATGACGGATTTTCCGAATAAATTAATCATTCGATAAAAATCATAAACCATTTCCCGGAATTTATACAAAATTAGACATTTTTCAGATAATATCTTAATTTCAATAGTGCTTCCTAGTTAGTATGCAGATACAAAGATCTTAATTTTCTCCTTGAACAAGCCAGCTAGATAATCACGATTAATCTAGACAGTAGAACCATCTCGTGGAAATATTTTGCTAATGAAAATAATTTATATTCATAAAATGTGCATTGAATCAGATTCTTTATGTAAATTTTTGAGGAGTTAGCGAAAAATCCAGTTTACAATACTTGTAAAAATTAACTCATTTTAAATATTTTTTATGTATGTGTAATACCGAGGAAACAATATCGTGATGTACGAGTATTTTACTTTACACATAAAGAAATATTCAAATTTACGATTTTTGTGATATGAAGTTCTTCTACTTCTAGATTAAATACCTAAAAGATTAAACGACAACCGTATTGCAATTTTCAAACTCTCCCATTATTTTGCAGCCAATTCCAGTGTGAATTTTTTTTATAATTTACCAGCCCGATTTCATTTTTCAATTTAAAGAAATAACTACAAAATATGAACTTTTTAAGTAACTGTTATAGGAAGTTTAAAGCTTTAGTGATGTGGAACTATATGATAATCTTAAAAGTATTGCAACAGGACACCAGTAAAGAACTTTAGCGCCTCATCCAATATTTTATGTACCTGTTAGAATTACAGTGTACAATTTCTTTATAATTTACCTGCCCAATTTCCATATTTCAATTTAAGAAACTAGCTACGAAATATGAACTCTTTAAGTAGCTGGTATAGGAAGTTTGAAGCTTTAGTGATATGAAACTATAGGGCAATCTTAAAAGTATTGCAACAGGATACCAGTTAAGAACTACATCACCTTATCTTATATTTTATGTACCTGTTAGAACTACAGTGTACAATTTCTTTATAATTTACCAGTCCATTTCCATCTTTCAATTTAAGAAACTAATCTCAAAAGTATTGCTTATAAGCCGCATTAGTAATTAAACCATTAAAGATTATTTAACAAGACAGACAGCTTCGAAATCTAAGCAAAATCCTTAAAATAGCTCGGCTTAAATTATAACTACTTATTTAAGTTATTGATTGCACTAACGAAGGGATAGATTGAAGCGATGATTGGGTAGATAGGCTCTCCGGACTACAATATCCTTAATTATATCCTGAAAAGGTTAAAGAGTTTGACCGAGGTCAATTTGGGCAATGGGTGGATGTCGTGCGTGATTCTTAATAATAGAAGTCAACTCCTGAATACTGGCATGGGATCAAAGAAGAAAATATATGACTATCGTAAAAAAAATTCAGCCCTACTTTTGAGCGTGTTATTTTTTATGACTGAAATTTCATCAATTTGAAAAGTATTAAGCAATTAAGAATGTTGGTCATTAAGAATTTTGACTTTAAGAAGAACTCATTTAATTTAAATCGACAGCCTTTCATATTGATTGCGATATGTAGAAAAGCTTATTTGACGTTTCGTGTTATAATGTAAATATCTTCGTGAATTTACGACATAAGATTGAGCAATAAAAAGTTAAAATTATTTCTTCTAAAATTGATTTATTTTTTGGTTCAATTCAGTCCATCCTCATTTGAGTGCCGATTTTGTTGCATGATAAATATGACTTTAGCAATTTTATGGTAAACTGGAATCATATCTCTTCTCAGATGAAATGATTTCGCAAAGCTGTAGAATTTGCATAACCTCGAAACAATGAACCTCAACGAGAACATTTTAATTAAGCAAGATATGTCAAAAAAATTTAGATAGTATATTTGCCAAACAGTGAGAAAGAAGATCAGTTCTTTCAAGCATTTAAACAATGGATAAATTATTTTATAAATTTAACCTCTCACTCATTATTGCGAAGTCAAATACAGACAAAACAAAGTTATTTTTTTTAAATCGATCGATAATACGATAAAAATAATAATTGTAATTAAAGCTTTTTTACGGTGTATTAAAAAAAATTACTCCTTGCCATTCATATGCCTCGAATTATTTATTCTTGTTCCACCATTAGTGTTTAGAGAATGGAGAATTATTTCTTCTTGTTCCACCATTAGTGTTTAGAGAATGGAAAATTATTTCTTCTTGTTCCACCATTAGTGTTTAGAGATTGGATAATTATTTCTTCTCGTTCCACCATTAGTGTTTAGAGATTGGACATTTATTTGTTATTATTTTTTACTTAAATTTAAACGATTTTTTTGTGAAACATGAGTATGTTATGGATTAAAATAGTATACTGGATCCAAGATGAGCTGGTTGGTTGGAATAAATTTATGTATATCAATGTTTGAGGTGCAAGGCCGCGCGGTAACGCGATGGACTCGTTAATGAAGATGAACTGATTCTTGCATGCACTCTTTAATCACAGTCATGTAGGGATGCAGCCAAATGTATATTACATGGCTCATCGTGATTAATTAATTTTTAATGGTCCAACACATGTTTAATTGAAAACAAAAGTGAAATACAGCCATACCCGGGGGTTACAACTTTTCCAACTTAAGAAAGTTTTGAATAACTTAAAGTTGCGGAATTTGCTTCGCAGTTACGAATTTTTAATGTTATGGCTAGCTGACTTTAGCCATACGGTTTCTTCACTTTTTGCTTTTTTTATTTTAATTTTAAAAGTGGTGCATCGTCGCGCGGTAACGCACTGACTTCCATGCGGAAGGTCGTCGGTTCGAACCCCGCGCTGTGTTACTCCCCTTGAACGATACAGGCACTTTTTCCGCTTAGTGTTCGAAGGGATAAGGATGCTTATGACTTCGGTCATATCTATTCTTTTTTTTAAATAAGCCCGCCAAATGTATATGTACACAAAATATTAAAATAAACAAAATTGCGTTAGTATTTAATATTAAGTCGCCAATTAATAAACCTTGCGGTTTTAAACCAATAATGCTGAAAATGAGTAAAAACTTCATATACAACATACATAACATCAAGCTGTTTATTGCTCTGAGTAGGCAGAGTAAAGAAATTCATACTTTCGATCATGATGAATTGCTGAAAATTTTCACCGTCCCTCTGGAAAAAGTATCTGAGAAACTTAACAAACCATTGACAAATCACAGAAAATGGATTTAATGTATTGTACATTAATGTATTATTTGACAGCACTTATGTTATGTTATTCATGAAATGTAACATGATTTCAAAGAAAAAACAATGATACCATTGCCCATTTTGCAAGACACGATTGTGATGAAAATATGTTAATGTAATCGTATGTATTTCAAACAAAATAATAGTAACATAAAAATATGGATTCAGTGTAATTTCAAATTAAATTTACGACCGAGAAAATGATGCAAAATACTTGATTGATCAAGAACATAAGTAATCAATTTTATTTCCTCATTAATTTTGAATGTCATTTAATAACTGATTTAAATCAGAAATAATATAATCAAAATTGGGTTTTAGTGTTGTCATTTCAAAACGATTATTGCATTTTATTTTGTGTATATGTTATTTTTTGATAATTCTTTCATACGCGGGATATAGCCCTGGATATTATGAGCTGTGTACTTGTGTATATGGTAGTACAGTCAGTTCTCGACTAACGACCACCTCGACTTACGACCATTCGGACTTACGACGGAGAACAAAATTATAAAATAATGTGTGCGCCTTAGTGTAATTGGTGCGTGCACTTTAACTAATATGACGCAATCGATTGCATTATCTTTATGTAAACAGCATCAGTTCGCCACCTTCCGTGCGCCCGAAAGGTTTGACAAATTGACGGTTGATTACTCTCTCTTTATATTTCGAGTTATTGAATTGTTTGATTTTTCAATGTCAAATAAAAATAAAAGAAAAATGATTGATTTAGAGAAAAAAAATTAAATAATAAACCGGCCTCAGGAGCCCTTGTAACCTTACTTTCTAGATGACCCTCGTACATATAGTACATATTCTGAAATAAATACTACTAACGTACTACCCACTTTTTATGTCTATTATTTTAAATTTTTTGTATCAAATTCGACTTACGACCATTTTGACTTACGCCCATTTCGACTAACGACCATTTCGACTAACGCCCTTTTCGACTTACGACCATTTCAACTTACGACCTAGGTGGCGGAACAGAACCCCGTCGTAAGTCGAGAACTGACTGTATATGTATTAGTATATGTGTACTTCTTCTGATGATAGTTTTGTATGAGTCATGTTAATGTTTTAATCTTGATACTTTTGTAACATATTTTATTTAGTATTTATTCTTCTCTAATATCAACATTTTAATTTAAATTTGTATTATTTTAGTCGATATATACCGTGCATTGCTAAGAAATAAAATAAAATAAAAATTATGGAGGAACATGAAGAACTAATAATTGTAGAACATCAAGAAAAAATCTAAGATGAAAGGGAATATTTTGCGGTCGAGGATGATTGTCAGCCTGGCTGGCTACAGGTGGAGTACGTTTGGTCATGTATTTATTTATTTTGTTTAACACTTTTATTGCAAATACAATCTGGCGGGCTTATTGCCTGGCGGCAATCTCTTCCAGCCAACCAGACAAAATTAAATGAAGCAAGTTATGTGATCGCATAAATTATTCAAATGACTATCCATCTCCACGAAATCCATAAACACATACGTGAGCATATGGCCACAAACCCCACAAAGATGGACAAGCATCCGAATAATCCTTTTCATATAAAGTGAGATATCATCAATCAATTGAAAAGGAAGGGATGATAGAGAGGAAAGGAAAAGAGAAAAAAACAGGAATACATGTTGTTTTACTGACTAGAAATTAAGACTTTTTCAGTCGCTTCTTAAAGCATGCCAAGGACGGACAGGGTGCGGCAGAAACAGCTCTCGGATTTGACACCCCCGGTGTACATGCGCTAGTACTCGTAGTATTGGGAGGGACGGTGTCATCTCCTAGAATAGTAAATAACTTATTAGTGTAGTCGTCTACATGACATGGAGTAGGGAAAGTTTTGTGCTCACGATGGAAAATTATTTTTAAATATCGATTCTATCATCGCAACGCATCGATTATTTCGTACGCAATTTTAAGGTTAGGTCGAAACGCGACAGTTCCTAACAAGAAAACTATATTGTTATGGGTTGCAAAATCCAAAGCCACAAATTGAACTTGAAAAAGTAAACCGTGTGGTAGATATCGCTTCGTTTGAACACCACAAAACACCCAAGCAGTGAGACATGCCGTAACCCAATCTCCATGAGACAAAGTACAGCATGGACGCATGGTACGTGAATGCCTGTTCGAAGTGTGAAAATAATTTTCCATGTTTTTTTTTAACACACTTACGATTGGAAAGAAATTTAATGAACGCGACTGGGTCAAACAAAGTGCATCTTGTCAGGCGGAAAGCTGCTACCCAACATGAAGTCGGTGCAATACCACCAGAGATTACTAAACGAGTAATTTAAAACTTCTGGGTAAGGATTTAGACATGTATGGACAATTTAAAAATTGTTGCACTGCACAGTTTTGACCGATTACCCTCATGATTTTAATAGTCAGAATGTTCAAGTTCTCAGACTATCGCCAAGACCAATGTGCTGCAGCCTATCGTTGAGTGAAATGTATTTAGCATTATTTTTTGTTGTTACACAACGTTTGAACTCGTATTTATTAACAAAAGGAAAAATATGAAACTATAGGGGATCCGCTGAGGGTCGAAATCATAATCATTTACATATGTGTGTAAGCCAGAACGACTGAAAATAATTGTAGTATATTGTATTACACTTTGGTTGTGCACAGTACATCTGATGGGTTATGACCATCTGGCAATCTTTTTCCCCCAACCAGAAAGATTTGAATGGAAACCACACTGGAACCCTTTTTAAAAAAAATGGGTACGGATGGGAATCAAACCTTCAACCACTGGGCTAGAAGACAGGTGTCTTATCAACTAGGCCATGAACTATATGGCTTAGTTTTCGGCTTAGTTTTCAACATGTTTTTGCGATTCACTAGCAACCTTCATATTTATTGGTTTTCATGTATGTTCTCATCTAATCTTCCCTCAGTAAAGATTGTAGAACTAAGAGATTACTAGTTCATAGGACCAAAACTTGACTTATATTTTTAGATGATGGCTTGAACTACTTGGGTTTGCCAGAGTGCTTAAAAAGCAAACTTCTCAACTTCAATATATTCGGAAAAACTTCTATAATGCAGAAGATGTGAGATCGGGAGGCAGAGAATTACGAGAGAGAGATCCTTCAGAATTTATCATTCTTGGAAGCACTTCAGAAAACCAAAAACTTGCTTAACGTTTCTGAAATATTGGTTCCAATATAGAGCGAGACACAAAAAATATATCCAGGCGATTTTTTTCCAATACCATTAGAAATTAATGACTTGTCAGACTTGACTCAAAATTTGTATGAGGTGTTTAGTAAACGTATAGAATCAAGTCAAAACTAGCACACGTATGTTGATTTTAAGACGCTTTTTGGGATCAAGTTACCTTGAATAATCAACGCAGAAACTAACCAATCAAGTGAAATTTTTCAATGGAAAAAAAAGGGTTTTGGCGGCACTTCAAAGTACATTTACTTATTTAGGCACCTGTCTCTTCGGTTTACATATTTAAAGCTGCATATGCAATAATTGTAGACGATTCAAATGCAAAATTCTTTTCTTCCAGTCGATCTAATTGAAATTGCGAAATCGATGTCTTCATATAATCATTTAACGCAAAGATAAGCATCGGAATAATCTAAATATTTTAGTGCGCTCCGGTGTGAAAGTGGGAATGTTTTAGATCAGATCTAGTTCAAACTCTGCGCGTGTCGTCATACCACTTACCACTTGTGGTATTATTTACATAAAAATAGATCACTCACGTAACACAAGATAAACTTTACATTTTAATGAGAAGTTCATTTTCTTGGTTTTAGCGGTAAACGATATACCTTTATACATAGACTGTAATCTCGATTCAAATGCGAGGGTATTTATTTAATATTCATAGTTAATAAATAAGAAAAACTGTCATTGGGGCACTAAATACACACTTTAACCAGATAGTATCAAAATCTGCTAAAATGAATAATCAACAATAGTATTGTATTTTAGTAAAAACATTGATGTTTGAAGTGTAAACATGGACGTGGAATAAGACAGAAAAAAGTCAAATAAATAATGTAAAAATGGTTGCACTAAGAAGAATAAATGGGGTGATAGAATACGGAGTAAAGTGATAAGAAATAAATGTGAAATTAAACTGTTATGTTGAGTAAAATTAAGAAGAACACCGAGATGGTTTGGGTACGACGAATAAAAGAGCGAAGAAAGACAACAAAACAAATATATGCTGCAAATTTGAGTAGTAGGTGGGTCAGAGTAAATCTATGGAAAGTGTGGTTGGATGAAATTAATAGTACTTTAAAGAAAGAAATTAGAGAAATCGTTTCTGTATGAGATGTATAGATGTGGAAGAAGCAAAATATGTGCAACGAAATAAGAAAGCCCGGCACTCTATCTTCTCTGCCTACCCCAGCAGGAAACAGCATGATGGTATGTATGTACGAATGTACAATTTTGAATTATCATAAAAGCCATTTTTTTTATTTGTATTCACCACTGATTTATTTGAGTTCACTACCGGTTTCAAAGACATCCGTCTTCCTCGTTAGATGAAGTTGATCTTTGATGAAGTTTATCTTCACCGGTACTAGAAATGGACTCAAATAAAACAGTGTTGAATACAAAATAAAAAAATAAGTGTTCGATTTATTTAATTATTTTTTTTAAATATCACACCACAAAGTGAAACGAACTTCATTTCTAAGGTTCAAAAAATAATTATTGATGCTTCAAATAAGACAAAGTTTTCACTGTTATCAGCATCAAAATCAAGAAATTTTTACCAAAACATAGAACTCAAGCTCAATAGAACGATCACAAATACAATAATTGCATAGGACTGGAAAGGATGAATAATTCGAAAGAAAGAAATCTGCATATAGCTCTCAATAATTCGAAGAGCTATCATAGAATGGAAGTCTATAGAATAGAAAATAATGGGGGAATGCAAACACTGGCATTGAAATGTCAAACTCTTTTAACACATCAAGCCCCAGGGACTAACATGGATATAACATGCTTGAAGAGATAAAAGAGTTTAGAATAGAAAATGAATATACCATCTAAAAGTAATTTTATAAAGTTATCGGTTGTGTGTAGTGATTGAATCATTAAATGTAACTCAAGTTTTGAAAAATTATTTCTTTGATATACAATAGATATATGGTATACTACTTTGATCAAAAAGTTTTAGGACCGGCCACCGTGTGGCGCTGTCAATCACCCGATTGGAATTCTTTTTTTTTTGTTACGTTACCACATCTATCATTGACACTTCCCTCCCAATTTCAGCGTCATAGCTTGACATTTGTAAAAGTTACGCTGTACTGAGTACATCTACCTTTGTGCGTGTTTTCAATATTTTACAAATTTGGAAATGGCATCAACTGTGCATCAACGAGTTTGCATTGAATTTTATGTGAAAAACGGATTTAACGGTCCGCAGACCTTGGAAATGTTGGAGAAGTGCTTTTCGGTGGCACGAACGCTTCAGAAGTGGTCGTGAGTCGGTCGAGGATGACGAACGCAGTGGCAGTCGAAAACTGATGAAAACATCGATAAAATCAAAGAAATGTTGGCCAAAAACCGCAAATTGGCCATCAGAGAGCTGGCAGAGAACTTGAACATTGCTTATGGATCCGCTCAAGAAAGTTTGGTTATTGATTTGGGCCTCAGACGTGTCGCTGCAAAACTGGTGCCGAAAGACCTTAATTTCATGCAAAAAAATGACCGCGTTGAAATCGCGAAAGACATGATTTCCATGAGTTTTTGACCAAAAACAACACGAATACTATCCAGCAGCCTTTTAGTTCACCTGATCTGGCTCCCTGCGACTTTTTCCTGTTCAACCGACTTAAAAAACCGCTTCGCGGAACGCGTTACAGCACCCGAGAGGATGTCATGAAAAAATCTAATTTGATGGACATACTGAAAATTGAGTACCAGCGGTGTTTCAAGGATTGGATCGAGCGCTGGCGTAAGTATGTTGCAGTCGATGGGGAGTACTTTGAAGGGGACCATGTCGATTTTGAGGAATAAACTTGTATTTTCGATTTTATGAATAAAGTTCTAAAACTTTTTGATCAAGGTAGTAAGCATGCAATAAGCAAAAATACATACAACGCATCCAGTAAAATAGTAACGATAGAAAATCAAGTAGCAAAGAAGTTATTTATTTGAATAACTGCTTTAGAAAATCATATACAATGAATTTCTAATTGATTCAATTAAACGAATTGTGTATTTGATATGATCATTACACGACTTAGATCCTCATTATTGTTTTTTATTGTATTGTGTTACACTTTCGCTGTGTACAGTACAACCTGGCGAGTTTATTTTTATATAAAAATATCTTCCTATCAACCTAAAATATGTTATTGAGGACTTAACTAAAAACCAGATACAAGATTTTAAAAAAAAATCTGCTAGGAATAATTGACACACATCTGTGTGCGAGTATTCTTAGCAGACAAGCTTTTTAACCAGATTAATAACCTTTTTTTTATTTTTTTATGGGTGTCATCAAGAATTGAACCCGAAACCTCGGGATGAAAAACAATCATCGTACTAACTAGGCCATGAAGGTCGTTTGGACAAGTGAAAGTAAAATAGTAATGATAGGGCTCTTCAGCGCAAGAAAAATTCTGATCTTTCTGACCTCAGATATCAATTGACTCTCGCTTATTTTATTTCTTTTTTTCGTATGGTACCTTTCAAGATAGCCGAATTAGTAATTCGGACATATTGAAGAGACATTATTGTCTTCGGTCCCGGTAATCGAGTTTTCGGGTTTAAAGCCACTGAAGCGAACACAGAATTTGCGGTTCGTTATTGCACGTACTATTAACAAGGGAAGAGAAAACACTCGCACACGAAACCAGAATAATATTGTATTATTTTGTTTAACACTTTCGATGTACAATACAAACTTGCGGGTTTACTGCCACGTGGAATTCTCTTTTAACCAACCAGAAATGTGTAACAGAGGCCGTTAGTGAAATGAGGTTTGAACCCTTTTAAAAAAATCCCTTGATACTTGTTTAAATGGTACATTTTTTTATTATTTTATAACCAAGTATATGACGACATTTTTTTATTATTTTATAACCAAGTATATGACGACATTTTTTTATTATTTTATAACCAAGTATATGACGACATTTTTTTGTATAAACAACAAATACAAATTAGTAGTACATTATTATTTCAATAACTTTTTCAAAAAAATCCTTGATTCTTTGTTAAATGATACACTTTTTTATTATTTTATAACCAAGTATATGGCATCACTATTTTATGTAAATAATGAATACAAGTTAGATGTACGAGTACATTGTTATTTAAACATCTTATATGTACATCATTTTGTGGGTAGCTTGATAGTAGAATTATTGGGTGTTCCCTATTTTGGAAATAGTCATACACTTTGAATAGGACCAGATACAAAATGGACTGAACTGCATATGATAAGCACAAGTAGGGCCTAGCGGAAACACTATTTTGTGAGTTTATGTAGTTCTTGACTATGGACCACTTTATAAAGACCTCTGTATGTGTTTCTTGGAGGCGTGCAGGACCTACACAAACTTACATCAGACGCTGTGACCTGGTTAGAGAGGACATACTCACACTGTATGAGGTCCGCACTTTGTTTAGTGATATTGAGACACATTTATAATGCTATGGTGTTTAAAGAGAAGAAAATAAATATTTTTTCTCATATGTTTAACTCAGTTATGAATAAAACTTATCTGATTAAATTTCATCGAATCAATTAAGAATGTTCATTAAAATAATATTTAGTTTCATTACTTTTTCATCCATAATTTTAGTACTCTTTAATAAAGTGTCTTTCAAATTGAGCGTTTTTTTTTTAATTCTTGGATAAAACATAGATGGCGTCGCGAACTTGCCTGGGTCTTGTGACATTTGAGTAGTGTAATATATGACATTCATAAAAATGGAGTCGTATACAATACAACAACGCGTTCAAATTAAGAATTATTTTATATATTGTAATCCTCGTAAACGGTTATGTTAATTGGCCACCAAGATCATGTGATCTGACACCGTTGGACTATTTTTTCTGGGGTTACGTGAACAACCAGGTCTATAAAAATGACCCCCAATCAATTCCTGAGCTGAAGGACAAAATTATTCGCGTTATTGGTGAGCTAGAACCGCAATGATGTCAAAATGTCATCGAAAATTTTGACAAAAGAGTGGACAGCTGTGGAGCTGCAAGAGGTAGACATTTGGTGGATATTGTTTTTTGTGTTTAAATGTTATACATTATACTTCAACGACCAATAAAAAGTCATTTTAAATCAAAGCAAATTGTGTTTTATTCAAGAATTAACAAAAATTGAATTAAAAAACCGCTCAATTTGAAAGACCCTTTCTTTATATCCAAATTAACGATGTGGACATATTGAAGAATGGGACTGGAAGGCAGCATTGTCTTTGGACTCATAAATCTAAATTTTGAGTTCAGAGCCAACCACTGAAGTATGTTAGGTAGTATTTTTATTAGATAACTTATTTTACCAGACAAGGGCCATTTCGTATTTTTTTCGGATACCATCGGAAATCGAAAAAATGTGTGATGTAAATAAAAATGTGAAAAAATAAAATGCCTCAGGGTAGAAGTCAAGCATCTTATCATTGAGGCCAATAACAAACGAATAACTGAAACTAATTAACGATTATTTTTTTCTCCTTGCAATTTCAACCTTGCAAACCTTCCATTGGGAACCAATCCCCAAACCTATGGTATGTACGAGTACATGGCCATTGTCTTACGAATTAGGTCGCAATGGTTGATTGGATAAGAAAAATTAAAAGATAACTTTCGCTTATTTTACTTTAAATCTTCCTTATCTTAATGTTGCCAGAAAAATTCAATATTGAATTTAAACGAAAACTTTTATTATTTTCATTGCCAAATAAATACGACTTAATTTATAGATTGCATTTCCTTGTTTTCTTATAGAGCATTCTTTTTTAAACAATTAATTTTAGTTAGGTAACTCTCAAGGCTGAAAAGTAAATTAACTTTTTGTTGTTACTTTATTTGCTCAATTTCATTAGAGCATTTCTTCAAAAACACAATTATAGAATATTTAAAGCACGTTATGTGGGATACGGAAACAAAAATAATACGAGTATATCTTATATGAATTAGACTTAATTTCTACTACATTAAGCCTATTAATGTATCATTTTATATAATCTTGCGAAATGATACTTCGCTTTTCATGCACTATAAACAGTGATACACACATACACGTAGAAACACTAAATACAATATAATAATAAATTCAAGAGAATGCAGATAGAATCACCGCAAGCGCTCCGAATAGTAAAATTTAATGGTCCGAAGTCGGTCTCAAGTAGCCGACAGCAACGTGATTTGGTCAAGTATTCTTGTAAGTGCTCTTAGGGTCACCATTCTGCAGTTCATTTTATATTTTTGAATGGTCTTCAATCTTCAAAATTACCTGCATCTTCAGTCCGTGTCTCTCCACTACACTTGTTATCCATTTCGAACTGTTACCGCTCTTCTTCCACACTCGGCTTCTGATACCATTTTTTTATAAGTCGTCGTTGCTAAACCTCTTAATCCTAGATATCCTCACTATCCCAACGTTGATTTAATTGTAAAGTGAAGCTGTAACATGGAGTTTGTCGTTTATTTTTTAAGAGAGTAGCCGTTGCACACCGGCAATCTCAATGGCCACTCTGCTATACCATATCCGATGGCACACCGAAGTGAGACGATCGGAGGACACCGGCATGTGTTTTTATATATTTTATCTGACTAAAGTCATAGGTATCCTTATATCTAAAAAAAAAATACCTGCGTCATTTGACGGGAGTAGCACAGCGCGGGATTCGAACTAGCAACCTTATGTATGGAAGTCCAGTGCGTTACCGCGCGGCCTTGCCCCCTTTTTATATCATACTTCAACACCTGTGTTGATCTTATCGATGATTTCCCACGTGTTCTTAGGCGTCACTTAAGTATTCTCTTTACCCATCTATCAAAGCCACAGAATCTTCGCAAGTCTCCATTATCTCAGCAGAACAGTAGAATCTTGCTGGCCTAAAGTCTCATCTTATCCTTAATGAACTTTGAGGATGTATGTTTTCTGGGTACAAGTGAAGAGTTGTTGAATGGACTGGAGAGGCTACGAAAATTTGTATTTGGTTTATTTTTTACTAATATGATCATATATTCAAATATCATGTCAGACTTCAAAGGTTTAAAATAAGACATCGAAGAAATCTCCAAGTTCTCTCAATCCTCTTTGGAGTATTAAACAATCCAAACTATTCTCAGTATTTGCTTGAAAAATTCAATTTTCTCTCACATCATGATTTCTCTGTCTGATCTGATTACAGCTAAATCCTTTATATATCAACGCATCAAACATTATTCTACACATCACATTTTGCGGTCTTTTCTGGTTGGTTTGGAAATGATCTGATAGATTCAATCTGATGTGCTACATCCTTAACGATATTTAATAATAAAATAAAGAACCATTGCTCATCTAAAAATATTCCTCTTCCTTAACTCCCATACCATCCCCATCCCTATTGCTAACTCCCATACCATCCCCATCCCTATTGCTAACTTCCATATCATCCCCATCCCTATTGCTATTTTGTTTGAAATGTATCTTTTATTTTATTGATTTTTGTTCCAAATATTGTTTTCATCCAGAAGAAAAGGTCAGAAACCTGGTTGATTGAAAGAAATTGCTTTTGAGAAATAAATCCACCAGGTGCATTTGGATTTAATAACATCAATTTTCTTTTGTAACCGCACATCACTCAAATTGTAACTACAAAAACTCATTATGAATCTATAAAATATACTTAGAAGCCCAATAAGTTTCATATATGTATCTCTTCTTCTCAATGTTACCCATTTTCGGGAAAATATGAAATTCATAAACTTCTTATAATGAATCGTCTACAGTATACTAATTTATTAAATTTAATAATTTCAACTTAACCCAATATGAATTTTAAATGTATAACTCAAACCAAATTTGTTCAATCTAAATCAATCAACGTATTATATGGAGACTCCCTATGGGGCAAACTCCACTGCAGTTTGCCTTGTGAATTGTGAAGCAGCTTAATAGTACGCACACGAGTTCTCTCTCTTTCGACCAAGAATGAAGAGGGAGAGAAAGGGAGAGAAATATATCATATTAAACTGACATTTTACAATCACAAATATTTTGCGTTATAATTTGTTTTTTTTACACACAAAATATATTTAATTGTATTATTTGACATAAAACGAGCCTTTATGTGAAAAACATTTCAAAATCGTTGCTTACTCTTGATATATAAAATTATGTATTGTATTGATATTATACTTTCATTGTGTACCGTATAACCTGGTAGGCTAATTGCCATTTCTTACAACCAACCAAAAGTATGTTTAACAAGTCTAAAGGGAAACCTTACTGGAAACTTTAAAAAAAAAAACACTAGATTACGGTGGAATCGACCAGGTTGGAGGCCAGGCGTTTTACCAACTAGGTCGCGGAGGTTGTTAGTTTATTGGTTTCTGTAATACTGAAGAAAACCTCTATTCCAATTCTCTTTTTTTTTTACATAAAAATAATAAAAAAAATTTGTGTTTCCCAACATTAATTCATATTATGGTGACCCTAATATATGCGAAATTCACTAACAATACTATTTTTGATGATTAATCTAGATAAGAGACTTCAATGGTTTTGCATTTCAAGCGGAATCTTGGTTTTTTAATGTGAAGATCTTTTGCATTTTAGACATGTGATTGAAAGGATGTGATGGTCGTGATCGGAAAATTTAGCTCTCTGTCTTCTTTATCTACCCCAACTGTGAAATTATGTGATAAGTACTCGTACATGTACTTAGAGAAAGTCCTTGAATGATCTGAATTGATACATAACAATAATTTATTTGCAAAATTAATTTTATTAGCTTTACGAAGTAGTCACAGAAAGTTGCATTGCACTGTAGCACTCATGTGATGAATGTTAATGTGTTGCATTATAAAAAAAAATGCATGCATAATAATACAACCTTAATTAATGCATCCGCTAATTGGCAAAAAATAAATAGTAATTGAATAAATATCAAACGACGTTACCTCAAAGTTTTAAAGCTAAACGATTTCACCGATATTTCACATTTTCAAGACCAGAGTTTGATGAAACACTTTTTTTGATTTATCGGTATTATGTTTTAGATTACCTTGTAACGTTTTAAATTATTGTTCAATACTTCAAATATTTATGATGGAAAAATATGAATTTCCTATTTTAATTACAATATGTATTTGCTAACATACATTAAAATATATTTCTTTTTGTGAGGCTGATATAAACGAATAAATTCGTTAAGGTTACGCTTAATATGAAGTTTCTCTAAACATAACAATTATTTTCACTTAATAAAACATTATTAAAACGTAGGTGAAAATGTTGTATTTTGACTTAACAGAGAACTCTAAAAAATATTTTTTTATAAAAGAAATACGTAAGTTAATTGATATTGCCTACACCCAATGGCACAGTATATGTTGACAAGAAAATGCAATACTCGAATAAAGCAGTGTCAAAACGTAATAATTTATATCTTATTATTTTATGTGTGAGCAGTGGTGTACCTACATCATGTTATATCAAGGGAATTACAAAATATTGCAGATATGTTCAAAATATTCAAGATTGTTTTCCACTAGTTAATAAAGTTTTTTGAAGTTTTTGTTGTTTTAGATGGCTTTAATGTCATATTTTAGAAAGTTCATTCACATTGCTCTGAGGGTGAAACGCAATCGAAACGATTTAGTCTATTCAACACGGCAACAACTCTAAAAAACAAATTAAACTATTTTAGTATAATGAATTACATTTGAAATATTTAACACGGTAGAAAATTTAAATGTTGGCATTAGAATTTAAATTAGATATGTAGATATATTACAGTATTTTTGTTTTTATTAAGGCATATTTTAAATAATATATATTATGATTGATAATATTTTTTTTTAAGTTATATTTCAATCTGAGTTTAGTATATTAAAAAACGTATTAAGATGAAAATAAAATTTATTCAGAAGAATAATTATTGGACACCGTGTTATGGGTATGGTCGCATTTAAATAGTATTTTATAAGAGGCAAACTTTGACATTATAAATATGGAGTTACAATAATATTTTTTGAGTGGTTTTAACCTCAAAAAGTACAAAAAATACAATCTAAAAGCACTAAGAAAATTCATAACTTTTTCCAAGATATGAATATGGAGGCACAGATTGAAAATGGTTAAAATCAGATCCTTGAAGATTTTGTGTAATAGAGTTTTTCTCCACAACCCATTGTAGCCTAAAAATGTAGGAATTGTGAAACTTAATAAATTTAGTGGAATAACGACATAATATGAAGTTTATAAAGTAAATTAATATTTTATTAACGCCACTGTCGGTACGTTTTTACGAATGACTTCCTATGTTAATATAATTATGACGCAACCAGGGTATTAATGAACAGTTCTCCTTACTGCACTGTTGTTATACTGGACAAAGAAAGGTAAACGTAAGTTAAATATTGCGATTGATACAATATATATATATACAAATACCTTCATTATGAAATATTACATGTCATTGCATATATATTTCGCAATGGCGTCAACAATCACTACTGTCTCAGGCATTTTGTATAGAAAGTAAAGCAGTAAAAGAGAAATTAAACTATTCCGAAACTATTTGCGTTCAGATATCTTTCACTAAATCTTCACCCAATTGATCAATCTTATGGGGTTTGTGGGAGTGTAAAATGGTTTCGGAAATCATTAAATAATTTAGTAAACAATGTGATAATAAAAGGGTAATAAAAATGTTAGTGTTTAAAGAAATTTATTATAATTCAAGCAAAGTATAATGAAAACATAAATACCTTTTTTATGATATATGGTAAACGATTTTTTTAAAAGACGGTCATAATACATTGAGATATTTTGGACATTTAAAAAAAGCTTGCAACTTCACGTAAAAAGTATGGAAATATATGATATACTTATAAACCGGGTAAAAAGTTTTCTAATGCAAGTAGCGTGAACGGGTGTACAAGTTTGTGTTAAATAATTAGTATTAAAATTATTAGTTGTAATAATTGTTATCTAGTTCATAAGATAGAAATTTGTATACAGGTATCCTTTGGCAATTTTTTGTATAATATATTGATTTATTGAATAAAAATAAAATAAAAAATTCAAATTCAATTATTCCTACAAACGTCGATAATTATGTCTCTAAAGACTTGAATACAAATATATTTTATGTGAGGTCTAATTAAATACTCGTATTTATTTATTCTCATAATGCTCGTATTTATTTATTCTCGTGGTGTATGTATAACTATCACGCTATCCTTATGTCAAGGCAGATAAAATTGACAGATTTATCATTAAATACATCTTTCATTTCTCCTTAATTCTATGAGCTAAGAAAAATCACCGGATAACTGATAGCAACAGTTAAATCAGTTCTCGTTCAGAAATCTTCACCTGCCAGTGATCTTATCATGTTTCTCCTAGGGTTTGACCTGATTGGTCTGATGCAATGTTCATGCCATGTACAGGTAAAGTTCCAATAATTCCTCTTTGTGTTATTCAATCTATTCATTATCAAAAAGACTGGAAGAGATTCATTGGACTCCTTCTGATACTCTGATATGAATGATCAACCTGAAAGTCTAACTGTGAGAGGTGAACCTTACAAGAAAGATATAAATATATATTTAAATTACTGTGACTCTTCATAGTTCATTATTTCAAAATCTGATACATTTCACCTTTTTAATTCTACCTCAGTACAGATTTCCTGATATATTTCACGTTTATAATTCTACCTCAGTACAGATGTACCAAATGTTTTACAAAACATCACATATCTTCAATCAGTTTTTGTTCATTTTTTCAATCGAGGTGTCTAAATTCCTTTAGAGTATTTATATAGCTTTTATTGTGATCCGATTAATGCATTTCTGAACTCTGTATTAATATCAAATATCATACTTCGTTAAGTGCACACAAATCCAGATAACTTTTTTAAATCCTTACATTCGTTTTACTCATCCGTATACCATTCCATATATTATTTTATTATCCCCAAAATCACACAATTTGATTTAAGTGCGTATATTATACAACCCTTTTATTTATTTCTTATTACAAAGTACCTTTCCACAGCTCTCATAATATTTAACATACTACTAAAAAAACAGAAATCCTTCACATGTTTTTATCTTTCATTATTCACACATGCATTATACAACATTTACTTTCTTTTCATATTTCAATAACCATGAATTCGCGTGATGGTATTTATGTTAATAAATAAGAAGGCACTAGCAAATTTCATTTATGACATGTAAACGATTGTTCTACGACACCTTTAAATGTCATAGAAAATATTTTTAGCACCCGAATATTACGCGTTCGACTTCTGGCAAGGATTCAGGACAAAATATATATTTCTGGTTTTATTCCAATTTCCCCTTGAACAGTGTTCTTGTTATATCAAGAAGTTGACATATAAAATGTATTTCATAGGATTGGGTTAGATTGGATGCAATCATCAAAATATATTTTTTATACAACAAAGGCACATGTGGTAACCACTTTTTATTTTTTTTCATATTATATTATTTAAAATTAAGGCGTTAACATTGTGGAAATTAAAGACGTTGTAATTGGTTTTATCAAACACTGTTTATTCCACTTTTTGTAACGGTATTACCCTACCGGTTTCAAGGCTTTCACCTCATCATCAGGGGAGTCTTGTTTGTGCTCTCTTGATGATGAGGTGAAAGTCTAGAAACCGGTAGGGTTATACCTGTCACAAAAAGTGGAAGAAACAGTGTTTGATAAAACAAATTACAATTATCACTTCAACATGACCCCACAAATAAGTGGTTATTGTTTATTAGAAAGAAAATTCATTGAGGAAACAAAAATCTAGTATTACTGTTTGTCGTCGTTGTTGCTGGACGTCGAATTTGAGGATACCCTCGCCATTCTAATGTCAATTCAATTGGAAAGCAACGCCGTACCGTAGAGATTTTTTTTTTTCACTTTAAGTAAGTTTGCCGTTGCACACCAGAAAACTCACCGGCAACACCGATGTATTGGATCCAATGACACACCTCAAGTATGATCGAGACGATCAGAATGCATCGACATGTTTTTACTCTTTAAAAAAAAAGATATAACCGAAGTAACCGAGGTATCTTTAAACCCCCAAATACTAGGCGGAAAAAATGCCTGTGTCATTCAAGGGGAGTAGCACAGCGCGGGGTTCGAACCGGCGACCTTCCGCACGGAAGTCCAGTGCATTATAGCTGTATGACACTTTTATCGTAAGCAGTAAAACCTGGCAGGCGTATTGTCGTTTGGCAATCTCTTTCAACTAACCAAAAAAGTGTTAAAGATACCTTTAATGAAAACCAGTGTGAAACCCTACTAAAACATCTGATTTCTAGCGGAAATCAATACCGCTATCCCCGGGTTGAAAGACATACGTCTTACCAACTTGTCTGTGGAGGTCGTTATATTATATTTAACTCAATTAAAAAATGCTTATTAGTGAACAATTAACACTCAGAGAGCGCTCTTCGAATAGATTTGTAATTGCATTGATGTCAGCAAGTTTTCAATTCCCTTATCTTCAGTTTTTACATTATCGTTTTATTCGACTCCCTGTTTTCATTTATTTTCTTAAAAGAAAAAAAACTTCAACTATCTTAAAAGTTTCAAGCGGAACTCTAAAAGCCAATAGTAGAAACACTTAATACTTAACACTTAACATGGTATTATAAGTATTTTACACTCTCACTCGAGTATGTGACTTGCATAACTTTACACACGAATTATGTATGTTGTCATACTGAGAAGAGAATAGCTCCGGGCGATATTAATGAATGAATTGATTTTGACCCAGACTCAGAGATATTCGAGTCATGTATACTTCACATTTGCTACGAGGTCAAGGTTAGGAGAGAAAAATAAAAGCAAAATAAAATGTTTTTTTTTTTCTTTTTTACGCGTATTGACATTTTGTACCTTTCAAATTATTTCCGAGTGATATAATTCTTGGCTAAATTCGGTAAAAAATACGCAATATCTCTTTAAAAAAAATCATTTGATTCACGCTCACATACGAGAATTTTCAGCAATATTTTTCAAAAAACCTTCTTAATTCGAAATTTTAAAATATATATAAATACGGAATGCAAGCATATTTTCTTCTTATTTTAAATATATTTTATCTTATATCAATCAATTTTAATTTAATTTTTTTCTGGTTCAAATTACCGCTCAAGTGTTTTGGCTTCCACACATACATACATGTTTTGTACACAATTAAACTTTTTTTTCTATTTTAACGAGTCAAGGACTCGCCTGAGCACTCAATGCAGGGGTCAGTGCTATCGGCAAGCGCTAAGGTAGCGTGTACTGGATTTTATTATTAGTTTTTTTAAATAGAATTGCATGATAAAAAAATCGAATTTTTCATAAAATATCTCAACGATGAAAATTTTTTGTATATTGGAATGGAATATTCCTATTCAATATTAAAAATAAAAATTGCATTAAAAAGTTTGTATATAACGGATATTTTTTAGCTATGCACAGTAAATTATGTTTTCCTTTGATATCTGTGTTACATATAATGCTTCCTATTAAATTATAACCCAACGTTTAGCAATGTAACATAATTGAACGACCTTGTCGCTGTTCACTCTCTAGTACTTAATTTCTCTCTTTCATTGTATTAACTATTTTTATTGGAAATTCAGACATATTCTTTAAATTTGATAGTCACTACTTTTTTGTATACACAAATGACTGAAAATGTGAAAGAAAGTAATGAAATAAAAGATTGGAGCAAGTTGAAGAGTTTAGTTCTTTAGATAGTATTTATTTGTTGATGGAAGAGTAACGAGGGATATCGAACGGCGTGTAGCAACATGGAAAAAGTTAATTGGGCACTAAAACACAAATACAGTAAACAAAAACATATATGGACTGTTAAACGGAACAAATATACTGTGCAAATGTGAGTGGATGACATGGTAGAGGAAGGCCAACGAAAGTATCGTTGAATTAAGTAAATGTTATTTTGAAAGAAGATAATGTAGCTGCATGTGTAGGTGTATGGATGTAACAAAGGTAAAATTGTGTGTCGAGATATGAAAGTCTGGCGCTCAGTCCTCTCTGCCAACCCATGCAGTACTAACCCTTTTTTCGCTGATTCCTTTAGAAATAATCAACTATAAGACTTTAAAAAGTCATATTTCAGACCATATACTAAATTTTCATGTGATAATAATTAAAAAAGTACTGAAAACTTTCATTAGCATAAAAAAGTGTCATTAAATGAAGCATTGACAAAAAAAACTTTTGATAGATTTTGGAAATTTTAAATTTTAAACACTGGCAAGTATTCAATGAAGTGACGAAATGCAGTTCTCTTTTCAAATAAAAAAAGTGTAGTTTTTTTACATATACCTGCGCATCACTAGACACTGGCATATACTTCATATATTGGAGCTCACAGCCATTATTCAAGGAGAAGAAATATCTAATGGCTAGTAGGATAATGTTCGATTTTTAAATTTCAGAAATATTTTTGAATTTTAAGGTAAAATATACAGTTAACAATTTGGTCGTGAGTTAACAAATTTCATACGTATTAAATATCTTATTTTGAAAGATGATAATTTACATTTGTTTTAAATATCAATGGTGATTAAGTAAATTATTTGATTAATTTACATTAACACTCTAGTTGCATGTTTTTTGTTCTGCATCTTGGGTATGATAAACTATTTCTTTGTTACAAAATCATTAATTTGTTGGTCTAATTTTTCTCAAGGCAACTGCAACATTACCTACATTTCTGTCTAATTCCGCTCGAATCCGTCACGAAGGTCTATTTAAGAAGTATCTACCATAATTGAACAGAAAAAATAACATTTATTGTTTCAGGAATCTTACTTAAAAGATTCTTTCGCAATATTCATGTATTATAATTATTTTACTAAACATATTAATTCATATTTTCATCAAGCATACACATATTTAACGAATATATTTATTATAACATGATAATTTCAAGCAAAAAGCCGATTACTTAAAAATATAAATTATAACTTATACTCGTATACATCTATTGTATCATGGGTCAAAAAAAGTAACAATCTGGCGGATTACTGCTAAAGGGCTTTTTTCAACTAAGTATAAAATTACTAAGAATGCTTAATGTGAAAAACAAACGATGACAAACTTTATTGTTTTATTGGAAATCGAACTCAAAATCCCCTGGTAAGCGACAAGCGTTTTAACACTAAGCTACGTTTGAATAACATGTATGAACTGATTTTCATTGTAAGTATCATTATTTTAACTTTAATCTGTTTTATTGTATTAAACTTATACGAACACTCACTTTTTTATGTTTTGGTGTAATCTTTATATTAAAAGTTTTAAATCAAGATATATTTACTTCAGATGGTTTTATGATTCTTGCAGAGTTTTAGCGTCTGGAAAAATGTTTCTAGTTATTTTTTTAATAATCTAACTCAAGCTGTTTATTAACAATTAATTTTTTTTTTTTCTGAATACACCCCTTAATCTCGGTCGTTCCTCATTCCTTAGGGTCGTAATCTATGGGATGTTTGTGGTACAGCTTGCTATGGCACATCTCCTTTTACTCGGTCAATTGCCGTCAGTTCCTTAATCTGATTACTCTATTTTACCTGCCTCTTCTTTCTGGCAAACGTCTTATGACTATCAATTTCTCCAGGTTGTTTGGCTCACTTTTTAATTTGTGTTAGAAAGGCCGCAGAATACGCTGAAAGCATAGTGAATACAGTCTGACCTTACATTTAACTCCTGAAGTACGCACCAAAACAAAGCTCATAGTGAACACAGTCTGATCTTACATTTAACTCCTGAAGTACGTACCAAAACAAAGCTCATAGTAAACACAGTCTGATCTTACATTTAACTCCTGAAGTACGTACCAAAACAAAGCTCATAGTGAACATAGTCTGACCTTACATTTAACTCCTGAAGTACGTACCAAAACAAAGCTCATAGTAAACACAGTCTGATCTTACATTTAACTCCAGAAGTACGTACCAAAACAAAGCTCATAGTGAACATAGTCTGACCTTACATTTAACTCCTGAAGTAAGCACCAAAACAAAGCTCATAGTAAACACAGTCTGACCTTACATTTAACTCCTGAAGTACGTACCAAAACAAAGCTCATAGTGAACACAGTCTGATCTTACATTTAACTCCTGAAGTACGTACCAAAACAAAGCTCATAGTAAACACAGTCTGACCTTACATTTAACTCCTGAAGTACGCACCAAAACAAAGCTCATAGTGAACACAGTCTGACCTTACGTTTAACTCCTGAAGTACGTACCAAAACTCATAAAGGTAGATAAAGCTTATATCAAAAAAAGCTCATAAAGGTAGATAAAGCTTATATCCTACAGCCGTTAAGTAATATAGAAGTGGTGCATGATTTTATATACTTCGGTTCTTTAATTTATTGAAAATGTGACTGTTAAAAAAATTAAGAGGCGAATACAACTGGCTAAGAATGCAAGATTGTAACAAAACAAAGATCTTTCAACGATCTCTAATATTTCCTTTATTATTGAATTACAAAGATGAGAAAAGCCCAAGAATGTGCAAAAATCAATTCTTTTGAAATTTGGTGTTGACGTTGGACGATACGAATCCCCCAGTGGATGGTCAAAATAACTAAAGTCTCCTTGAATATTCAACTGTTTTTTTCTGTATACTTTTATATTTACTTCTGTCATTCACTTTTTTTTAACAACTTTTTATCTTCTCAATTCTTTTGAACAGGGGTTTTTATAAACGATATACATTTTATCGCTGCAGGGCTCTTATAGCTCATTAATTCTTATAAATTTAGCTTATCTTCACGAAACTCAAAAAAAAGTTCTTTTGGATTGTAGAAAGAATATTTTAAAAAAAAGTCATGATGATATTAACAGTACATATAATGTTATTCTTCATTCGTTGTTTGGTTGAGATATATTATTTAGTAATTCATAACATATCTTTATTTTTTTAGTACATGGCCATGTCATATTTGATTTTAATTAACTTAAATATATAGCCTTATTCAGTTACTTTCATTCAGTAACATGATTTCAAGTAATAAACCAGTTACATTTTGCATAGTTATGTGCAAATGTTACATAAAATAGCGGTAAAATAACAAATTCAGACATTCAGTATGATTTAATAATTTTACACAAATTTCTACTTAAAAATATATGTATGACAAAATCATTCACGTTTCGATTTGGCTTGTGAAAAAAAACTTCCTTCAAAACTAGTTACTTTCTTGCAAACGTTTATTTTATTGATAACATCATATGATTAAACGAAAAAGTAAAACACAAAGGCGAAAAGGAAACAATGTTTAAAAAAGCTAACTTTTGCTAGTCCTAAGACTTACATCATAGGTTCTTTAACCTTTAATGTTATATGTGTATACCGTAGTTTCGTATTACATTTACCCCAAGAGAGGTCAAAGGATTGTTTCTAGGTCAATATAATTTAAAGTTAATTGGGAAATAGTTAGTTAAATATACAAGACTTTGTATTACTCTGTGTATGAATCTCTCAAAAGATTTATTCCAGGATAGAAAAACGTAAAGAAAAGCTTCATGTATATATCCTAATAGGAACACTGTGTGATATTGTTAATAACATATGTCAATTTAGTTGTTACAAAGACGCACAATCAAGCTTTGTTACAAATGTGAATTAATTTAGCACTAAATTTGTAGCAAAGCTATTACTATTTAATCAAATTCAAATCATCAATCAGCTTACGCTTTTAGCCTAGTATTTATTAATTGTTTTGGAAATAAGACAGAGGCATCCCCAATTTAATTAAGTCAGAAATATAAATCAGACTGGAATAAGTCCTATATGTTGCAAAGCAACATATTTCTAAATTGAAGATTTAATAAACCCTTAATATTATAAACATTGATATAACGTTACACATTTACTTCCAAGTGGAAAAGTTTGTGAAGGCTCAGACTAAAAAAGTAGAATAAAACAGCTACCATATACCACACTGGCGAGATACAAATCTGAAAACAGATAAAAAAAGAACAACCTAAATTTGTTATCAGTATATGGTAAAGTAACGAAAAAATGTATTTATGTTTAAAAATAAAATAAGGCTTCACTTAGTATATATATTATAATATGTTAAAATCATAGATGCGACTTATTGTAATTACTCGTACATTCTAATAATATTTCTTCCCTTAAGTTTAGTATCTTAGTAACGTCGTCAACACCGATCGAGTTGAAGCAATTGTAACATTGTAATTCGGGTCGGAAATGAGTAATACAAAGAACAAAAAAAGTAATTGTGAATTGCAAATAAATGAGGAAGATGCATACGAGTTTGTTATGTGTAAAGTTGTATAGTACCATTGCGTGTGGCTTATAAGCAATACATTTCATTGTTCACACCCAACCCAGAAAATAATCGCTTAATTGATTAACGATTCAATACACCAGAGTTCGCTCTTGGTATAATTATACATACATACCATCAGGCTATTTCCCTGTTACGGTAGGCAGTGAGGACAGGGCGTCAGTCTTTACAAATATCTCGACAAACATATTTCGCCTCTTTTCCTACGACTCTCTTACTTCTTTCAAAATATCCTTCCCTTGATCACATTATACTTTCCTTGGTCTTCTTCTACCACACCTTTCTTTCCCATTTGCACTGTACATTTATTTTGTTCTATCATATTTGCACTGTATATTAATTCTACGTATCCAAGCTATCTCAGAGTGCTCTTCTTCTTCAGCACATCACGTTTATCCCTAATGACTTCATTCCATATTCTCTCATACATTGTTACTTCATGTATTTTTTTTTCAGTGCTCGCATTTCTACAGCATTTATTCGGCTCTTTTCATTTTTTTTCACGTCGACGTTTCACTCTCATATGTCAAAAGATGCGACTTAAATACTTGTACTCGCACTTGTTTAACACTTGCCTTACTGTGCTAAAAAAATCCGCCAGCCACGGTGCTGGACGCTAAGCGTCCAGTGAAAAATGTATATTTTTAATTAAAATTATGCAAAATCTGCTAGGTTATTTTTTGTAATTAGCTATAAAAATCCTTTTATCATGTATTAAAACGTCGAATAATCAAATAAAATATAAGTCTTGGCCACTCGCTATCCATCACAGGGTGGCAAGTGTTAATCTTCATATATCATATTTACACCATCGAGCTTTATGACATGGATTAGATTTATTCAATATACGATAAAACTCACATTGATTCAACGATATATTTTTATTTTGTGTTCATAAACTGTAATGCATTCGTTTTTGGTATCTTTAATATGTCCATTATAATCAATTCGAATATGTCCTTACGAAAGAAGAAATGAAATTTTTAAAGACTTTTTATGTTATAATCAATTTGTAAAAAAAGTTTATGCTTACTGTATTTGCTAATATATCACAATATTAAAATTTAGTTTCTTTCATTGAATTTTTTTTTATTGTTACTGAAAATCTAATTAAAAATAAAAACTTTGCAGAGGAATTATAAAAACAAAGTTAGTGTTATTCTAAAAACTTTGTTAATTTAAAAAATCAGTTGTATCACACAGTATCATCTGAAAAAATTCAGGTTATCCACCACAAAAATGCTGTCAACTACTGTCTTAAATATAAATTAAATGTCAATAAATCAAGATAAAATTAAGATAAAATTAAAACGTCAGAGTCGCAGCGAAACATTCTTATTTAAAATTATACCATATTCTGATCACGGGATCACCCCAATGCACTCACAAGGTTAAAACAAATCTCAAACTTAACCTTTTTTAAGGATACTCTGTACCGGACATAATCAAATTATTTTTGACATAAATAAAACATTATTTAGAAGTAAGCAAATTTTTATCGTATGACTTGTTCAACGTATCTAAAATCATCCTACATTTGATTAATATATTCTAAGCTGATTATTTTTTTAATGCACATGCAATTTTCTATATTTGATTTAATTCATTGTTTCATTAAAATTTAAGGATTTTCTTAATACATGTACATAGTTTATATTAAAAAAATATGATTCTAATGCTAGAGTGGTCTTTACACAAAGTTACATTCCGAATTCGAAATTTTCAAATTTTGTTTACATTAAAGGGGAAAATATTAAATATTCACTTTTTATTCTCCATAAAGACACTTTATCATAGTTTGCTTAAAAGAGTAAAAATGGTTTTGTTATAGTTACAAACTATGTAGAACTTTTTAAAATTTATTTTATTTAAAATAATATAGACGATTTATGCCCTCGAAGAATGTGACAACATAATTATAATTATTTGAAGAATTTGACAACATATTATCAAATTAAATTTTACTGTGAGATTTAGTTGAATTTTTTTAGTTAAAATATAATTTTTTTTAAATATTGTCAAATAGATTTCCGATTTGATCATTTTATTAGTGAAATAGGCAAAAGTCTTATAACAAACTATTTATTTTATTTTATCAACTAGTTTATTTTTACTAAAGAAAACTTACAGAATATCAATTGAAAATATATCAACTCATTAGTAAAATAACAAGGTGAAATAAATAACATTCCAATTATTATAGAAATATCCACAACCACAATCCACACTTTGATGTGAAAACACTTACAATATGTTGTTTATAGTTAAGGCATTAACGTTGTTGAGGTTTAAAGACATTGTAATTTATTTTTATCAAACACTGTTTATTCCACTTTTTTGTAACGGTGTAACCCTACCGGTTTCAAGGCTTTCACCTCATCTTCAAGTCTTGTTTGTGCTCCCCTGAAGATGAGGTGAAAGCCTTGAAATCGGTAGGGCTATACCGTTACCAAAAAGTGGAATAAACAGTGTTTGATAAAAATAAATTACAAACACTTACAATAGTCTTATAAATGTATAGTTTAATACAAATACTCCTCTAGATGTATATTTCTTTATTTATTTTAAATACTTTCAATATCACCATTAAGATTATCAGAAGCATTGAATAACAAGGTGACATTTTACGTAAGCACTAAATAAACAAAACACATTTACGTTTATTTGCAAGAATTAAAGGCCCTTTCATTTCTTCTTTTCTACCATGATCTATTTTTATTCAGTAATGTTACTTTAAAAAGTCAAACAGTGATTTTTTTTAAATTTTTATGCACTTCATTTAAAAAAACATTTTCAACATGAAGTTAATAAAGGCAACCCAATTATTTTTACATCATTATCATTCTTTATCACTCATATTTAAAATGTCTAAAAATGAATTATAAAAAATATGTAATAAACAAAACACATTAACGTTTATTTGCAAGAATTTAAGGCCCTTTCATTTCTTCTTTTCTACCATTATCTATTTTTATCCAGTAATGTTACTTTAAAAAGTCAATCAGTGAATTTTTTTAAATTTTTATGCACTTCATTTAAAAAAAACATTTTCAACTTGAAGTTAGCAAAGGCAACCTAATTATTTTTACATCATTATCATTCTTTATCACTCATATTCAAAATGTCTAAAAATGAATTACAAAAAATATGTAACTAAATTTATGTTCTTCAAATTTTGCTACATAATTTTTTTTCTTAAAAAAAACTCATTTTTGTAGTTGGCAATGTTTCATAAGTTATTCCAAAATGTAAGGTACATAAATAAAATGAGAAATAAAGATCGCCTTGAATATTTTCTATAAGTCTATCAATTTTCAATCATTTAAATGTGCTTTTTCTAGTGAAAAAATAACAGAACTAATAATCTCATAGTGCCCAACAATATAAACGTTTATAAATAATTAACGAATTTTATATTGTGATTGTTAAAGACTTTGAAGTTAACAAATATCAATTTAAAATATAATAATTAATCAAGAAAGATTTTAATGGAATGTAAGGGTGACTTAAAACTTCTTGTATAATAGGTTGTAAATCTGATACTTGCACTAACACAACAATGGTCGAAATTACATACGTTTTCTCCACTGGAGTGGAGCAACAATAATCTGATAAGTGGTATAAATACGCTGCCCGCGATCACTTAGGCATCAGTTCGACTCCTGTCTTGTGTTAAGCCACTTGAAGAGGAAGAAAGTGAAGAAATAATTCGAATAGCTTACAAGTTTAACGTTGTCGTTTATTTTCAAATTTATTTTACTTAAACAAAATGCGTGCGTTCCAAGTAAGTGAACAGTTAATTTTTTAAATCGTTTCTAAAATATGTCATATTTTGTTTGAAAATTATTTAAATCTCAAATACGAGTATATCACTCTAACGGGTAATTAATGTTCAGTAAAACAAACAGTTCATTTTCAAAAAACAGGAATACATGGTGATTTTTAATGCAATCGAAAAAAAAAGATCCACTATCAAAAAAAAAATTTTTTTTTAAATAAATATTTTAAATAGATATATAAATATATATTTTTTTATTATTATTTGACATTTTTGAAGTTGTGTTAATCCTTAATTTTAATCACCAATGCCTCATATATTTATCATTTTCTTCCTTAACCTTAAAAAAATCACAATTTCATCATATTATAATATTTTAATATTAGCAATTTAGGTTCTCGGCTCGGATTTCTATTTGATATAATTTAATACTTCGTTTTAAATGTATAGATTCGATATCAATTGGTGGTCAGTAACTTACTACAAAAATATGTCTTATATAATGTTTTAAAAAGATCACATAAATATATCACGATAAAGCAGTTTTTTTACATTTATAGTATGAGTATGACTCATATTTCGTTTAATTTTAAATACATTTATCGTTCTTTGGTTTTGAATACATTTTTCTGCGAAATACACGATATTTAAAATAATTAACCCAAAAAATTGGAAATTTAATCATTCTATACATTATGATATATATCTTCAATAATAATATTGAGATTTTTAACCCGTATGGTGGAAATTCAGGAATAGAAATCCATTTAAAGGAATATTTTTAATCGAAAAAAAAAACGTATATATAATCTGTTTAACTAAGCCATATCGTATGGCAAAACAATTGTCACTGAATATATAACTGTCAATAATTGATAATTGTCAAAGGACAATATTGTAGCAGATTTTCAATCTTGATAAACGTCTTAGTCTGGGACCTGTATTTCAAATACATATTTTTTTATAGCAGAGTTTGTCAACAATAATTCAATAACATTTAGAATAATTTCAATAGTGCTACACTTTTTAACAACATATAAAATATTTATTTTTCAATTTTGTATAACTCAGTTAAATATGTTAGAGCTCGTGCTAAGGATATATTAAGCATGAAATCGATAGTGTTAATTGTTTTTCATTGAAAAACGATATTGAAGAAAATATTGAACTTATGCGTCTTTTGATGTAAATCATTGTCTACTGGCACTGATATCAATAATATATTAAAAACTCATGATTTCCTTCAATCAACCTGATTTTTTAAACCTTAAATTTAAGTCATTTAGCTTATTCATATTAAAATATTGTTTGATCCTAATGTTTTGCATCAATACCAAGATTGCCTTTTGTTTTGCATCAATACCAAGATTTTCTTTTGTTTTGCATCAATACCAAGATTGTCTTTTGTTTTGCATCAATACCAATACATCAATAGGATTATCAAAAATTATCACAAAGGATTAGTTAAATTTAAAAAAACTATTTAAGTAGTAATACATAAAAATACAAGAAAAATATTTTAATCGTTTATTAGTCGCATTATTCAGCCTTTAAATGCGATTAAAAATCCATGCCATATTGACCTTTTAAACATTGTTGAAGAGCACGCTCTAAATTCATATTTTTTTCAATACAAACAATAACGAAATGGAATATAACCGAAAAAACTATATTTTCTTTCTGAACTGTTCAGTAAATCAAACATAAAATATATAAACATTTTTGCCGGTTTCATAAACTGTTGAGTAAATGAAACATTATATCGCATTCAGTATCCAACCATAATCCAATCAGTGAAGAGATTTTATTTGTAAAATTTGGAATAAAACATGTCTTTTCCAAATTGTTAAAGAGTCCAAAAGAACTGGCATTTCAAATGTTTTGAAAAATAAACTACGCGTTCATCCCCTTCTTTAGCCAATTTAGCTTTTTAATACCAAAATATTGTTTAATATTAATGTTTTGCATCAATACCAAGATTCACAAAAGATATTTGTTACTGTGAGAACTGTAAACAATTGCTTATTTTTTTCAAGTTGTCATTCTTCAATCACATAAAGAACAATGAAATATTTTTAAAATTAATTAAAAAAAAGAGAAAATTTTAAGTAAAATTCCAAACAGTTCATAAAGACAAATTTAATTTTATATCAATGAAAAATGTAATTTTTACAATGAAACATAATATTTTATATGAAAATTCAAGTAATTTTTTTAGAAGTAAAAGGCACACACAAAATAATTAAATCGTTTATAGTAAAATTACATTGTTATTCTTAAATGTTAACTACTAGTTATAAAAACCGACGTTGACAAAGTAAGTATTATGTTTAAAAGAAAGATTTAATTAATGTAGAAAAACAAGATTTTAATGTTAATTAAATATTGCATGATCTTACGAGATGAATGTCTAATTATGTGCTTCCTGTATCATGACAACTATTAAACTTACACCGGATGTTGCTTTACATCAATAAAGAATGGAATAGTTACTTAACATGAATGTTTTCCCTGGTTATGTAAAATTTATGAATTCACAACAGCAAAATTATTTCTCAATTTTTTTTTTCATCAATACTTAAATTCATTTGAATTAAGATTCTAAGGAGAATTAATATGTTTCCCAATATTTGTAAGAAACATTTAATACTTCAAAGACATATTCAAATAATATTATTGGGAATAAGGAAATATTTTCATTTATTTCTATCATTTCAAGAAGTAAAATGTTTCAACTATTTTCAGGAGCGTTTCTGAAAAAGAAATCAGATTAGATCGATTGAAAATGTTTTAATAACTACCTTAAAAAACAAATTCACGATTTTTTATGCTACTTCAATATATTTAAATTTTAATTCATCGACGTGTAACAGTTATTTTGTACTAGTTTTAAAATATATTTTAATATAATGTTGCAATATATTAACAATATGATACGAATGACTTATAATCTATAAAAAGGCTGAGTTTCTGCGTCAAACATCAAAATCATAACACTTGAGAACTTTTCACTACGATGATAATAATTACTCATTTTTCACTCACCATGTCCATTACCTATGATGTAAGCAACTGCTATTGAGAAAATATATCCAACACTTCAAATTTTAGTTGGTTCAGTCGATATAAATAAAAATAACTTTTCTACGATATACGACTACGTACAAACATACATTCCATCACACCGTGTCCCTGTCAGGGTAGGCAGAGAGGAGAGAATATCAATATTTTACATCACGAAACCTATTATTTGACTTTTCTACATCCATATATATTTAACACGCAAATCCCATATTTTCTGGCTTTATACATTCCCTACATTCAAAATATCATTCACTTGATGCAATTAACTTTTCAAACGCCTTTAAACTGTATATTTGTTTCGTCAATAATTCCTCATTATAGAGCACTCTTTTTGAACTTAAATTAAACATCAGCCTTAGGTTCATATTCATTCTACGTTTTATTCCCAGTGCAATTTCTACATTCAATTTTGGCAACAAACAAAATATTCATTATTGAAACGAATATTTGGTGAAAAATACATGAATTTGTTCCAAAATTAAAAGTAAATATAAAGTTATTATTCTCGCCTCGCCTACGACTTAATAAACTTATTTTTTATTAATAAACCCCATTACCATGGAAAACGTCATAATTTGGGACATGATAGAAGCACTTTATGATATTTTTCGATTCACCTAATTTGATAGAACTATTTCCCTTACTTCCAGGTACTGTCCGTTCTCGCCCTGGTGGCAGCCTGTAGAGCCGGGCTTATCGGAGCCGGTTATGGGCATGGAGGCTATGAACAGCAAGGAGGGTACGAGCAGGCCGGTGTGGCTTCCTACGGAGGACACGAAGAACACGCTGACTACCACGTAAGATTTGTTTAAGAAGACGCTTTAATTTACCCTTTACGAGTATTTCAAATTTTTTTAAATGTTTCCATAGCAATACAAATGACATCTAACAAACTTTCTTTATAGCATTTTTTCTAACCAACCAGTATAATTTCAGTGGAACAAAAATATTTAAAAAAATTATGTATTATTTTAAACCATACTCTAAATTTTCGTTAATTAATCGTTTCGTATTCATTAAGAATTGAAAACCATTTAATTATCCAATGAACTATTTAATTAAAAATCTAATTATTCTGTTTCAAACTTAAATTTCATGCTCAAATGAACGCCTCTTTAGTCAGACGGATGTTTAAAGCACGAGAACGTGGATTCGAACTAATTATAAAATACTTTCGTTGCATACCGTACAACTCTTACTCCAATAAAATATGTAACCGATAAGCTTCAAGGAAACCAAGCTGTTTCCTTTTTTTAAATCCAAATATCAATGGGAAAACATCGCACACCTTGGTTGAGAGACACTCGTCTTACTTAGTAGGCCACGGAGTTTGTTCTCGTTGGTCCTCATTTTTTAAGGGTTTCCTGTAAAATTTTCACATAAAGTCTCTTTCCTTCCTTTCTAGTAGATCAAAAGAGATTTCCATATAGTACAAAGCATTCCAGATTGTACTATATTCAACAAAAGTGTAATACAATATAATTTTAATATACATGAGTTGGAAATCTACGCTGTTTACAACAGAGCGCGTCTTTGACTTAAAAATATGAAGACACGGTCTTCAAGAGGTTTTACAAATCAATTTCAAGTGATGTTTTTGAATTATAAAACTATTCAAAATTTTGTTTTTTAATACATTTCACTTTTTATTTTAAATATGTATTCCCACATAATTCTTCGTTCTCATGTATTTGATATATGTGTTTATTTATTTCCAGGCCTATCCCAAATACACTTTTGAATATTCCGTGAAGGACCCCCATACCGGAGACAACAAGAACCAATGGGAACATAGGGATGGGGATGTTGTCAAGGGTGAGTCCTTCATATAAATAAACTCAATTAAAATACAATTTTCGTTACAAGGTTTGGTTTTCTAAATTGAATTTTTCATTAAAAAATCTCTCTCAAAGCTCAGAAAACGAGTCGTAATCAAACAATTTTATGGAAAGGAAATAAAGCAAAAAGAAAACAAAAAATCATATTTTACAAAATTGGGCATAGAACTAAAAACGTTTTATTTTTTCATCAAATCTCAAATAAAATTTATTGTTTATGAGCTTCGATTTTTATTTCGAAAAGGATTGTTTATTTTAATGTTATAATATATAAAAATGGTCAAGAAAAAAAATATTTTGCTGTTCTTTACAAAACAGACGACCTCTGTGGCCTAGTTGAGAACAGGTGGATTTCCGTTGGTTCCCAACTTTTAATCTAGTTATAACTTAAATCCTCTATAACATATTTCTATTTGGTTGGAAGAGATTGCCACGTGGCAATTATCCCGCCTGATGGTACTGCACACAAAAGTGTTATACGATACTAAAATCCATGAAAAAAAACTTGTTATTTACCAGGACCAACAAATCTCCCAAAATGTTTCTGTTGTATGTTAGCATGTTTTGATTCAAAAATCAAATTTCTATGATAACCAATAAAAGGTTTCATGAATTGAAATCACTGTAGTTGTCATTTGGCAATAGACGAAATTGTTTAATAACCCTAATTTTATAATAAATTACAGCTGCTTTCGCTCCACGTACGGAGCATGGGAGGCCACAAATATCAATCACACCACCCTATCAACGTGTAAATTTTATGGGGTTTCAGGTATCACATTGATAACTGGAATAGAATTTTAAAATGATGCAGTATAATCAACCAACTACTTGGGACAACATCGCAAAAATAAGCCTAAAACTCTCTGATATAAGATAAACGCTCTACTTAACTTAAAAAATAATACATTATTTTTTCCCCTCAAGGATCTTACTCTGTTGCTGATCCTGATGGCACAACCAGGATCGTAGAGTACACTTCTGACAAGCACAATGGATTCAACGCCGTGGTCAAACGAGTGGGACACGCCACCCACCCCCAGATCTATGGCCATGAAGAACCCAGCCACTATGGAAGACACCACTAATACAAGCCATCTAATCTATCAACACTAAAAAAGCCATTTTGTATATATTATAAATGTTCCCCTACATTTGAAAAGACAGTTTGTCAATATGTTCGTTGAACGATTACCTTTTCTACCGATCCATTCTTAAATTAATAATTTCCACCAAATTCAAATTCTCCCTTTCAAATTTGACTCAAAATTTAGATAACAGTTAAAAAGTTTATTCGAATTGTACCAAAAATGAGTTATTCATGATAAAAAAAAACATTAAAATTTCTCAAATAATATAAGATTTACGCTTTTTTGTTAAAACTACAGAATTCTTAATTCAAATGAAATACTTATGTTTAATAACTATTACAACATGTAAAAAGAACCTTCAATTGAAGACATTTTTATCTAAATTTAAAATTTCATATTCATGAATCAAAATATTGTTCAGAGACAATATTATGATCTCACGATATTTTTTTTCATTCATCTCTCATAATATTCTCTCTGACTTTCGATCACTACTATCTGAGAAAACATCAAGTATTACTATGAAAATACACATTATATCATTTTCATTTGCTCGCTACTCTATAGATGTCGCTAATATATGTATAATCCATCCTACATGTCATATAGTATAATATGTATATATTTTGTCGTTTCTGCTATTAGATATATTACTGCTGTTATGTTTTTATATTTTTATATATAAAAATAAATTTTATAACTTATGCTTTGTTTTTACTTGGTAAAAAATATTCAGTCACATTTTCGAATGATTTGAGATTGAAAGGTTGAAAAATTATACAAAGGAAGAATTAATAATAATAATAATAAATAAAGGTTTATTGATAGCAACTTAGTATGTACATAATACATTTAGACACATTTCAAGAACACATTAAAAAGAGAATACATTAAAAAACAGAAGCTATCAAAAGGTCTTGGCTCATCTAATAACATTCCCTCGGCCAAGATACACCCCACCAGTATAAGGCGAGCCCAGCCACGGGGACACCAGATGTTTTTCAGCCCACACCCTATTCATATTTTTTAACAAGATAAATTTTTACTTACAGAGTAAGAAAAATATTAAATGTAAAATTAAATGTGAAAAATACATTACTTCACTTCTATACTCGTAGAATATGAATTTTAATAAATTTTACAAATATCTAAATCTTAAAGAATGTTAGATACAATCCAAAATTAGCATACTAAATTGTACATTTTTTCATACGTGTCACTCGTTTTAATTTTTTTTATTTATTGTCACTCGTTGTATTTTTTTTTAAACCAACCAATAACATTGAATGATTTAAAATATAACTTTCGTGAAAATGTTGAATTATTCATGTCCATTAGACTTCCAAGAAGTTCAAGGTATATGGTATTAGGGATATGAACCAACAATTCTATTAAAAATATGAATCGTTGATTGTATTAAATAATAGATTGGACTTGAAAATGTGAATAAACTTGGTTTCTTACTTTTTTATATTCAATATTTCAATTAAAGAACACAAATTACTTTACCCGAGATCAAATAGAGAATTTATCACCAGGAACTTACGATTAAAAATTATCACAATGGCGTGATCATATCGAAAAAATCCACTTAAGTTTAAATACATAAAAAACATAAAAATCTTATAGATTTTTTTGGCCGCGTTCTTAGGCCTTTGAAAACGATAAAAAAATACTTGCCTTGTGATCATTTAACATTGTTGAAGAATTTACTTTACTATATATTCATATAGTCAACAATCAATACAATGGAAACTATTCAAAAACATGTATACATTTTTGCTAGTTTCATAAACCGTTGAGTAAATGAAACATTATATCGCATCCGTCTCCGATCACATTTCAATCAGTGAAGAGATTTTATTCGCGAAATTTGGAATGGAATATGTCTCTTCCAAATTTAAAAAAAATCCAAATATATTAACTGACATTTAGAATATTTTGAAAAATAAACCATTCGTTGATATTCTTACATAAATTTGATTTTTAAAATAATCAAACAAATATGTGACGTTAGTAAACTTATCTTTGAATTTTAACTACAGACGTATTAGATTTTTTTCTTTTTTTTATAACGATTGAGTATTTGAATTTGAATCGTATGCGGTTATGCGATATTAAATATGTTTAATGATTTTTGTATTGAATGTTGTATAATATAAACCACGATTTTTAGTATCTACGCATATGAGTATATAAATATAATACATACAGATACAGAGAAAAATACAATCTAATGGCCGCAGCCACTACGTATTTATCTTTAAAATCAATTTTTTTTTGTATAAGTGGTCATTTTCTTATTATTATTATCCAGTCTATGAAATTCTTAATGAATATTATAAAATTAAATTTTTTTACATGTCTAATGATCTTCAAGGTTTTCACCCAAGGTTTTCATCCAATAGCTTAAATGTTCAGAAAACACTAGTTTACTAAAAGGGCGTTTTAAAATATTTAAATCCAGAATCAGCCAGCCAGCAAATTCTAAATGTCATCTTTACATTTACTAAGTTTAATCTAGAAAACAGTAATTAACATTGTCGATATTCAAGATAACTTAGCACGTTAAAAAAACCACAGTGGACAATTAATCATTTACGACAAAGATAAAACTACCTGAAGAGTCTGCGATAGCTAAGTGCAACCGATTTTCCAAGTAAAAGTGAAACTGTGCTTGTATCATTATCGTTTGCATCATAAATTATTCTTCATAATTAGCTTCCGTTTGTCTTTCAAGACCAGAGATTCCAAACTTGAATGAAAATATAATAATAGCAAACATTTTTAATTGTAAACTATATACCGACAAAAAGCAACAGTTGAATCTAATATTGATTGGGCTTTATTTATATTTTTTATGATTTATGTAAATAATACGAATTTTAAAAATGTTTCCGCTTAGTCATAATAATGACCTGAAGTTTAATATATGGAACAACAGGAAGCAAATTTTCCCAGCCTCCGTTATTCTAAGAATGCAGCAGTCTTTAAAACACTTTAATAAGTTTTTTTTTGCATGATGCTGTCGATGTACTTTGTTGTTGGTTTAAATTTTTGGTTTATATATTATGCAGCTTTACTAAAACAAATTTGATTTTGTTTTTTTCTTGGGTAAAATATTTTTTTCCTTAAAAGTAAAACTATTTTATTACTACTTATTTTTAATTATTGACAGTAGAAATTATCTGATAAACCCTTCGCTTAAAAAAAAGACAAATAAACAAGACGGTGTAATAATCTATTCAAGTGGTCATATTCTACTAGTAAGCATTTACGCTAAGCAATACTAGGGATCTGTGCTGATTTTACTTTTAGACCGTTTTATATAAGAATTAATGTTTTTCTATAGCGTATATGCTGATTATCATTTTTTTTGCGATTTATTAAAAAAAACTCTGCTTTATAGAAGATCAAAGTAGATTAAACCTGCCGATCGTCTTTAAACTTTGATTGCCTTGCCATGGGAACTTTGTGTTAGATCTGTCAAGACTGTGTACATGCTGAAATGAAACAGATTACACATAATAAACCAATATACGCACAGGCATATTCCATCCGTAGGATGACTGACAATCACACTCAATTACAGTTGATTGCCTATCGTAATAATCTATTTTTCTTAGTTAATTTCTAAACCATAATTGAAAATCATTTAATTAAGCCACCTTTACAATAGTTAATTCATTATTATTCATGCGAGTAAAACATTAAGATCTTTCGAGAGCAACGTAATACGGAAATCAGTTCTTTACTCCGTCCGCTAGAACATCTATTTTCGCAACCTATCATTTTGTATGCTAACGTTAGTAGAGGTTAATTTCACTTTGACTTTATATCTCCAATACTCGTGGTAATATTCCACTGATTTTATTACTCTCTTAGGCGTCGGAAAGTTATCATTTGATTGCGTCTTATTCGATTCATAGAAAGTTTTTGGAACCTTTAGAATTAAAACAGTTTATGGAGGTTGATACATATTCAACACCAATATAAAAACCGAGAGTGTGGCTGGTGCCATTGACCTTAGAGCAAAAAAAAACTTTTGCATGTTAAACACTCGAAAAACATTGAGAAATATTAAAATTAATCGAAATTCACATATGAAAATGTTATCTAACATATATTAAACGGGAAAAGGGGGTGCATTGTAAGATAACAAAATTTCGAACTGAGTGAACAAGAAATATAGAACATAGAGAATATTTATAAAAGCAGAACAGGAAAAAATTACAAGTCAATCAAAAAAAGAAAGAGTTTAAATAATGGAAGATTAAAATAAAATTTTGTGATGAAAATTACAGAAAGTTGAATGTGAATGTAAAGGAAAATATGAAAATTTTTGGAAAGAAGTAAACATAAAAAAAATGTATAAAAGTGGTATGATTGAAATCAAAGACAAGAAAGGGAGAGTTAAATCAAAACAAAGAAGTGGTTCACTCAAGATGAAAAGAATATTTGAGGAAACTGTACGAGAATGGTGATAGTAGTATAATAGAAATAATAATGAGTCAGGAAGAGAGAAAAAACACTGAAAAAAAAGTGTGGAACATGATGTGGAAAAAAACTGAAAGGAGCGGAATAAATGTTATAGAAATACGTATACTTAGAATAATACATGGGGAGACAATATATGACGGAATGAAGTATTTAGAGATGAACGTGAACTTAAGGTTGATTTGTTGAGTAAGTTCAAGTAGATAGAGCACTGTGAGATAGTTTGAATGAATGAAAAATACAAAGTGCAACTATGAGTAGGAAGCGTGGTAAAACAAGACGAAGTAAGGTATGGTTGAATCAAGTGAATATTTTGATGGAAGGAAATATTAGAAGTCAGAGAAATCGTAGGAGATATATGAAAAGGTGAATGGATATAGAAGATTTCCTTCCATACTTTCTTCGGTCTTCTTCATTCTCGCTCTTCTTTAATTTTAGCCATTTTCATTTTTTTGTAAGTCTTTCGAGACACGTTCACTCAATGTGGCTGAACATCTTCACTTTACTTTCTTCATTCTTCTTATAAGATTTGAATGTCACTGTTTCTTCTTATAAGAATGAGTGTCACTGTTTGTCAGGTTGATGACAATGTACAACGGGGTTTTATGAAATCAAAAATAGGAAAGAAGCATATATTTATTTTTTATGATATATGTCCTCAGAAAGATACAGGCTTAAGCCTAGTTTACTCGGGACACGACAAATGAAAGGCAACAAACCTAGATCCATTAAAATTATGTGTCCAAATTAAATTACTTGTTGTTTTTTTCGCAAATTATGTGTATTTCTTGTCATGTGTAAATAAATAGATTTAAAAAAATTTAATCGCGTATCTAAAAAACATATATCAGTTATTCCATAATTTCTTACTCTATCAAACATTGTGATACCAGAAATTAAACGCAAAGTACGCATTTCAACCCTATTCATTCTTCAATCATCACTCTCTTTTGACGCCCAAAGGAAGATGGATTTCGAAATATTGATTATGAATCTTTAAAGTATTAAAATATCAGAAACAGAAATGAAACTTATGAAGGAGTAAATAATATATTAGTGTAAAAAATAGATATATATTATATTAAAACATTCTGTCCATTTTCAAACTCTTGAACATATTATAGGTGAGGTTCTGTTAAAAAATTTAAAGTTATAAATTGTTTACCACTTTTTTAATGAACCTGATGAAATATGACCAGACAACTATTTAATTATACAGATTATCTTGTATTGCAAATAAATTGATAAGTTCTGACTTATCGCTGGATTAAGTAGATCATGATGATTTGAATTCATTTTAATAATATGAAAACCTATAATTTGAATTATTATTTCGTCAAATAAATATTGCTTGCAAATCATTCATTAAATGTGATGATAAATTAATTGAAAACACGAAAAAAAAATCAAAGCAACCAAAAGTTTATTCAAGTGATCGTATGAATGATTAAAAATAATATTCTTTAGTATTTTAAATAGATTTACTATTACATTTGGTAAGTCATTCAAAAACATTATTAATATTAACTTTATTTAGACAAATTAAATTTTTATTGATTCTTATTTAGATAAATACTTAAATTGATTTATTGTATAGTACCATTCAAAGAATCCGCTTCTGTTCAGCTTCCAACGACAACGTATCGAGATGAATAACATAAACAATTTATTTCAAATCTCAAACCATCTCAGAACCGTTAATATTTCATTCATATAAAACGTAGTAGTTATGTCATCTAATAAGTATTCTTCCTGTTTTTAAATAATTTCATAAATAAATTATTGTATAAATTCAGTAATTTATTCGTATTCTTCAACGTATCCGGATTGGTGATATGGATATATTTAAGAGCGTGGCAGGAAGACAACATTGTATTCGGCCTTATCAATAGCACTTTCGTATTCGAAACTACTGGAGTAGTCATGGCTCGTAACATTATACGCACACGTTTAGAGCACGCGATAATTATCACCAGACAATTACTACCAGACTTTGCATCCTTTTTTTTTTCTTTTTTTAGGCATTATCGGAAATTGGAACCGAAACCCCCAAGTGAGAGCTAAGCGTCTTACCAACTAGGCTATGGAGTTCGTTTGAGCTAAATACATTTAAGTGAGAATTGCAGTCTTGGCCACCCGAGAAAAGAAGTGTCTACCGACTGCTGACCGACTTAAATGGAGGCATCACTAATGAAATTTGACATATAATTCACTTTTATTGTTTTATATTACACGTTTTATAAAGTACAACTCTTCGGGTTATAATATATACAACGAATATGTTACAACCAACAATAAACGTATTTAAACAAGCCTTAATTAAAAACTTGACAAGATCATTCTAAAATTATTAATACAAAGGTGAATCAACCCCTAAATCTCCGGGTTGGAAGAAGCCGTCTAAGCAACTAAGCGACAGATGTCAACAACATAAGTAAATAAATTAAATAGTTCTAGAACAGCAATATTGTGATGATAGGAAAATAAATCCAATTAATCGGAACACATTATATTACATATTTTTTTTCTAGGAATCTCCAACTAACTGTACTGGTCTGATTTTTTATAGTTTATTTAAAAAATCGAAATGTTAACGAACTCGAAGTGTACAAAAATCTACCCATACGTTCAGTAGAGAAAACCTCAATGATCTACAGGTGGCCTTCGTAGCCTAGTTGGTAGAACATCTGTCTTCCAGCCCGAGGTTTACGAGTTTAATTCTCTTTAGTACAAGGGTTTCAGTGTGGTTTTCCCTTACGGCCTCTGTTATATCTGATTGGTTCGAAGAAATTGTCACATGGCAATAAAACTGCCAGATTTTACGTATACTACGAAAATGTAATAAATACAATACAGTCGAACTTCGTAGCTTAGTGGTACAACGCTAATTTTACTCCCAGTTATATGGGTATAAATTCTAATGAAAAGAGAAAAAAAAAATTTTTCAAAGTAAATCCATTTATGAAGTTGAAATCAGGCTTTTATAAAACTGAAAAGTTGCGTTGAAGCGATTGAAAAATGTAAGTGTTTTTTTTTTTCAGAAAATATATCCGTTCTTTTGAAATGGCTTTCGTTCAATTTTCTTAAATAACACTAAAGGGAAAATCAACATCGTCAAAATTTAATCGAGTCCCTCATTAAATTGTATTTTTTCCAATATCAATTAAATTCCCCGCAACAGGTAAATAATATTATAACTAAAAATCTGCTTTCAATTATATTGTATTGCATTACACTTTCTTTGTACACAGTATAATCTGGTGGGCTTATTGTCATGTGGCAATATCTTCCAACCAACTAGATTTTTTTAAAAAAGAGACCTAAAGGCTAGATAGTACTCTTCTTCTAAAAATCGAGTACGAATGGGACATAAACCCGCGACCCCGGTTGGAAGACAGGTGTTTTACAAATTAAGTCACGGAGGTCATCGTGGCAATTAAAAACAAAAAAAAATATGTTAATAAATTGAAAAGTAAAAAATAAAATTTTAGCTTTAAGGGTATCATACATATTTTAAACTGAATTCAAAATTAACAATAAAATTGGTATATGATGTGTCAAACGCTTTAAACTAAACTCGGAGAATATCATAATCCCTCTCCGTTTTCATAGCAGCTGAATGCGAGATAATTGCCACTACCATGCGTGATGCTCTGATAGTGGTAAGCATATGAAGAAGGTGGTTCTTCAGGCTTTTGTTTATAAATATCAGCGCTGGCTGCGATGGATGCAATACAGCATTGATAACCTTGGCCGCAACACGCCCCCGGCCCCACCGGAAAAATATTCGCATCTCTATTTCAGCATCTCTTATCTCGTGTCTTTTACAGCTACGGTTCAAGTTCAAGTGTTATTATTTGGTATCGAAAGTGTTATTAAATAAAACAATGTTGGTTTGGAAGGTAAGAAAACGTCTTAATAATTTTTAATATCACATAGATTTAATGTATGAACTAAAGTGAATATTGTGATTTGATGATTGTTCTTTTTAAATAATTTTTTTTTTTATTGATTTTAAAATGTTATAACTTTCATTCTTAATTATATTGAAATATATATATTTTTCATACACCCATAAATCGATTCAATATTTCATTGGTTCCAATTATTTTCGAAACTTGATATCGCGCTTTTAAAAAAAGCAATGTTTTCCAGATTTTCGTTTTAAAAATATTTTTTTTTCTAAAACATTAAATCTTTTTGAAACTTCTCAAATACAAAATTTTCTCAAACGAGTTAACTCACACCTTTCAAGATATTTAATTCCCCTTTGTAACCAGCTAATTGTAATAAAAAAAATTACTAACATTTTGACAAGGCAAAAATAAATCACTATACACGTAAATAATGAAGAGATGTATCCCAGCATATGTATTATATTTAAATTTTTTTCTCTACGATGATTGCAAAATCGGTTTTGAGTCCTTCCATTATTATTTATTAAAACGCCCTTGTGAACAGTCTGCTCTTTAAACGCTTTATAAATTATTCTTTTATATGTAATTATTATTTTGTCATTTAAAAATGTTCAATCTAGGACCATATCAATTTTTTTTGCGATGAATAGAACATTTCTGTCGACTTAATTTTGGCTAAACAAAGACTCCGTAAAACATTCATCTTATCCAATGTTTGGGGTAGATTGAAAATAGTGAATGGTGTGTCACCGGTTTATAGAATAAGTAAATGTCACCGGTTTATACAATAAGTAAAACATTCATCTTATCCAATGTTTTAGTGAATGTTTTCATTATAATTTAAGATTCATATTAAATTATAATGAAAAATTGTATTCATATTCTATAACTATTCAAATTTAAATATTTCCTGGTACAACAAAGCGCAAATCAAGCAATTTGAATAATGAAAAAGTTTTTTACCTAATTAAAAACTTGAATTGAATGTTAAGACGAATAACACGTGAATCGGTAACATGTTTTGTGGCTTTCACGGTTCTTCGTATCAATTGTAAAATATCTTTTGGATTGTTGTACTGCGTGATTTGGCGATTATAATACCAACGTTTTGGACTGTTGTACTGCGTGATTTGGCTTATAATACCAACGTTTTGGATTGTTGTACTGCGTGATTTGGCTTATAATACCAACGTTTTGGATTGTTGTATTGTGTGATTTGGCTTATAATACCAACTTTTTGGATTGTTGTACTGCGTGATTTGGCTTATAATACCAACGTTTTGGATTGTTGCACTGCATGATTTGGCTTATAATACCAACTTTTTGGATTGTTGTACTGCGTGATTTGGTTTATAATACCAACGTTTTAAAAACGTTGCAGTTTTCATCTTCAAGGCTTGTTCGTAGTCAACTTATGGCAAAGATGACCTCGAACAAGCCCTGAAGATGAAAACTGCAACGTTTTCGAAACGTCGACATCATAAGCCAAATCACACGGTGCGACACTCCGAAAGATTTTATAGAAATGGATCAGTAATGTTAATTGTTTTGTTAGTTTTACTTCCAAGAAAACAGTGCAATCGAATGGTATGTTATGATAGTTACATTTATGTATTAACTATTTGCTATCTGAGTTAAAATGCAATTCCGCAACGCAAGGCAAAGTTGACCTCGAACAAATCCTGAAGATGAAAACTGCAACGTTTTCGAAACGTCGGCACTACAAGCCAAATCCCACAGTACGACACTCCGAAAGACCTTATACAAGTGAATCAGTAATGTTATTTTTTTTTTCTTAGTTTTTCTTCCGAGAAAACAGTGCAATCGAATGTTATGATAGTTATATTTAACATATATATTTACTATTTGCTATCTGAGTTAAAATGCAATTCCGCAACGCAACGCAAAGTTGACCTCGAACAAGTCCTGAAGATGAAAACTGCAACGTTTTCGAAACGTCGGCACTACAAGCCAAATCACACAGTACGACACTCCGAAAGACCTTATACAAGTGAATCAGTAATGCTATTTTTTTTTTTAGTTTTTCTTCCGAGAAAACAGTGCAATCGAATGTTATGATAGTTATATTTAACATATATATTTACTATTTGCTATCTGAATTAAAATGCTATTCCGCAACACATAAAAAATTGTTCAACAATATTCATTTAAACCGTTTTTAGTAGGATAATTGTTAATTAACATTCAATAAAATAATTGAAGAAGTAATCACGTGTTTCATAAGAACTTACCGGATGGAAAAAAGTCAAAATTACGTGTATTACAAAGTGGTCTATTCCATGCGATGAAAGTTGTGCTATAGTGAAAGCTTGTTCTCACTTCCTCACTGATCACTTTCTTTTTTGTTTTATATTTTGTTTCAAGGTTTGTTAATTTATCAAAGCATCTTTTTTAACGTTAATTTTCTCATGTAAACAATACAAATGTAAAAAAGTGATGTTGACACAATTTGCGTGTTGAAAAAAAAATCTTATTTTTAAAATGAAAAGTTATCACGTTAATGATAGATTTTCTTTTTCAACAATACTTAAGATGAATAATCTAGTTTATTTATTTAATCAAAGATGATCTTCGGAATGCATTCCAAGATTATGTGCAGTAGTATGTTTAACGCTAACGAATTAACAATTATCGATTTTATAAACAATAAAATTAATGGGTATCAGTGACACACTTATGATTTCAAAGATTCAGTTCATGCTCCAAATAAAAAAATTATTGATCGATAGACTCATTACCAAGTAGCAATATCTTCCAATCAACCAGAATGTGTGACAGATATCTGGAAATTTAAACAATCTTGATCTTTAAATATATGCATAGACTTAGAAAGCTAAAAAATTGTTTCAGGATCTTCAGTAAAAGGGTAGTTGTCTATCATTTTTTAAATTTATAATAAAAAAAATTAATGGAGCATTAAGATGTATTGGACAAAAAATTTAACTGCTCATTGTTTATTTGACATCAGTCTGATATTCTGGAGCATTTTATATAATATTTAAACAATATAAAATCGGTTGTACCTACGTCCGCGTGTGACATTAATTGTTGTCAAATTAACGATTTAATAGTCATTATTAAATGAATGCCATAATTTGAACATTATCATTTCTCGAATATTATTTGACAGCTTTCACTTCTCAATGGGACTTTAAATAACAATGATAAATAATACATTTTTATAAAGAAGACATTACAGTTGAAAAGTAAAATATAAATATAAAAACGAGTAAGCACTATTATACAATAATAATGCTTATTTTTTCTAACAATTATAATATAAACACTCCATTATTAGATTCACCTATCACGTTCACTCAGTTTATACTGTTGCTTTGTAAATAAATAAATTTGTCTTAATTTGTTTTATCAAACACTGTTTATTCCACTTTATGTAACGGTATAACCCTACCGGTGTCAAGCCTTTTACCGGTAGGGTTATACCGTTACATAAATTTGTGTATTTTCTTAAGAAACACAAATTTCATCACAGACTACTTAAAAAATAATACCGATTATTTTTCAAATAAATATTTTAACTAAATACCGGTTTTTTTTGTTATGAAAAGATATTAAATTATTTTATTACTTGTTTATTTTATTAATGAACATATTTTCAAAATAAACATTAAAACACGACGTTCTACAAATATTTAATAAAAACTTTTCATTGATTCGAATTCCCAAAGCAATTTCTGTTTAATTTGTATTTCTAGCATATTTCCTTGTTAAAATACAACCGGTTTGTAAAGTTATTAATTTTTCATCCATTTCCTCAATTAAATTTTCAACAAGTGATATGGATGTTACGAAATAAAACTTTATGTTTTACTTTTACTAATTTTATTTTTTACATTTCAGAATTGGATCTTCATAGGAGTTATTGGTGTCACGTGTAGAGCTATACCACGTGAAGAAATACATACCTATGCCCCTGAATATGTAAATATACTATATTATATATTTCTTAGTAGAAATTATCGTGGTTATACTCTGAAAGCATTGTATTCTGACTGTATTGTGTCACCTGTCATCTGAAGTATTTCATTAATTTGAATTCAGTAGCATTATCTGCCGTTTTTAGCACTAAATTTTTACTGACCTCCCTTATGAATAACTAACGTTTTGCCAAATCATTTTCTAATAAAACGTATGATTTTTTAATAAATAATTCGATACCACTAATATTTCAAAAACATACACAAAAACACATCATCATGCTGTGTCCCGTGTGGGTTATGCAGGCAGAATATATTTCTAAGCACAACCTCTTTTGCCTTCTACATATCTATACATCTCACCATGCACAATCTTCAATTATTTATGCTTATAACTTTACTTTCTTTGAAAATCTGGTCCATTTTATTCAACAATATTTTCCTCTGTCTACCTCTCCCATACACACATTTTTATTCCGATTGATATACTCACTTAGTCATTCGTTCATTATTTTCATAATCGTATGTCCAAACCATCTTTAAGCTCCCTTGTCATAATCTTACTTAAAACATCAATTTTGTCCATGCATTCATTTCTCATATCTTCGTCCCGTCTTTCTTCATGCATTAACGCTTTGTTAATGTTTCTTAATGTTCGCATCTCCACAGTATTAAACGAACTTTATCCATCTTCTGTCAAGTTCAAGTTTAACTTTTATCTGTCAAGTTGGGTACATATGGATTGAATATATTTTCTTAACTTTGCAAAATAAATCATTGTGGATTTAGAGGTATCTTTGTCTAACAAACATGTAGTACTAAAAATATCAAACACTTCTAATTTGTTTTATTTGAGTAAATAATAAACTTTATTTGTTAAAACAAAATTGAAATATATTTAATTTAGTAAATCATGAACACTTTTTGATTTCATAAAACTTAAAGCATCAAACCAAAAAAAGAATGACAAGAAATAGTCTTCATCGCGCGAAACACTAAAAATAAAACTTGCAAATTATATGTTATAAATTCGTATTAGATTTTGCTCCTAATGATTCGACAACAAGCAGCCATGAGTTATTTGCATTTCCAGCGCATGGCATGAATGATAAACGAGAATCGGATGGATAGTAAAACCAGTTCAAGTTCGCGGATTCGTTATTTTTGCAACGTAATAAATGACTACGACAGTGAGCATAAGGAAAGCTGTTTGTCCACAAGTTGGCCAATGATTTCTCTCACGCTGGAGAGCTTTCAAAATATTCCGTGGGAAGTTGTTTTCATAGTTCAATTTATATGATATTGTTTCAACGGATTTACTGAAAGCTCATTGTTTCAAAGCTTTTATAACTACCAAACATAAAGACTCGAAATGAAATGAAAAATATATTTTCAAGTTTATATTTGACAGCGTCATCGCTTGATGAAATACAATTATTTTATCACTTACATTTATAAAATATGTTGCTTGATTAATCTAAATAATTACGTAAATGAAAAAAAAAACACACGTATCTGGCATCTCAATGTCAAAAAGAGAAGAAAATGATTGGATAAAAAATAAATGTTTGTTAGAGATGGATATTAGAAGTAGACGGGTAGAATCTTGATTTGATTTGATAACATTGACAAGACTTACAAATCAAATAACGTTTTTATGAATAGATTTTTAAAACATCATAAAGAGATTCAATGTATTTCTTAATAACTTAAAATTGAGCAATAAATTATTTTAATAATGAATTTACATTAGACTACATTTTATAAAATATATATTTTTTAATGAATACAATTTCACACAATTTACATTTGTCAAACTGTGTTTTTTTACATTAAGATACTTTGTCGAATATCTATAAAACAATCCACACTATTCGCAAAAAAAATCACTTTAATATAACAATCGAGAAAAAGAAATTTTCGATACACTTTTAAATTGCTTCATAAATATTTAATACATTGAAACGTCGCATTGAAATCTACTTGTTCCGATGTCATCTGTCACATAAACTGTACATTGGACTGAATCTTGCCACTTTCTTAACACAGAGCACACTTGTTCTTACCATTTTATATCTCTACGGTACACAATACACAGGTCGCTTACTTTCTTACAAGAAATAAATAAATGTCTCTCCCAATCGTTTTCTTACACTCGAAACTCGTATCCAAAACGGGTTTTGCCCTGAGCAAGTTTAACTCTCTTTTTATGACAAAAAAAGTGAGAGAAATGAGAGCTAATTAGTGCAATGATAAATGTATCATAATTCTCGCATCATCTTCTTGAATTTAACAACAAAATATTTTGATAAACTGTCTTATACACTTTAGTTTTTTTATGACTCATTGTTACAAGGTGCTTTTAGGCCGAAATCATTAAATATAATAAAATTCTTGGTAAAACATTCATTAATGATTTATACAATATTATATATATTTTATAATGATAAGTTTGTGTATCAAATAAAAATTAAATGGGTTTTTCAAATAATATTTCTGGAATTAAATATTCGATACGTTTACTTATATATGATATGATACGTATAATAATTACTTTTTCATTTAGTTTCTATTCCCTTACAACGTTAAAAACTTTACTTTCAAATCGGTTTAAATAATAAATTACTTAAATAAATATTACTGCTTCAAGTTTTAATTGTGTAGGAGGAGTGGTATATGTTATATTCCAGACTTTATAAATCTTCGAAAATCGAGATGTCTGACAAATATTTATTTTCAAACAGACAAAATAATTTCAAATAGTTCTGTATTGGGTGAAACAGTATTTTTTGTGATTTGGAAAACTAAAAAATCAATATATTTTTATCTGTATGTTTAATAAGAATTCGTAAACCACATTTTCGTGACAAATCATAATTTTAAAGAAAGTAAAGTTAAAATTTAACGCATATTACTATAATTATATAAAATGATAACATGAAAAATAATAAGTTTAATATAAGTGCACAAAACCATCAGCAAAATAGTTAATAACCAATTAATGCTAAAAGTTTCACCCGTCTTAAATATTTTTCCCTTGGGTCAATAGTTTATACACACATCAGATGTCACATGACATCAGTTTGACCTTAGCATCGCTCTCGTAACAAGTCAGGATCATTCTGCCTGAAGAGAGACTCGGGATATAAAGATACAAGTGTAACGAGGGTTAATATAATAAATGGAATTAAAAAGTAATTTATTAATAAAAGTATTATAACTGTACAAAGTTAAAGCCGAAGTCTTGCATAAAAAATGAATTATGTTATTATTCTATTCAGAATTTAATTTATAAATGCTTCTTATGAGATGAAATTTATGTTTTTTTATAAGTGTTTATACTGTCAAGGTTTATCACGATGTCTTTGAATTTATTTTTTAATTTCAGAGTAACCCATCGTATTCCTTCAGCTATGGAGTGAAAGATTTTCACACGGGTGACGTCAAATCACAATGGGAATCAAGAGATGGGGACAATGTTAAAGGTATTTTCTTTTCATTATTTTGTCATTATCTGTCGCATAATCACGTGGCATTTTTAAAGTTGAGTTTTTATGAACTACTGTCACACATTTTACACAAATTCACATGCCTTCACGATTACAATGAATGGAATTCATTACACTTTCACATTCAAAATATAGATGTGACATATTCATAAAACCATTATTTGGATAAAAAAAACTTTGAGTGTAAAAGTTTATACCAATTTATTAAGTACGAGTATATTTAATTAAAAAAATAACAAAGTAGTTTTTTTATAATTAAATACATACATACATACCATCGTGTCGTTTCTCTGTTGGGGTAAACATATACGAAAGAGCGCCAGACTTTATTATCACGACACACATATTATTTTTCTTCTTCATCTATACAACTTCTCATACAACTACAATTTTTCTGGCTTCTTGCATTTCTATCTTTTTATTAATATCATTCAATTGATCAAACCATTCGTTCCTTAGTCTTTCTCTACAACGCTATTTACCTATATTCGCACAGTACATTTGTTTTTTTAGTCTTTCTTCATTCATTTGTTCCTCACGTCCAATCCATCTCAAAGTGCTATTCTTGATCTTACATAATACATCAGTCTTAAATTCATATTCATCCCAGATACATTAATTGCGTTTACTGTCAAAAATGTTCCCCCCATGTATTCTTCTCAGTGTACCCATTCCTACAGCATTTATTAGGCATCTTTTAGTCTTTTTTCACGTTAAAGTTTCACTTATATATTATATATCAAAGTCAATCAATGCTTACGCATCTCCACAGAATTAATCTTATTCTAACCCTTCTTCTGATAAGTTCAACTTTCACTTCCATACATCTAGGTGGGCATCAACATGTAATTTTTGCTACTGTTGATATTACACGTTTGTTGTGCATAAAATTTAGTGCTCCGTTCAACTTGTTTCCTATCGCTTCCCTTCCTTCAGTGTGTCTTTCAACTCGTCCATCACAGATAAACATACTACTCAGATAATAGAACTCATTAACCTGCTCCAGTTTTTCTGAGTTAACCCATACATTCCAAACACTTTTTACCTTTTTTTTCTATAACTTTTACGTTTGATTTCGCTAAATTCATTTTCAAACCTATGAGACATCTCTCATAAATATTACTTATCATATCCCTTAAATCGCCTAATTTTTCAACAAACATAAATAAATATAAGTTTATTGATAGCAACATACACATAGTATGTTCATATACAAATACATTCCAAAATCGGACATATATTTCAAGATAAATAGCAAAAAATATATTTGAAAGAGAAGTTATCAAAAAATCTGAGCTCATCTTATAACATCCCCCCGGCCGAGATGCACCCCAGTAATACATGGGAATAATAATATAGGGGAAGCTCGGCCGCATAAAATAACCATATCTGCATTCAGATGTCCACATACATTTACTTCTCTCATTCTTACACGTCTCCCATCATCTCTAGATCGCGCACACATGAATCTTTATAAAAATTAAACAATTTAAGTAACACTTGACTCCTTACGTAATTTCCAACCACTCAGTGAATTCTCCATTTACTCTTTCACGTGCACTACTGTCTTCATACAGTGAGGGAATTGTACTCAGTAAATATCATTCATGTCAAACTTTTTCAATATTTCCATCAATCTCTCCCTTCTTACATAATCATACCCTTTTTCTAAGTTTACAAATGAACGATATATCTTTTCCCTCTTTCTAATTATTTCTTAGATACATTCCGTAACGCAAAAATCTACATTATAAATCCCCTACCACTTAGAAAGGATACCTTTCGCATCCCATACTTTGGATTCAGTGTTTTAAATAAAATATTTTTCTTTCCAGGTCACTACAGTATTTTAGAACCTGATGGTTCAGTAAGGTCTGTGGACTATACAGCCGATTCTAAAAGAGGCTTTAACGCAGTTGTCAAAACAGAAGGACCTAACGTTCATCCTATCCCAGAGGAAATATCCCATTCTATTACACACCAAAAACAAGTTTCAATACCAAAGGCTAAAAAAATACATCACTTTGAAGATAAGGCCAAAATATTATTTTCAAATCCAGATTTCAAAAATCTCAGGTATGCTGAACCATCAAAGCCTGTAAAGGAACCCGATTTTAGTTTAAACTCCAACCTTAAACTTGTACCAAAATATAAAAATCCTATATCTGAAATTAAGCCACAGTTTTTTGGCCACGTAGAAGAACCTAAAAAACAACAAAAGTTCGAGGGTACTCCTTTAAGTTTCAATACGGATTCTCTCTCACTTCTCTCTGATATTTTCAGTGAAGACAAAAAACACGAATTTGACATAGAAAAACTTAAAACTACTACATTTGACTTAGGAAACGTCAGAGCACTACAGTTTACAGATTTGAGTAAATTTCCTGGTCTCTATGGATCAACGGAAACTGGAAACAAATTCTCCGAACCCTTAAAAATCGAAAGTGGTTTTAAGCCGTTAACCCCAGGTTTCGGTGAAACGGTAATCAAACAAAAACCTGCACCGCAAAACTTGCATAAATTTAATTTTGACCACGCAGCAAATATAGAACAACATACAAAACCAGTATACGGGGTTCCAAAGATAGAGAGATCAAAGAAGAAACCTTTCACAACACCAGGACTATCTCATTACGCCACCCATGGTAGTGGAAAACGTCAGTTTGCTCACAATAAAGCTCAGAAACCTGACTACTCGCATTATTTTGCAACGAGCAAAGTTGGTGGTGGTTCAGTCATGTTTCCTGATGAATTGTCTCACGCACAAAAAGCGGCTTCAACTAGATTGATTAGAGAACTTCTCAACCAAGGGGGATATGGAATGAGATACTCCTCTAAACATGTGCAGAATTACTATTAATACAATTCTGAAAAAGACCAAATATTAAAAAATCATTTTGAATGATATATTACAAAAAAACATGCATGTTTCTTTGATGAATCGAAAAAAGAGTTCATAGTTTAAGAAATATAAAATTTGATCATTATAAACATTATAATTATTTGATCATTATCAGAAACATAATCATTCAATCACAAAAAATATTTTTGCTAACTTTTGCACGAATATTGAAAAAAATGGGAATTGGCATGATTTTATTTTGCGTATAAAAACAAACATCGAACGAATAAATCTTTATAATTTCATGTATAAACGCTTAAAGCCATTTCAAAAGTAATGATTCATCAATTTAACCATTTTTTGATAAACTTAAATACAATTATCTCTTGAAACATCACAAAATTAAATACTTCGTTTAAATTCAGTTAATTATTTATGAATTGAGATAAACTGGGTAAAACAGGCCACACAAAAATATATTCAAAATATTATTTTTACGGCAAGGAAATTAAATCTTGAAGACAGTCGGCTGAATTGTTTGGAGTCACAGTTCTGTATAGTATTTTGAGTATATTTTTATTAAATAAACCAATCCTGATACTCGAAAATTAAATGTTGAAGACAGTCGACTGAATTGTTTCGAGTCACAGTTCTGTACAGTATTTTGAGTATCTTTTTATTAAATAAACCAATCCTGATACTCGAAAATTAAATCTTGAAGACAGTCGACTGAATTGTTTCGAGTCACAGTTCTGTACAGTATTTTGAGTATATTTTTATTAAATAAACCAATCCTGATACTCGAAAATTAAATCTTGAAGACAGTCGACTGAATTGTTTCGAGTCACAGTTCTGTACAGTATTTTGAGTATCTTTTTATTAAATAAACCAATCCTGATTCTCGAAAATTAAATCTTGAAGACAGTCGACTGAATTGTTTCGAGTCACAGTTCTGTACAGTATTTTGAGTATCTTTTTATTAAATAAACCAATCCTGATACTCGAAAATTAAATCTTGAAGACAGTCGACTGAATTGTTTGGAGTCACAGTTCTGTATAGTATTTTGAGTATATTTTTATTAAATAAACCAATCCTGATACTCGAAAATTAAATGTTGAAGACAGTCGACTGAATTGTTTCGAGTCACAGTTCTGTACAGTATTTTGAGTATCTTTTTATTAAATAAACCAATCCTGATACTCGAAAATTAAATCTTGAAGACAGTCGACTGAATTGTTTGGAGTCACAGTTCTGTATAGTATTTTGAGTATATTTTTATTAAATAAACCAATCCTGATACTCGAAAATTAAATCTTGAAGACAGTCGACTGAATTGTTTCGAGTCACAGTTCTGTACAGTATTTTGAGTATCTTTTTATTAAATAAACCAATCCTGATACTCGAAAATTAAATCTTGAAGACAGTCGACTGAATTGTTTGGAGTCACAGTTCTGTATAGTATTTTGAGTATATTTTTATTAAATAAACCAATCCTGATACTCGAAAATTAAATGTTGAAGACAGTCGACTGAATTGTTTCGAGTCACAGTTCTGTACAGTATTTTGAGTATCTTTTTATTAAATAAACCAATCCTGATACTCGAAAATTAAATCTTGAAGACAGTCGACTGAATTGTTTCGAGTCACAGTTCTGTACAGTATTTTGAGTATCTTTTTATTAAATAAACCAATCCTGATACTCGAAAATTAAATCTTGAAGACAGTCGACTGAATTGTTTGGAGTCACAGTTCTGTATAGTATTTTGAGTATATTTTTATTAAATAAACCAATCCTGATACTCGAAAATTAAATGTTGAAGACAGTCGACTGAATTGTTTCGAGTCACAGTTCTGTACAGTATTTTGAGTATCTTTTTATTAAATAAACCAATCCTGATACTCGAAAATTAAATCTTGAAGACAGTCGACTGAATTGTTTCGAGTCACAGTTCTGTACAGTATTTTGAGTATCTTTTTATTAAATAAACCAATCCTGATACTCGAAAATTAAATCTTGAAGACAGTCGACTGAATTGTTTCGAGTCACAGTTCTGTACAGTATTTTGAGTATATTTTTATTAAATAAACCAATCCTGATACTCGAAAATTAAATCTTGAAGACAGTCGACTGAATTGTTTCGAGTCACAGTTCTGTACAGTATTTTGAGTATATTTTTATTAAATAAACCAATCCTGATACTCGAAAATTAAATCTTGAAGACAGTCGACTGAATTGTTTCCAGTCACAGTTCTGTACAGTATTTTGAGTATATTTTTATTAAATAAACCAATCCTGACACTCGAAAACTTAAAAAAAAAATTTTATGCATTTAAGGCTGAATTATATATTAATTTATTTTAGTGCATGTTCAAGTTATGATAAGAACGAATTTAATTTATAGTTTTTAAATCAGAATATTTTTCCAATGAAAATAAATATCTCATACTTCTTATATTATAATTTTTTTACAAAAAATACATTAAGTTTAACTTGACCAATAAAATAAAAGTTAAATTTATTATACATTATTTTTTCAATTTTAAGAAACAAAATTTGATTTGATTATCAAATTTAATTCTCCGTATGTATTTTCACTGGCCCGCTTGATTTAAAAAAAAAAATTTAACTCAATCTTGAAAAGGTGATCGGAGAAATAATTCAAGCATTACGTGTATTATATTGTATTATTTTATCAAATATTTTTATCATTTTTTTTTGCCACTCTAGTGGTTTTTACAACACATTATACACATCATTTGAGAGCTTGACTTAGTCCTGCGTATTAACGTTATTCTTAAAAAAACATCAAATGTAAACATGCTTTATTTCACCCAAAAGGAAGATAAAATGCCTTTGTGGCATCATGGGTGTTTCCGGAAAAAATATTTAACACCCCATTGCATCATACACATGTTAACTTTAAATTTTCAATGGCAAAATTACCTAATGAGGAACCTGGAAACCTTTGGCGAAGCTCAATGAAACAAGTTAGCAAGGCGTTGGGACAGACATGGTTTGTTAGGCGAAATTCCTTAAAGAGCCATGATACTAGGGATGATAATGATGATCAAATATTGCTTAATCATAATCGTATCGTGAGGTTTTCACATATTGTAATTTATTTCATTATTTGTTTCACATTGTATAAAACTCTTGCTTTACATTTCATCCCTTTGATCACTTTCCTCATTTTACACCCCTGCCATGTGCTATTTTACATTTAGCATTTCATACTCTGTTATATTCAGCATTTCACCATTAACTTTTATTCGCATATTCTTAAGCAATTTTCAGTTAATTATTTCCTCCCGTGGTGTTCTTTCATTTAATTTGAAATTTAATGATATGCTGTTTTGTGCATATTCCTTCATTCAGAATCTTTATTTTGAATATAAAAGATTATAGTATTTTAAGAAATTGTTTCCTTCCACTGGATTCTTTTTTTTAATGTTTTATCGGTAGTGGGCATTTGATTAAAAAGCTTCCATTCAAATAAAAACACATTTCTTTTTCGATACGTTTAAAAATGTCTTTGAATCGAAATTAAAAATAAGGAAACCAAAAAGTTAAAATTGATACTTTGATGTACATAAGAAGGTGTTTTAAACATATAAATTTCTAATGATCGTGTGCAATATTTTTATTGTGATGTTTATATATCCTAAATAATTTATGGTAATCTTAAGTATCAAATAGAATTTAACAATGAAAATGTTTTTGTTTTTGTATATTTAAATATGTTAAGTTGTTAAATACTTTAACTATTTGTTAAGAATAAATGAAAAATCAATATTGTTTATTTATTTCCTTTAAACGTTAAAGTTTTTTAAACAGATATGCAAGTTTGTAACGAAAACTTTAAGTTAATTGTTTGTTTTGTTTTCTTTTAAGATTTCCTCAACTATTGATGTAATTTATTGATCAAAATCACAATAAAAAGTAGAAAAAATCTTCTAATTGAAAATAAAATTAATTTTGAAAATATATGTTTTTCGCGGTTTAATTTATAAAAAAACTTAGATATAATATAAGTTTTTTTTTCAAAGCAATTTTTTCGTTTTAATTTTGATCAATATATGAAACGTTTGTAGTCTTTTCCCCTATTCATTGAATCATTTCGGATAAAGTACAACTTTATATTAAGCACATGAAAAGAAAGCATCTCTAATTTGAGATGCTGTTTGAGATGCATACAAATTCTAAGATGGCATTGATGGATTGACTGTGGCAAACCACTTTCTTTGGAGATGTTTTCATTCATGTCTTCTCAGAACTTGTCATCACCAGGTCAAATATGTATTATTAATAGGCACTTGTTAGAAATTGTCTCAAAGAAAACACTTTATTATTTTATCCGATTCTCACATTGAAACTTATCGATAACGAATTTATTGATTGAAGATGAAATTCTAGTGATTCAATATAATCAAATTCTAAAAACAAATCAACACTTTAAAATATTAAGTGAATACGTGACTAAAAAGGGAAAGAGAAAATATCAAGAAAAATATCGTTGAACTAAGTAAATGGAATTTTAAATAAAGTAAGGTAAGGATAAAGAAAATTCGAAGGAGCTACATGAATGATATTTGGATAAAGGCGGTGCAGGAAGAATTGGAACAAGCTGCGCTCTATCCTTTCCGCCTTTAACTGCAGGAAAACGTTGTGATGGAATTTATGTATGTACTCATATATTAAAGGATCTTGGGTTCCTTGGAGAAGATAAGCATTTTACAACATTGTTATGACATAGTATGAAAAAGAGTCGAAACTTTTTCACAGTTTATTTTTAATATAATTTTAAACCTTTTAAAATCATACCATCATCTAACTTTCACAAGTTTATTTTTTTCTTTATGTAGCAGTATTTCAAGTGTTATACTATTATTATTTTTAAAAAATACCAAAATATGTATGAAAGGGAATTAAATAATACAAATTTATCACATTTGGTTAAAAACATCAAAAATATTTTTTAAAACACAATGTGAAAATAAAATACAACATAGATAAAAAAAATTGTATCATGCTGTATAATGCATTTGTTGCAAATATCATTATTTAGCGGATTTCTTTACAACCGAAAAGTTTACAACCGGTAAAATCCACCATCTTATTAGTTTACAGACTTGGTAAATTATTGCCATCTTACATGAATATTATGTTTCAAATTCAATTCTCAAGTAGACCAAAATTATATTATTTTATTTATGTTTTATATAGATCTTAATCTTATTTTGATAACATAAATTTATTTTGTAAGAAATCAGGACTTTTAATAAAAAAATATTAAATGTAGAATGTTGCCATGAGAAGTTCTTTTAATTTTTCAGTTCAGCAATAATTATACCGTCACCAAAATTATTATGAAGAGTTCCAAATGTAGATTGAAGTATTTTCGTGTGTTCCCTTAGATTTAGTTCAAAGTCTAAAGAATGAAATTAAATTAATGACCACTAATTTGTTAGTCATGCTCTCGAATATTTTTTCAAGTCATATTGCACCTCAAATATTTATTCAACAACAATATTTTTTTATAATTAATTTAAAAAAAATATATATTTAAGTTGTGATAAACGTAACTTCATATTTGACAATTTTATTTTAAAATCGTTAACAGAGGCATAATATTATGTATGCAGCTAACTTGAACATTTTAACTTTTTATAATATATTGATTCGCAAAAAAGGTGCAAATCATATATAACAAATGACGTATTACTATAATCAACACTTCATAGATGGCAGTGTTGATATTTATTGCAAATATTAAAGTATTACATTCATCACCACTCCATATATGGCATATAAACATTGTGATCATCATCAGCCCTACAGCCGAGTACAGGTCATAAAATCTTTGGGATTCTCTGCAACTTATCTCTCTCAGCAACAACCCTCATCCAATTTATTATTCCCAGATGCGTAAGTTCTCTGTCACATGATCCAACATCCTCGGCTTTTATCTCCTACATGATATATTACAATAAAAAAAGGGGCTCTTCATGAATCAAAACTTTTGATTATCTATATTTATTATTGCGTTTAAATTATTATAACTACTTGTCTCATTTACTTACATAAACAAAGTTTTGACAATTTTAAAAATATCAGCATGTATTCAAATTTGTTCATATATTAAGGATGAACACATTTTAAATGAAAAATATAATATTCATCCTATTTTAATAGACTTTTTTTATATTCATATTATCATAATTTGTTTAACATTCAATCATGCCATCTTTGACTGATATCAGTAAACAATATGTGCACATGAACAACACAATGTGAAAGACTGTTAAATGTTCGTTTTATACGTGTTATATTATGAGATCAAGCTTATTGATCTCAAAACTAGATGACTCTATTTTTTCTGTAGTTGTTTACACTTGACAGTATAATTAAGTTCACAAAAAATGAGAATGTAATGGGTTTAAATCCATAAACTTTTAATTTTTACCTTAGGGTTACTTTCGGCAAAGGACTCATAAGGTTTTGGTCAGATTTTAATGTTAACCTGCAAGATATTGAAAAGGTTGTAAAAAATCAAGTTTATTGAACCTTTTTTTTGTTTTTTGTCATTCATTTGAATAAGTCCATAAATGTTGAACAAAAGTTGTGACTTCACCCAGTTTTGTCGTAAGTATTAACATATGTTAGCATGACCTATACCAACCATTTATTTTTTTGCTATTCATTATATAGTTCATTTGATGAATTATAGAAAATTAAAAAAACAATTGTTCGGTTAAGAATTGAGAGTTTCAATTTTTTGTTGATCATTATTGGGAGTGATTAGTGGAATTCAAATTATATAATATTAGCAAAAAGAAATCGGTAGAAAACTGGTAAAGATAATTAAATGATTTTTAATTTACGTGTGTTTAAGTACAGAGAGCAAACGAGAGAAAACATCTCACACTCAAGAGTTAACTATAAAAAATACATTTTGAATAAGTTATTAGCTACTAAACAATGGGCAAGTCCCATTCAAAAACTGTTGTCATCTTCTTTTTGCCGAAATTGTTCGTCATAAATCAAACGCTTGAATAAAATATTAGTCTGAATCTTACACATTATTTTTCATGCATTTTTTATATTAACTACAAAGGGGCAGAGATGTTTCATCGGTTTGAAACCATCAGTCAGTGCTACCTCAGATTATAAAGCTATATATAGTTGAATATGCCGATGATACGGTTATACTGACGGATAATCTAGATATACAGCAGCTGTCTTGCAAAGACTGAATATAAATGTTCAAAAAATAAAGTTTTATATTTAGTCGACAATCTCATAATGGCGTATATTTAGAGTTGACTGGACAATCAATAGACAGTCGATAGTTTTATATATCTAGGAAGTCTTATTACTTGACATTGACCCAGACAGAGAGAAGATACCGAATTGTATGTTTTGATTTTTATTCTTATGATTGTGTGCGGTATATTGTGGGATGAATATTTTTGGTCTTTCTGGAGTGATGATGTATGAGGAGTTGAGTTTCGCAAGATGTTTCCAGTTGTAGTTGAGTGTCACTGTTTGTCAGGTTGATGAGAGCGTGCAACGGGGTTTTTTTGTGTTATCAAAAATCGGAAAGAAGTATCGATTTATTTTTTCATGCTAAATATCTTCAGTGAGATACAGGCAAAAGCCTAGTTTACTGGGGATACGACAAATGAAAGGCAACAAACCCAGATCCATTAAAATTATATGTCCAAATCAAATTACCTGTTGTTTTTTCTCAAATTGTGTATATTTCTTGTCATGGGTAATAATAAATAAATAAATAAATAAATAATAAATAATTGGCAATTGCAGGATTTCTCAAAATGACGATTTTTTTTAAATTACTTCAACGCATGAATAAATGCTATATATTGTATATTCTACTTTATTGTTTTGAAACATGGAACACGAAGACCACAATCTATATAAATAAAAATGTAAATGTTCGTTAATAGAAAATCTCTAATTTCCAAAAGCTCTTCACCGATTGCTTTGAAATTTTGACAAAAGGTTGCATTCGTATACAAACATGTTTATATTTTTTTATATACAGTTGTATATAAAAAAGTATATAAAACAGACGAAATAATGGAAGCGCCCCCTACAGTGACATACACAAACTAAACAATTCTCATTGACAGTTATGTCACATTGCATTTTCGACTTTTCGTGTTCTTTCATTTCGATTTTTAACTGTTTTTTTTTATTTTTCTTACATATTAAATACTGAAATATTAAATAATAAATATTAAATTTTCAAATACGTGTATTGAAAAATAGCGCCATCTGTTTGAACGTAAAAGCAACACACGATATACTAAATTTTTATTCGCTATTTTGTACTGTAGCGTCCTAATAATAGCTGCGCTCTTTCATTTAATTTTTTTTTTAGCTTTTTTTTCTTATTTTTCAGTGCAATTAGCGGTGAATTTGAACTGTTTCGATTGATTTTCATTTAAATTCATGGTATGTATTTGTGTATGTTTTATACATTTGAATTATTAAAAGTTTCACGTGTTTCATGCAACTAACGTAAACTTTTAACAAACGTCACATTTGATTTTAACGAACTGCCACATTTTTGATAATTTGTAACAAGACGTATCAATTTGTCATTATTGTTAGTTTTTTGTAATGTATTTACCTAAATAACTTGCTATTTATTAGAATCGAGCCTTATATTCAATTAATATTTAATCTATATAAATAAAAAATGTAAATGTTCGTTAATTGAAAATCTCTAATCTCCGAAAGTTCTTCACCGATTGCTTTTAAATTTTGTCAAAAGGTTACATTTGAATAAAATGAATTGGAATTGATCACGCAATACTAAACATTGCTCATTTACAGGTTATATCGTGTAAGCAAACGAGCGAAACGGCGATCTTCGTTCTCAACAGAATGAACGCGACAGGCTGAGAGTGGCTGAAATACGTCAGTAGGAATATCAAAAGTATCTTTTTTATATAGAATTTAATTTTATCTCTATGTTTATATTTCAAAATTTATCAAATCGTATGTAGTAATGGAGATTTTTTTTAATTAGTTACAATTATCTATCTCTTCTCTCAACATTTAATTAGTTACAATTATCTCTCTATCTTCACTTAACATTTAATTAGTTACAATTATCTCTTTGTCTTCCCTTAATATTTAATTAGTTACAGTTATCTCTCTGTATTTCCTTTACATTTAATTAATTCCAATAATCTCTCTCTTTTCTTAACACTAATTAATTCCAATTATCTCTGTATTTCCTTAACAATACTCCTATTTGACAAATATTTGACAAATTCGTGTCCAGCTGCAAAACGATCGATCAGCTGAGATATTCTCACATCAATTGCTGGAAATTGGGAACGGAAAGGTGCAGGTTGATATGACCTCAGGACGAATTTCATTGCCTCATAACTTTTGCAATTAAGGGACGTCAAAAGAAGAATTGGTTGAAAAAGTATTTCCCAATATTCAAATCAATTATAAGCTATTCTTGCCACCAAGAACAAAGACGTCTACGAACTTAACAATATTATTCAGTTCCTTTTTTAATGTTTCGCAATTTTATATGTTTTTGTTCTAACTTTCTTTCTTTTTTTTTTCAGTGCAATCGATCTGCTTTAGTTCATCAAAATGCCGAGGAAGCAGCAGAGCGACGTGCAGCCAGACTTGAGAATGCACGATTGCGAGCACGGCGATCGCGTTCTGCAGCTTCAGATCTACTTCGTTCTCAACAGAATGAACGCGACAGGCTAAGAGTGGCTGAAAAACGTCAAAAATATTGTATACCCACAAGCATTGTGAAATTAAACATATTAGCAACGTGTGCTTTCTCTTTTCTTTCTTTTCCATTTAACCAGACTAAGCCACAGCAACGCGTGGCCGGGTACAGCTAGTTAATTAATAAACAGCTAGTACTAAATAAAAGGAATTTATTCGATAAGTGGATTCATTGGAGAATGCTTAGAATTATATTATAACATCGTATGTCCAACGCCAAGGTACAAGACCAAGCAAGAGTAGAATTAAAATGTCAAAAGATTGCCTATCTGGCGTTCATAAGAGGAAAAAATCCACTCCCTTAAATGAATATTGATTGAGAAACTTGAGGGCTGACACAAAATCGGTAGAAAGTGTCTTCGTTATGCAGCATTCTCGAATAAACAAGTATGTATACAGTTGGCTACGCCGTGCCGTCGAAGACTGAAATATTTTTTCAAGAATGATTTCTAGCGTAAGGGAAAGAAAGAAAACAAAATGATTTGTTTTTAAATATGTCTGCTTAGGCCACGTATCTTCTCTCACATTGCATAAAACGAAAAAAGTTATATTTGTGCAAATATCTTCCAATTATAGCTCTTTGCTCCTCTATATTTGGGGGGGCTCTTCATTTATTGATTCATTTAAAAGTGAGTTTCCATTTCAGTTGATGTAACAAAACATGGGGCCTAACGATAAGGATGCAATGTAATAAGATTCGGAGAGTTCTGGGACTTATATTGTTCTTGATATACGTCAATCAGTTCTGTAATCTTTCTATCAGGGGTAAGAAGAAATTGCCACATGGCAATAAACTCACCAGGTTTAAAAAAAAAAAGATTGTTGCTTTTGCGAACAGCACGGTTCTTCTGTTCGAGGGCAGAACATGGGATGATGTATTTTCGTACGAACGTTTTGGTCTCTCTGGAGTACTGAAGTGTAAAGAGTTTGATTTTGCGTGATATATACATATCTAATTGAGTGTCACTGTTTGTCAGGTTGATGAGAATGTGCAACGGGGTTTTATATAATCCAAAATCGGAAAGAAGTGTCGATTTATTTTTTCATGTTATCTGTCCTCAGTGAGATACAGGCAAAAGCCTAGTTTACTGGGGGCATGACAAATGAAAGGCAACAAACCCAGATCTATTGAAATTGTGTGTCCAAATTAAATAACCTGTTGTTTTTTCGCAAATTATGTATATTTATTGTCATGTGTAAAATAAATAAATAAAAAATGTTACAATGTGGACTAATTATTATGTTACCGTATGGCACCCCTCAACATATTTATATTAAAAAGCAGATATGTTAAATAACGTGACCGGGAAACAATATTGTCTTCGATACCAATAGTTGAGTGTTTGGATAAAAAAAAACCCCACTTGAATAGGTAAGATTAAATTGAAACTCAGTAAGCAGTAAACAATCGTATGTGTTGAAAAAATACCATATATGTACAGGAATTAAGACTTGCACACGTCTAATGCGTGCGAGTAATGTTAACAGTCTTAAACCAGACTGAGACACATTTTTTTAATTGGGCACTTTTGGTGATCGAACCTGAAACCTCCGGGTGGAAAGCAATCGTTTTACCCACTAAGCTAGAAAGATTGTCCGTAATAGTTTGAGAAGTTTTGAGGAGTGTTTCTAAACAGTGTTTTATATACTGTCCTTTTAATATTATTATTAAGATGTGGTTCATAATAATGTGACGAACATTGTGCATTATTATTGAAATGGTGTTGAGTTTTCTTTAATAAACAATAAAATCATGAAAATGAAAAACGTAAAGCATCTAAATGGGTTCTACATCCACACAAGCCTTCACACAAGCCAATCATAAACATTTCATACAGGTAATTTGCAGCCACCACACTTCTGCAACAATATTTCAATGAACATGTTATACCATTTATCCAGTCAGTTCTTTCGCAAGGCAGTTATTTCTTTTACCTTATGAGTGCAATAAAAGCGATAAAATTCTCATGCTCCAGATATGTGTACAATTCAAAATACGCATACACTTTCAAACATTGGCAAAATTGTATTTATGAGGTGGAAAAACTTTGTAATCTGCATTGTTATCTGTTATTTATCGCTGTATTTACATTTTATCGAATGCATAAAGAAAAAAACGCATTTGTAGTTAAAACCAATAAAAACAATGGTTAAATTGAGTGAGTTTCAGTCAGCGGGTGTCCGAAGTTGTTGGTAGCCTTTTGTTATCGAAATAGACGTGCTTGGAGGAAAAAAATCAACCTTACAGATATTGAAAACGTTTTCAGATATCTAAGACTAGTATGTTTTAAGTTGTTTGTAAGTATTGTTTTGTGATGTTTTTTGTGAGTAACTCCCAAGTCCAGTTATCTAAATAATTTTAGTCATTCATTTTCGTATATACAGTATCAATTGTTAATTAGACCGCAAGTTAATATTAGTATCACAGATTGTCCTTTCATTTGCATCAATCAGGTATTGCTCCGAGCATAGTCTCGATGTTTTGACGAGTAAGCAAGGGCTGTGAGTCCTTTTTAGCTCCACAATTACATTCAATGCTACTTACCTTCAAGAAACTTCGATTCTACATATTACCCTTACATCTAGGTACCTCAAAAGTCTGCTCAGGGCTATCCAAACAGAACAAGCCTTCTGATGCCATATTTTTATAGAGTTCTATCCAGTTTTCAGATATTTTTTCTCTCCTTTTCAGAGAGCGCCTTTATAACGGAGAAATTGTAAGTGATTGCGTCTTTTTCATGAAACTTTTCCTTATTTTCAGTATAATATTGCTGATTGGGGAAAATCCTCCATAAAATACACAAGAAAGATAAAAATGCAATGAACATTGCGTCATTTTGGTATGGGTGTAACATTCAGTTATCGGATATTCAACCAATAAAATAATATATTCATATTTCTCAAAATATAGACAACTAGGGACATATTATCTAGGTCAAATATCTATATGTTGTATTAAATTAAGTTTGAAATTGAAACAAACCTACCAATTATAACTATTAAAGAACCGCAGAGTTAAACGCACTCTACAATCCGATAAATTGCGTATTGGTACTTAGGAAACTAAGAAATTAAGTTAAGTATTTGTAAAACCCATTACGTATTTTAACACTAAAGTAGCAATGAATTTTCATGTATTGTATTTTATTTATTTTTTAAACTCAAGAGTATTTTGTATGTACAACACTTTCAATGTAACCAATACATCTTGGTGGATTTGTGGTCATGTGACAATTTTTCCAACTAACCAAAAGAGTGGTAAACTAGTCTTAAGTGAGAGTCAGACTGGAATCCTTGTTAAAAAAATCATGCGGTTTACCAACAGAGAACGAAAACGATGATAGACGTCTTACTATTTAGGCAACAGAGGTCATATTTTCTTTAGAGGCTAACTAACAATATGCAAATAAATCAATAATGATAGATAATTTCCAGAGAATCAGGTTATAAAGAACAGCACCCGCCAGATGAAATGATCTCATAAAAGGGTTGATAGTATCAACTAAATCGATGGGCATGATCTAGCGGTTTGAGTCACGCTTAGTAAGTGGGTACCTCAGGTTCAATTAATTTCTGAACTGATTTTACCTTAAGACCATGTTATATCTGAATGTATGTTTTTCTATAGCTTATATGCTGCTTATCATAAATTCTTATAGCGCTATTTAGCAGCGCAAAAATAGCTTTATGTAAATGAAACTGCAACAATAATGGCTGCAATATATTAAACCTGCCGATCATCTTGGAACGTTAATATCTTTGCCATAAGAACTTTGGGTTTGATTTGTCAAAATTATGTTCTTGCTGAAATGCAACAGCTTGCTCATAATAAACCAATACACACATAGACGTCATTAAGCCACATGATGTCTGACAATCCCACCCAATCCCGAGGGACTGCTTACCGTCATCTTAACTCCATAAAATATACGTATGACATTTGTTTTTTTTTATCCAGGGATTGTTAGATAAACATTAATATAGTAACTAAAATATATCAAATTGTATCATATTATTTATAATTTTATTTATATAGATTAAGGCATCAACATTGTGGAGGTTTAAAGACATTTAAATTTTATCTATTTCAATGAATTTATTTCAATAAATTCTACATTAAAACACTAAAGTACATATAGTCTAATGTCAGTTCTAGAAATCATTATATTCGAGTAGCTTATGACATAAAAAGCAAAGCTATTTAAAGCTCTACTGTATAATTGTAATATTCAACTGTAATTTGGTTAAGTGGTATGCTTAACTAATTTGTTTGGCTTTGTCTTTGCGTGACTTCAAGTACTCGTACTCAACAATTTATTGATTCAACTACAAAAATTGTAATCACATCAAATTATTATTATTTAAATTAAATTGCTATTTGTCAAAATTGAATAAACGAGCTAAACTTTATATTTTTTCATTATTTAAAGTTTTTTTCTCAATTGATAAATAATCTTTACATATATAAATTACTGTATCAATTTACTGGTGATAATAATAATAAGTAAAAAAAAAAACAATTAAAAAATAACACCATTTAGATAGCACACTCTCTTCAAGGGCGCTCTAACTCGCTATTTGAGTGAATTATTATTAATAGATTAAAAATATTACAAAAAATATATAGCACCATTTAGATAGCATACTCACCTCAAGGGCGCTCTTACTCGATATTTGAGTGAATTATTATTAATAGATTAAAAATATTACAAAAAAATATATAGCACAATTTAGATAGCATACTCACCTCAAGGGTGCTCTTACTCGATATTTGAGTATTAATGGATTAAAAATTATTATTCATAGATTAAAAATATTGCAAAAAACAAGTATAGCACCATTTAGATAGCATACTCTCCTCAAGGGCGCTCTTACTCGATATTTGAGTGAATTATTATTGATAGATTAAAAATATATAGCATCATTTAGATAGCATACGCTCCTCAAGGGCGCTCTTTCTCGATATTTGAGTATTAAAAGATTAAAAGTTATTATTGATAGATTAAAAATATTGCAAAAAAATGTATAGCACCATTTAGATAGCATACTCTCCTCAAGGGCGCTTTTACTCGATATTTGAGTGAATTATTATTGATAGTATACAAATATATAGCATCACTTAGATAGCATACGCTCCTCAAGGGTGCTCTTACTCGATATTTGAGTGATTTTGTATTAATAGGTTAAAAATATAACAAGAAGAAAATGAACGAAGTGAATAATGTGGATATGTTTAGAAAAATATATTTGGTAAGAAAACCGCAAAAAAACTTACGAAGGGAATACGAACTACAAAGAAACCTCTGTAGATCTTCTTATGTGTGATAGTAACACATGCAACTGTAGATGTAGTGTAGTGTATGTGTGTAGTGTTCATATACCATCAGAAAATATAGTAAACTCTTCTCAAGGGCGTTCTAACTCAGGATTTGAAACTACTCATTAATTTTGATAATACCTCCCAAAAAGGGTTGTCTTCATGTGCTTTCTATTGTTGCACACGCAACCTACATATCTTACACTTTGAGGCAGACAAAAAACGATCTAATTGAAGTATCACTAGATATGTAAAACGAACATTTACCAAAAATAAAGACCATCGATTGATTAAATATAACGTATTAATAATATGACTGCTGCAATAACAAAATAAACACGTTAAAATGACGAAAAAATATAGTAGGTATACTCTGATCGAATAAAATCAATAAAAAATAGACTACTCGTAAACATAGTGGAAAAAAATTCAAAACAGAGAAAAACAAATCACGTTTGGCTTCTATAGTAATGCCTGATTGTGACCTTATAATCAGGGCTGTGGAGTCGAAAAAAAAAAACACGACTCCGACTCCGACTCCGATTCCTATATTTACCAACAACACGACTCCGACTCCACAACTCCGACTCCACGACTCCGACTCCACAACTCCGACTCAAAAAAGCTCAATTTTATCAGGTCGTTTCCTACCTTTGCATATAGCCATTTTTTTCATGTTATAGGAATAAAAATTAAACAAGATCACACTTAAATAATTATTTATTAGAATTTATTCTTAAAAACAACATTGTTTCTATTAAATCTGTATTCGTAGAGGCTCTCAAATCAGAATTGAGAATTTTAAGAGCGGAAAATAACCGCTCTACGGATACATGGGTTGGCGGTAATGCTGTAACGATCAATGCTGAATCTTTTACGATTTCTAGATACCGCTGTATTGCCATTTCAACATTTAACTTATAAGTTCGGTCAATTTTTTCCATTATTTTCAATGCATCATGAAATTCAATTTTAAATTTTGAAATAGAGTCTCCTTCATCTATAGTGGGACTGTGATTCAAACGAGGACGTTTTAGTTTATCTTGTTCATTGAGATATTTTTCAAAATCGTCTTCAGATTCAGCGGTGTCGGATGAAGATGATGATACTTCGTGTACGCTGCCTGCTGTCGTCTCTTTTTCTAGTCGAAGGCCTTTCATACGAACGGTTAATTCAAACAGAGCGTTTTTAGCTCTATTTATTTGTTCTGGCGTCAATATGGATCGAACCATGGGGTTAACATAGATCCTAGCCAACAGAATTTTATTTCGACGTGAGAAAGAAGGAGACAAACACATTTTCGTAGACTTGATGCATTAAATGGATCTCGGTGATTCACCATATCGGCGCGACTTGCGCCTGCAAGTTTAATATTCGTGCGCAATACACATTCATTATAATAATTACAGAACAAATGTATTTTAAATTTTAACGAAAAAGTAGTCGGAGTCGCTCGTTTTTTACGACTCCTACTCCGACTCCGACTCCGGCCCAAACACCGCGACTCCGCGACTCCAACTCCAACTCCGACTCCGACTCCACAGCCCTGCATATAATGGACAAAAGTCTGTCTTAATTGAATAATTTAATTTAAGGTACTTAAAAAAACAGCTTTTTCCAAAAAAATCATGTAGTTTCTCATTCGTGTTCACAATAAATACTATTCTAGTATCATAGTAAATTAGTTTTTTTTATTGAAAAAAATATATTGTTTTTTCTCCCAATTACATACATCGACATATCCTTACACTATACTGAATGCAATTAAATTTAAGCATATATTTTATTTATTTATGAATAACTCATTATACTGATTTTACTAGCTTAATGTGCTTATAATTGAGCTTCATTATTTATCGTGAAAAACATTTTGTCATATTCAATACGCAGTTCCTGAGTGAATTTTATTATATTTGAATCAAAACACATAAATATGAAATATAAATAAAAAATAAAAGAAACACTCGGTCATAAAAGTCAAATTAAAATAATAAATATTTTTTATCACATCACTATCCAATTATTTTACCAGTCTTAAAAATATTCCAAGAAGTGTAATAGGTTATTTGACCTAGATAATAAAAACTTTATCTTTCCGACATCTCCGACACATTGTTTGTGTTATTATTTTCCTTTCTTGCTGATTAAATCATGATTTAGTTTTTAATGTTTGGAATATGTTATTAGTTAGTGCTACATTAAAAAACATCACTCTTACTAAATAGAACTTTTTTCACATGTTCATACCCATATTCGTTAGTATTGCTTAAAAGGAACTCTTACTAAATATCACGTTTTATATGTCCGAACCCATGTTTGTTAGTCTTACTTAAAAGGAACTCTTACTTGATATCACGTTTTTATATGTTCATATCCATTTGGTTAGTACTGCTTAAATGAAACTCTTACTAAATAGCACGTTTTATATGTCCATACCCATGTTTGTTAGTCTTACTTAAAAGGAACTCTTACTTGATATCACGTTTTTATATGTTCATATCCATATTGGTTAGTACTGCTTAAATGAAACTCTTACTAAATAGCACGTTTTATATGTCCATACCCATGTTTGTTAGTCTTACTTAAAAGGAACTCTTACTTGATATCACGTTTTTATTTGTTCATACCCATATTGGTTAGTACTGCTTAAAAGGAACTCTTACTAAGTAGCACGTTTTATATGTCCATACTCATGTTTGTTAGTCTCACTTAAAAGGAACGCTTACTTGATATCACGTTTTATATGTTCATATCCATATTGGTTAGTACTGCTTAAATGAAACTCTTACTAAATAGCACGTTTTTATATGTTCATACCCATGTGTGTTAGTACTGATTAAAATGAACTCTTACTAAATGGCACGTTTTTTTTATGTTCATACTCATGTATGTTAGTACTGCTTAAAAGGAACTCTTACTAAATGGCATGTTTTTATATGTTTATAACCATATTGGTAAGTACTGCTAAAAAATAAATATTATTCTTGTCCTATACACCTAATTTCGATAAGTAATTTTATGAGTGACGAATTATATTACTTGGTTCAGTCCAAATTGTTTAGAATAAAACCTCCAACAAGTGAAAACCTTTAATAATAAATTACTTTGTGATTCATTGTTTTATTACACTTTCGTTTTTTTACAGTAAAACTTGATGTGTTTTGAGATTGCCATGTGGCAATCTCACTCAGTCAACCGAAGGCTCATTTAATGGAGTCCAAGACAATGCTATCTCCCGGTCACTTTCTTAAATATGTCCAAATCCCCAATTCAGATATGTTGAAGAATTGATACGAGTCGTCCATATGAATAAATGAATGGAGAATATGGATGAAGATTCTTTTACTTTTTTACCCCAAAGTATTTAGAATAAAATAAAAAAATGTTTGCTTTATGAGTGAAGAACTCCAACATCATTTAAAATAAAAGCTACGACTAGTGAAAACCTAAAATAATGTTTTTTTGTGATTTATTGTGTTTTATTACACTTTTTTTAGATTGCCATATGGCAATCAATATCTATTAACAAGCTATAAATGTGTTTAAAAGCCGTCAAGTTAAAACATGACTGGAAATCTTTGTTAAAAAACATGGATATCAAAGGAAATTGAACCTGTAACCTCCGGGCTGGAAGACATGCACCTTACCAACTGTGCCCCGGAGGTTGTCATTATTGACACATCAACAACTGATCAATCATTTCAAATAATTGAAACTCCAAGATCGCTGCATAGAAGTGAACTGGAACAGTGTGAAGCTTACACGCCTCTTGGATGACTAACGCCTATCAGTTGCATTCCGTAATCCGACACGCTGCTGACAGTCAGAGCCTGTGTGGGACACTATTTCGCACTGCTTCTCATTATGATTTTGCTGAGCTCAAGAGTTGTGGTCTTCAAACCACAAATCACTAGATGATGTAAATTGTACTGACAAGTCCATGATGTATTATTGGGTTATCTTGATTTATTTCCGAAAATAAAGTTTTTGAAAAGTATGCCTCTGTTTTTTTTTAAATTTTAGATTGCGTGAAACTTTCAAGTGAATTCATGTCATAAAATTTAAAAAAAGCTTTTTTATAAAATGGATTGTTTATTTTATTTACAAAAAATATTTAATAAATAAGAAATATCGGTTTATTAATAATAAAATAGTATATACATACATACATCCTGAGATTGAATATATATTTAAAGATGATGGAGAAGAAAATACATTCAAGAGAGAAGCTATCAAAAGATCTGGGTTCATTTTATAATACCCCCCCCCCCATCGAGATACACGCCACCAATAGAGGACGAGCCTAGCCACGTGAACATCATATATTTTTCAGCCCACACCCTTGTACATGAAAATTGTATTGTATTACATTTTTGTTGTATACACTACAATCTGGCGGGCATTTTTCGAAGTGGAAATCTCTTCCAACCAGCCAAAACTTAATGGAAAACCAAACTGGAATTCGTTTTAAAAACCTGGACTCCAACGGGAAACGAAGCCCAAACCCCGGTTTCTTTGGAAACATGCGTCATACCAATTAGACCTTCGCTTACATCGTAAAGAGCTGCCTACTGTATGTGTTTTCCTGAAGACACGCAGTGCTGCACAAACTAACATCAGATGGTGTGACCTGTCTGGAGAGAATATAATGCGTGTGAGGACTGCACGCGGAAGAAGAAGTGGACCTGATGATTTATTTTTCTTAAGCTGGTGTTATATTCTCTCGCAGTAACAAAAACTACTGTCAAAACATTGTGATACCACTTAGGTTCAAATGTTTCCGATCTGAACAAGGCAGAGCGTGTACAGACTGTTATCACGGCAGTCATGTCCACAACATAATCAGGCGATGTTACAATTAAAATGTTATACCCGCACAATAAAAAAAAACTACAACATAAATTGAGTGTAATCATTTTTTAGGGGAAGTACCTCCGCAATCAGCATGTATGTGTTCAGAAAAACATATTTGTTAGGAACCACAAAAAATTACCAAAAGAAGATGAACTACAAAGAAACATAGTTGATCTTCATCTTCTGATATGTATCAATGATATATTCTATTTTATGTATAAAGCGTTTAAAAATTATATAAAAAAACACCTGAAAGTGAATCCTCAGGGAATCAAACCAGTGGCATTCGTAAAAAGCATGCTAAATAGTGGGCTACGGCATCGACTATTATGACTACGTTTTGAAAGAACCATAATCATGTGTATGTTGAAATAATGCATTCCCGAAGTTCATATTTTGTATGGATTGAGCAATCGTATGAGTGAATATCCGTAGTCTGGAGAATGCGAGGTCGAGTGTGGTATTTTAGTACTCAAGTACCCATAATATGGGTACATTATGTATTAACTATTTTATTCTATTTAAAGTTCTTATTACCGTATTAAAAGAACAATGTAACTCGTAAATAAACAGTGCAACGTTACATATATTGGTGCAATTGTTAAAAGTTTTTACCAAACACCTCGGTTATCAGAGTTTCCAGATTTCACCCCCTTTAGACGAAATATGCAACAAAACACTCATCAAATATTAAGAAGAGATGACATTAAATGACTAGCGGAATGTTATTGCAACGATTTCGATGGAGATAGAAAACCTGCCATAAGATCTTGAAATAAACAAAATTAAAATCAAATTAATAATTGTTTACCGATACAATCAACTGACAGAAAGCATTTCGCTTAGAAAGTATGAAGAGGTCGACAAATGTATTCACCTAGGGGCATCAATCTCGAAGATAGAAGTGGGAAAGCAGATATTCAAAGAAGCTTTGGTATGGAAAAATCTGACATGATCAAACTTATAAAGATGTGGAAAAAGTTGTTTTATATTTCTCAACACGAAATTCGTCTGATGAGAACTCTAAAAAGCACTCTATGAAATGGGAAAAAAATGCTTAGTAAAAAGGGAAGAGATACGCTGGATATTTTCGAGATGTGGTAATGACGCTTCGCATCTCATAGACTACACGACGCACTGATGTGTCCATTCTCAAGGATCAACAGGTCAAGGAAAGGCCAACAATGACATGGAAGAAAAAAATAATGGTGTACTTCAAACGTTTCGCTAAAATAAATGAAGACCGTTTGGAGAAGCCATTATTAACTGGGGTGTTGGGAAGTGCTGAGAAGTGGTGAGTAAGATAACGGTCTCCGGTGAGATGGATAGAAGCTTCTTATTGAGTGTTGCATTAATTATGGCTTAGGACAGGAGGAGTGAAGGTAAGTCTTCCGTTCAGTTTCAGATTCATCAGGGAACCATGATGCTAAGTCATGAGTAACACGACTAAGAAGAAGAGTGCTACGATAAGAAAAGTGCCACTTCTACTTCTTATCTTCCGCTGGCCAAACTGGAAAAAGCTTCAATCGTATTCATATTTCATGTATTCTTTATTCGTATAGATATCTTGTATCAACCCTTTGACATATCTGAATTGATAGTTTGGACATAATTTGGCAACATTTTCTTTAGCCTAATTGATTCAGTTTTTGAATTTATAACCGTTGGAGTGGGCATAGAATTCGTAGTTCTAAACCATCAGGAATCGATCTGAAGCTTCCGAATTGAAGTCAAGCGTCTTACCAACTTGATCTGGTCTGATATTTGTCAAAACATTTTATCATACTCGTACATCTTCTTTCTTCTTACAAAACTCGTGAAACATGGAATGTTTTTATATATCATGCATTTCACAAATCTTTTTGCTAGCAAATTTATACAATATACGTAGGATACAAGAAAAGTTCTCATCTGACCTATTGGTAAGAAAAATCACAAGGTTTTTACCACAGTGGAAATTGAATTCATATTTAACTATTTAAGAATGAAAATGATCCAAAGAATATTTAAATCTCACCCTGTTAAATAAATAGATATACATTTATTTTTATACTTAAAGTACGAGGCGTATCCAGAAAGTAAGTGTACTGAGGCTCTCACGACCGGATGGATTTTATTTTCGACATGTTGGCTACACTTCCGTGTAGCCTGACCCTTCCCCTCCGCAACGAGACCGGTTCGAGGTCAATACGTTGAGAAGTGTCGACGCGACAACACGTTTCGTGAAAAATGTAAATCCAATCTCCCGCCAAGTGCGAAATACGCAGCGTCATCCGTTATCTCGTTTGGAAGGGAAAACCTCCGGTTGAGGTTTATAATGATGTGAAAACTGCATATGGTGATAAAGCTATGAATCGTACGAGTGTGTACAAGTAGTGTCGCGAGTTTAAAAACGGTCGTATGTCTGTGCATGATGATCAGAGGAGCGGAAGACCTTCAATTGTGACTGACGAAATTGTTTTGGGACTGTCAAGACATAATTTTAATTGAATATATGCCTCAAGGGAAGACCATCAACTCTGCAAGATACTGTGAGACCCTAAAAAAATTGCGGAGGGCGATTCAGAACAAGAGGAGAGGCATGCTGACAAAGAAAGTCTGTCTGCTGCACGACAATGCCAGACCACACACGGCCAACGCCACGAAGGAACTGCTCGCCTCGTTTAAATGGGATGTCCTGAACCATCCCGCGTATTCCCCTGACCTAGCACCTTCAGATTACTATCTCTTTACCTCCCTGAAGCTGCACATGGGTGGAAAAAGGTTTTCAACCGACGAGGAGGTAAAGGAGGAGGTGGAGAAGTGGACGGAGGGGTTGGCGGGAAACTACTTCGAGGAACGCATCAAAAAGTTGATACCCCGCTTCACCACCTGCATTGAGAGGAATGGCGACTATATCGAAAAATAGCTTACATATGTACTACGGTAACCACGTAATTTTTTTATTTAAATAAAAAAAATTGTAACCTACAAAAAATCAGTACACTTACTTTCTGGACTTACCTAGTATATCTATAAGAATAAGCAAAAAGTATACCTATATTTAATCTGTGATTGTGCCAATGTAATTTTTAGACCTTGACAAAGGTATTATTTCTACCTCCCGCTTATTCGTGTGAATAAGTTCCCAAGGTTTATCTTACTCCTTTATTCTATTTTTAATAAAACATAAACCGTTCAGTTTATTTTATATCCTTCATAATTCGATGGACAATTATTTTCTAAGCGATCACGATTGGCAGTCTTGATAATATAAATTAGTAGCTACTGTTAAGTATTGTTTATAAACAATATTTTATTTAAATTACCGTGATTAAATAACAAACAAATGAAAAAAAGTTACTTTTTTTAATATTTGCTGTAATTAAAATCTTTAATTTCCTCGTATCGTATATTGAGACTGAAAAAGCTGGGAATTCATAAATTAATTTATTTGTGTGGTATCATATATCAAATTTTAATAAGTTATTTGGGCATGTAGAAGTAATGGCCAGGAGACATTTCTACACTCATTTATCAAACCTTCGAGTTTAAAACTAAATAAACATCTCGATACTCCCCCGTACATGAATATACAACACTGGCGCACTTCTAGCGCGTATAAGTATTGTAACCAGGCAAACTCTTCAACAAGACTTTTTTCTTTCATGTTCTGAATAAAATTCATTCAGCTTTGGCTTCAATACCACAACCAACATTGTTTTTAGCCACAGCTAAATAATAGTTACATTTCCAAGAACGATTGTGATAAAATACCCCATTAAAAGTTTCATACTCACCATTTGTCAATAAAAAAAGGAGAGCTATTCCTCTCTAACTCCTAACTAGCTCCTCTTTAAAATAACACATTTTAGTAGAAAACCATCATCCCCCGCCCTCCAAAGGATTAGAAGCTTTATGTTTTATCTTATGTTTTTTGATATTCCACAAGTGGCAGTTTACTATCAGTTTTGAATGAGATAACTTGCAATGTCACGTAAGAAATTAATTATTAGATAAAAACACTTCACGTAACAATTCCCCGAATTTCTTTTCAAAAAAAGATTTCAACGAGAGGAATTAGGGAACTACTCGTAGATAAATTTGCAGACGAGCAGGTGCAAAATCTTACACCTTAAAAGCTAACAAACTTTTATTTCAAACTATAATATATCAGTTATACATAATTTATTAAACAATTTATTAAAATCAAATAAAAATACGATGTATGGAAGCTGATTTACCGCTCAAATAATCAAATTAAGTTTTTATTTAATATACGAATATTCTTTAATAGGTGGTATTTAAAGTGATATTATTTTTATTGATTAAGCTCTAACACGCTAGTCTAGAAAAAAAAACAGCTTTAAAGTTTTCAAAATACATTTGACGTTCAAGAACATATTGATTTATTATACAAATACACGTGAATGCGAATGATAATTCGATTTTTTTTTTCTTTTTTCCAATTTGACTGCATCAAATTTCTATAATTTCTATGGTTTGCGTATATGAAATAATTTGTAATTATCACATATTGAAAACAAATAACGGGTCGTAGAAAAAAAACTTTAAATATATTTAATTTAAATTAATAAAAAAAGATGATATTTTTTATAATTTATAACAAAATGTGATTATTCAGTACTTTACCTGGCGATAAACATAAAAGACACGGTTAAGATAAACAAAATTCTAGAAATTTTTTTGCATCACTTGTTACTCAAAGAGTCTTCCAAGACTTTGTGTTATTAGACTATTATCAGGAAACGTTACGTTCAAGTAAAAACAGTGCGAAAAATACCGAAAATTGAACGTGAGAAACTTTGGACCCCGCCAGATTGTTTTCTTAGAAACAAAAATTAAATAAAACTTTTAAAAAAGTCATCAAAGTCCATTTTGATATTCTTCTAATATGTCTTCAAGTACATATAAAAAATCGACAATTCATACACCAGTTGTATGTGAATTGTCGATTAGAGAAGTCTTATTAGAGAAAAGTGAAAAAACTGGTCTATATTTAATATTGTCTTACCGTGCATCTTTCAGTTCCATACTATCGGGACACGTTCTTATACATGACATACTCTTATTTAATATTTCATTTTAATTTTCTTTAGAATTCTCTGGCTTTTTTATGATGCCTCATTCTTTTAGCCACCAATCCTTTCACAACAACAACATCACTATGTCAAAAGTAGGAAAAATGATAATACGTAATAGTTTTCCCATCTTCACGTATGGAAGGGAAACTTGGATTAAGAAGGATAAAAAGTAATATGAATGTTGTGGAGATGCGTGCATTAATGAAAATAATTGAACTGTCAATGTATGAAAGAAGCCGACACGAAGAAATCGCAAATTAATGCACGGATATAATTCATGTATTGAGTAAGATGTAGAAATGACCTTTAAGATGGTTTGGACATGTGGATAGGATAAAAAAATAATGACAAGGTTAGTAAACAAGTCATGCATGATGTGCGTGTATGAAGAAGACAGAGGAAAACATGAAATAAGGTAAAGTGAGAAATTTGAATGATAGTAGATTGCACATAACGAGTTGTATGAATGTGGAGGAGGCGAAAGTTGTGTGTTTGCAAATCTGGTCTCTCTGCCTGCCCCGCTAGGGATATGGCGTGATAATATGTATCTATGCAATCATATGACGATCATTAAAATAAAATATTTAAAGGTGTGATTCATTAAAAGACAGCTTATCGATACCCTTCAAGTATGACAGCAGCGTGCACGTATATGGTCCTTTGTGTCTGAGCCCTAGGCCTTCATGGGCGTGCCCCTTGGGCCGAATTAGGGCGGCTATAGCGGCCCAGAGTCTTGCCCAACACTCGCTTGTGAAATTGGATCGATATTGTGGCGGCGACTGGCGGTAGAGTCACCAGGCGTCATTTTCTGATTATTTAATTACTATGGTTAAACACTTCTACATGCAGTATAATTATCAATAAAATTTAATTAGTTTCATAGTGAATTCAATTAATTTCATTAAATGAGATGTTACATACGTCACATAGCCTTTAATGTAAATATTCATATATGAAAAATGAATATCATAAGTTTAAGCTTTGAAGGGAATTTTATTAAAGATTGCCTGTTATTGCCGCAAATAAGAGAACCACCGCCACTTCATCTTACTTGCCGTCGTCTTATCTGAAAGACTCTAGATCAAATAGGCAACAGACCAATCATCAATAAATGATTATTCAATTGGATGGAGTGTGACATAAAACACAAGCATCATGAAGGCGACCTGACGGGGGGGATGCTTGTGATTACCTTTCCTCGGAATGAGTGGTGTACTCTAAATAAGATCAGATACGGAATGAGCCGCACTGCATATGATAAGCACAAGTGGGACCCAATGAATTTGATTTTCCAAGTGCGGGATAATGCGGACTACGGATCATATCATACGTAGCTGGTAATTTATCATTTTTTGGAGGCGTGTAGGAGATACACCAACTAATACGAATATTTACTTATTTATTTATGTCAATGTATGTCTTCTGTAAGCTATTTAAAATAGTTTCAATACCAAAGAATTTCGACTGCACACGAATTTTAAATCTACGTGTTACAAATAAACTTAACGTGACCCATACACAAAAATATCACAAAGGATTTCGTAAATATACTTTCTACTATACAAATAATACAAATATACAACATGCCAGGGCTCAGGAGACCCAATAGCGTCGAAAAAATATATATTCGTTTAATTTATCCATTTAATTCAAATTGAAAAACACATGAATATGTCAACATATTTTTAGATACGAGATTTTAGAAAGTTTGAGAGAGAAAAATCAACGAGAAGAACAAGAAATAAAAAAAACGACTGTCGCGCTGTTGCGGTGGATTAATGATTCAAATAAACCAAAACGCTCCCTGAGAGAACTTTCAAAGGCATTAAAACTGTTTCCAAAAAGTCTGAAAAAATATACTCATTACCCGATTGATGTAATCTGGGTTCGGGAGAATTCGAATAATAATTAGCTGTACAATTCTCCACCGGAATATACCCTGCAATCCCGTACTTCTCGAAGGGGTTAGGAATGTTATATTTTCATACTGGAGAATGTTAAAATAAATCATTTACATAAAAAAACACACTTGAGTAAATCAGTACACCATAATTGGGTAAAAATCTTTACCACCGTTCCTCGGAAGCGCATAAAATAATTCAATGGTTGAATTAAAATAGGCACTAAGTACCAAAAAAAAACTAAGTATGCAGTTTCGTTCTATATGTCATATATAATTAAACTGCATACATAGTTTTTTTTGTTTTTTTGTTGCTACTTAGTGCCTATTTTAATTCAACCATTCAATTTATGATCGTTCCTGTGGGCGTTCAAATGACTGCAGATATATATTATTATTTATTTTTGAGATTTAGAATTTGAAGGTATTAATGTACAGGGCAAAAGTTTACAGCTGTTCACTTGTCTCTTTTCATCTTCCTTTTTTTTGATACATGTTCTTGACGCTCTCTATCTTATATATTTTTTTTTAATTCGGTATACCTCATCATTAAAATCTCTTCTTTTACTAGCTCTTGTTGTCTTTCTGTCAATTTTATTTAAGATAGTTTGTTTAATTTTTTCTTTTGCTTTACATATGAGCGTTCTTTATGTATTGTACATAATACAATTCCTATTTTGGAAGCTTGCTGTCAGACATTCAAACCAAATGGCTAGTTCAGTGACGTTGCCTTTGAATAACGATGGCCTCGTTGGTCTGTAAGGATATTGTCATAAGTGCCCTTGTGAGATATTTTTAAACTAATTTTAGTGATCCTCAAAAAAATTAATATTTTTATACATTCTCTTTTTATTTTAAATATACCATTTATAAAAATTATTGCTTTAAAACTCTGCAATAAAATTGTTAACTTTTTTCTCTTTCCAAATGTGGTCACCCAAATATAAAACACGTGACTAGCTATTCTTAACTAAAAGCTTGCATTGAATAAAAATATCTTTAGAATAAATCAAATCCAGTCGATAACATCATGACATTTGTTTAGATTTTTGTATTTGTTTTGACTACAAAATACAATGATTTCAAAACAAAACATTCATGGTGAAATATTTCAATGCGTGATAATACAACAATAACTTTGCCTTTTATAATTTTTCATGCCAAGATCATTATGTTGTTAGATAATGTAATAATTTTGAACTTAATTTAATCAAACCAACATTTTTTATACAACTACTTACTATCTTGATCAAAAAGTTTTAGGACTTAATTCATGAAATCGAAAATACAAGTTTATTCATCAAAATCGATATGGTCCCCTTCAAAGTTCCCATCGACTGCAACGCACTTACGCCAGCGCTTGATCCAATCCTCGAAACACCGCTGGTACTCAATTTTCGGTATGTCCATCAGAACCGTCTTCGATTTTTTCATGACATCCTCTCGGGTGCTGTAACGCGTTCCGCGAAGCTGTTTTTTAATTCGGTTGAACAGAAAAAAATCGCAGGGAGCCAGATCAGGTGAATTCGAAGGCTGCTGGATAGTATTCGTGTGGTTTTTGATCAAAAACTCATGGAAATCATGTCTTTCGCGATTTCAACGCGGTCCTTTTTTTGCATGAAATTAAGGTATTTCGGCATCAGTTTTGCAGCGACACGTCTGAGGCCTAAATCACTAACCAAAATATCTTGAGCGGATCCATAAGCAATGTTCAAGTCCTCTGCCAGCTCTCTGATGGTCAATTTGCGGTTTTCGGCCAACATTTCTTTGATTTTATCGATGTTTTCATCGATTTTCGACTGCCACTGCGTTCGTCACCCTCGACCAACTCACGACCACTTCTGAAGCGTTCGTGCCACCGAAAAACACTTTTCCAACATTTCCAAGGTCTGTGGACCGTTAAATCCGTTTTTCACACAAAATTTAATGCAAACTCGTTGATGCCATTTTCAAACTAGCAATAAATCTAAAACACGCACAAAGGTAGATGTACTCAGTACAGCATAACTTTTACAAATGTCAAGCTATGACGCTGAAATTTGAAGGGAAGATCAATGATAGATGTGGCAACCTAACAAAAAAAAAAGAATTCCAATCGGGTGACTGACAGCGCCACACTGTGGCCGGTCCTAAAACTTTTTGATCAAGGTAGTATGTTATGTGCACAGAAATGTGTAGCATAATCGTTTTGCGTGGGTTATTTTAAGATATTATCCAGGAACACACACGGCACGATGGTTTGGTGGTCTTTGATCATGATCGTAGATTTTCGTAGATCGTAGAAAGAATTCCAATCGGTTGACTAACAGCGCCACACGGTGGCCGGTCCTAAAACTTTTTGATCAATGTAGTAAGTCGTAAAAAATAATTCCTTAACCTATTTTTAAAAGTCTATTTGGCTCTTTTATTAAAACAAGAGCACATCAATTATATGAAAACGTGTAAGACGATTTTATGTCATTACTAAGCAATAAATTGAAAACGTGTAAGACGATTTTATCTCATTACTAAGCAATAAATTGATCATCCCAAAAGGATGTTCATTGTCCGAGACATCTTCCTCTAATCTGTGAATGCTTAGACTGTTTACAGAGAGTTGACTGCTGACATCACTTTCCAGCCCACCTCCCTTTTTATACAGTCTTGGAATTGGCGTTGATCTCTTAATAGATGAGAGAATTACTGAAAGCTAATATCTTCTAAAAGGCAGTCCTGAAGATAACATACCACAGGTGGAACATAAGAAAGAAGAGAAGACTTAGCAATAATCTAGGGTTAACATTAAAAAATATGAGATATTTTAAAACTGTCTGATAAGCTAAAAATAAAAATCGTTAGACGTTAGAAACACAACAGGGTCCTCTGTGGCGGCAACTCGATAGGCAAAAAATAGGGAGAAGTGAAGCACGTCGTTGACAGGACCGGAGATATCACGATCTTCAGTCACAAAAATTCAACCAATAAGAAGAATCTTACAAACGCGATGCCTTCAGATACTCAGATTTGCAAATAATATTAAAAAAGTAAAGCAATTTACACAAATCATGGCACTAGTTCATATATAATATTAAGTGATCCATTATTCATAAACTGGCTCACAGTTCAAATATCTCATTCGTATTGACAGGTCTCAAAACTTCCCTTTAGACATTTCAGAAGTACAATAAGTTTTTTTTTGTTCACATAAATTCTAATGAAAGTCAATGATTACAACACCGGTTGTCATTGTATAGTTTTTGTTAGAATACGTTTTCTCGCTTAGTATTCTGACGCTCTAGGTTAAATTTTGTGGAAAGTAATGAGCTGATTCACTTGAGACCTCATTTTAATTACCGTATTAGCCCGACTATAAGGCGAGATTTTTATTTCAAAAGTCGACACGTAAATATGGGGGTCGCCTTATATTCGAGTTTTATTTTTCATAATATTATAATGGTGAGGGAAATGTTTGTTTTCTCCAAAAAGCAGATAAAAAATAGGGATCACCTTATAATCAGGGTCGCCTTATAATCGGGCCAATACGGTAGATTTATTCTTTCGCTAAGAAGCTACTTCCAATCAAAGGATTAATAATATAAAACGTCTCATCATAAATAATAAAAATTTACTTCTGTTGATGGATTTAAATTACAGATTTTGAAATATAAACTACAATATATACAGTACCGCTAACTGCATCTTAAAATTATTAAATATTTAATAAGCATAAAATTATATATTGTATATATATTGATGTATACAATCAATAAATTAAAGTGGTAACGTATATTGATTTTCATTATGTTCCTGGGCATTCAATTATGTTCCTGAATAGTTCTCGACAAATACTAATTAAAAATAATAAACTAAGTGTTCCAATTTTGCCGTTGAACATTTTGATATATTATTTTGATTTCCATCATAACACCGCGTCATTTATTTAAGATATTAAAATTTCAATATTTATATACTTCGAGAAATGTTACATAAAGGATTGGAAAGTACATAAGAAAAAAATTAGTAATCTTCTATTTTACCAGATTTTTAATAAGTCACCTACCCACTACCATAGCACTCGACGATTTAGTTTATTGCAAAGAAAAAGTGCAACATTAAACGAGTTCATTTAATAAATAATTCTCACGCAAGCTTTGGTGTTTATATTTCATTTTACTCTACGATCCACCTACAACATTATGAAAGGCTTTATAAATTTTAACAATTTGTACCTAGATTTTGATGTGAAAAATGTGGAATTAATATTTGAAGTGTGAAATCTTCTACTTGAATTGTTGTTTTGTATGCAAATATCGAAAATCAAGACGCACCCCAGATGAAGTCAACAATACGTCGATGTATAAATTATTAATATAATTTTACGCGTGAAAATGTTTGCTTTATTTTTTATAAATAGTATAATAAATCTTATGTTTTATTGTTATGTTTTTCATTCAAAGCTCCAAAATAGTTTAAGCAAATCAATGTTCAATAAATGTCATTCAGGTTACCCAACAATTTTATCCTGTTAAGAAACAATATTTTATACTTTAATAGCTTTATTAACTGTTTTTACTGCCGGATATTGAAAAAAAACTAGCTACACCTGATCACAAACCAATAATATCACTTGGCATTTAAAAGGAAGTCATGAAAAAATGCATTAATTACTGAACGTATTGCCATATTGTAAGCGGACAGATAAAAAATAATATCTATCACAGCAATTCACAAGTTGCAATAACTTCAATGCTATTGCAATTTATGAGTGAATGCGTGGACTTAAGTTATTGGCTGTTTGAAGAAATAGAAAGTGTTTAATAATTTGATTTTATGATTTATAATATTTGATGTTCAACATACACATTTGAACCAGACAGTATAAAAATCTGCTAAGATGATAGTCCATAAAAATATTTTGGTGCCAACTTTGTTGTATGAGAGTGAAACGTGGACCTGCAAAAATATAAAAAGGAGCTGAATAAATGTAAAAAATGCGTACTTTGAAACGAATACGTGAAGTGACAATGTATGACAGAATACGGAATGAGGTGATGAAAGACGAATGTGAACTTGAAGTTGATATTTTAAATAAAATAAGAAAAGCAGGCTGAGATGGTTTAGGCACGTAAAACAAATGAATGAAGACTAACAAAACATATATGTTGTGCAAATTTGAGTGACAGGCGTCTGAGAAGAAGACTGAGGAAAATATGGTTGAATAATCTTATCTAAAAAGTAAACGTCGAGTCAGAGAAATCGTATAAATTGTGTGAGAAGGTGTATCGATGTAGAAGTGGCTAAGGATGTGTGTCGAGATAGGAAAGTCATGATGACGTTAAGAAATAGCGTGAAGGTATATATGTAATGATCTATACACCTATTTTAAATTAAGTGAGATATTTATTTTTAAATTCTTATAGTATTTTACTTAACTTCTGTATATTTTAAAAATTATTTTTTTCTAAATAAGTAGTCTGTAAACGAAAAAAAACCCTGCACCTTCAACAATATATTTGTTTCGTTTATTTCATAAAATATAAGTCAGTTAATTAAAAATAAAGACATTAATTGGTATCGCCAAAAGTGCCCATATTAAAAGCTACCCTACACACCTAATTATAAAAAGATTGTAGTATTAGTGTAATATGTGAATAAATATCCTGTAATTCAATATAAATGTTATTGAATTACAGGATATTTATTCACATATTACAGGCAGAGAAAAAAAAATACATTAAGGAGAGATAAGGTATTAAAAGGTTTATTTATGTCCATTTTAAAACATCGACACAATCAAGATGCATGAATAACACCCCCACCAATAGGAGGGAGAAAAGGCCGTGAATATTTCAAATATTTCTCACCGAACGCCGTTATAAACGATATTACAAAAGAACATAAGAATTAGCTGTTGGCACTATTATAAATACAGTTATCAAACAAGCTGTTGGCACTATTATAAATACAGTTATCAAACAAGCTGTTGGCACTATTATAAATACAGTTATCAAACAATGTTACAAATATAAACCCACACTCATAAATATACAGATCCAAATACAACACCAGCGTTAAGATGGAACAGATAATTAGAGTTAAAATTTAGACAAAATAGAAAAATAAAGTAAAACATAATTAAAATAATAAATACAGACCAGCAAAACGTCTTCAAGGAAGATATTAAAACAATGTCTACAACAAGTAATGTTGGAAGAATGTTTTCATAGCAATATTTTTGAGGATTTTAAAAAAACGGGAATATTAAAAAATAAACAGTAAAATTTTACTAGTAATATATAGTACATTTAAAAAAATATAATATATATTTAAAAAAATATTGCACAATATGTTGTTTTTTGTCACTCAGTCATTCAAGTATCAACACATACGAGTATAATTTTCCCGTTTGTATGTCGATTATCAAGATATTCTATATTCAAAACATATTTATTTTACCAATATTATTTTACAGCTGTCACTTCTTGATATGATTATGTTTACCTACATTTAAAAAAAATCCACGCCATTGCATAAAAAAATTGTCATCAAAGATATTTTGAATTTAATTCATCTTTTAATTTAATTTATCGATAAATATTTAAATTCTAGAATTACTTTCATCGTTATTGACGGGTTATAACTTGTATATTATTTTTTGTTAACCTTTTCCTTCCTATGCTAAAAAATCCGCGCGTTCCGGTGCTGTGTATTCAATACACATGTAAAAATGAGCGATTTAAAATCGGAAAAATAAGAATAGTCATAGCCAATCGCTTAAATTAATTAAATTTGAAGTCAAAAATGATAATAATTGAAATTTTATTGCTGAAAACATGAAAAAAAAACATCGGCCGACGTTCACAAAACGACCGAGGAGACCACTCAATGGATGCCCGAGAGCTACTGAAGCGAGATAAGCGAGCGAACTGAGATTCTATCTATTGCGTTCCCATATACCGAAGTAGAGTGAGACGTGAATAGCGTTGCTTCCTCACCCATAGCGGTTTTTTTAGAATGAATATACCTACGTCCCACACTGGCACACGTTTGATTGTATTGGTGAATTGATTCCCGATTTTCACAAAATAACTCTTATGTGGCCGATAAGTGCTAATTATTATTAATATTATTTTTTCATTCAATGTGTAAATGTATTACGGAGGAATACCTAAAATCTGAACCCAGTATTTACTATATTTAGAAAGATATTAAACTTTTTAGAAGCAATGTGTACTAGTTACATATAAATAAATAAATATAAATAAATATTAGGTTTATTGACAGCAACATAGTATGTACAAGATCACACCTGAATAACACTTCTAAAACACATAAATTGCAGACAATACATCAGACACAGAAGCTGTCAAAAGGTCTGGGCTCATCTAATTGCATCCCCTCGGCCAAAATACACCCCACCAATATAGGGCGAACCCAGCCACGGGGACACCAGATGTTTTTCAGCCCACACCCTTAAACACGTAGAAACAGGAATATATACAAAAAAATAAACACAGAAAATAAATATAGTAGATGACAAAAAAAGAAAAAAATACATTCAAGAGAGAGTACACCAATAGGTCCGGGCTCATCCCACAAACATTCCCACGGCCGAGATACACCCCACCAATGTAGGGCGAGCCCGACCGCAAGGGAATCAGGGGGCTTCCATCCCACACCCCCGCATATCTAGATTAAAGAATAAATATAATAAAAAAGAAAAAAAAAACAAAAACGTATGGCAGAAAACAAAATAAAAAGTAAACCCACATATACCACCTCAGGCTAACTGTCAGCAAGAACGAGGAAAAAAAAAAGAAGAGAAAAGCCTCAAAGGAGTCCAAATTTTACATAATGACAAATGGGAAGTAAGATAGTTGAGACAACATTGAAATAGTTAGGCAGTAGTACATTGAAATAGATAAGCAGTTTTAAAAGAATTAATGAGGAAATGACGCACAAACACGTATGCACAATCCTCGATTCACCACCAGCGAAAAGAAAGAAAATAAGAAAAGAAAAGCAAACAAGAGACCCATTAACCACTGAGAAACCCATTAACCACCCAGAAGATAACGCTTTAGAGCATCTCTGAAGGTATAACTATTCACCCGCTCTTTCAAGGCCTGGGGCAACTCATTCCAGCATTTGCTGGCTGAGTATGAGAAGGATCCCCTGAACAGTGTTAGGTTATTTTTTTTTTTTTTTTTTTATCCACTTTGCACGGATTTCTCCTGTTACACAAAGAGGGTTTGCTTCTAGCGTTAGCTTATTCGTTAGGAATAATATCAGCCAGGATTCTTCTCATACTGCTAGACGGTACCGAGAATATATCAACCGTGTCATTCAGTTGGTTCAATATCTCTATACCACGCGTGACTGAGTGTTTAGCCATGATATTCGTCCTGTAAGTTGGTATGTAGAACAGAGGGTGATTCCTTGCACGGATATATTTATTGGGTACATATAAACTTAGTGCTTCTAGAATCGCGGGACAGTTAAAGGAACCTTGGAAAACCTTTATTAGGAATATCGCAATGGATTCTTGCCTTCTTGTTTCAAGGCTTCTATAGTTACACACCGTGAGAAGTTCGGCATGGTGAGCATATTTTGGGTAATCGCCCTTTGTTCTGTACCATAGATATCTGAGGAATTTTTTTTGTATTTGTTCTATATTGTTTTTATATTTGAGCTGGTGAGGAGCCCAAACCGTAGATGCATATTCTAATTTGGTTCTAATTAGATAATTATATAAGTTTCGGAGGATATCGGTGCTGTTAAATTCTCTTGATATTCTCATTACAAAACCGAGTAGTTTGTAACAGTCCGATATCAAACGTGAGACATGGTTAACGAACGTGAGTCCGACATCGAAGGTTACGCCCAAATCCTTTATGGTTTGGGATAAGTAAAAGAGTCTCTCTGCCTCTAGTCTCGTAGCCGTGAAAGTTTCTAGACCAATTCAGTTTTTCGAAGAGATAAAGTGGCATTTTTGAACTGGTAATTTTATGCATGAGTACGCTTAAGTGAAGAAACCGTCTTTGTTTCATGTCAATAATTTTAAAAGCTCTCAAAAAAGGGGTGATGTGTCCTCTGGGGGGAATGTTGAAACAATACCTACAGCAAGCATTTTGCAATCTTTGCAATTTCCGTTCGGTTCTCCTTAGAAGGCACGGTCCATAGATGCAATCACCATACTCGACTATTGGGATAATGAGCGCGTCGATTATTCTACGTCTAGCCTCAATGGATAGGTTTTGACTGATGCGATAAATATTTTTAAGCCGCGAAAAAGCCCATTGTAATTTAGTTCTAACGTGAGCCTCGAATCTTAAGTCATATTCCATATACACACCCAAATTACGCACCACGCTCTCTGTAGGCACAGTCGCGTTACCAATCTTTATTTCCAAAGGCTTGTTCAACTTTTCGACTTGTTGTCTTGTACCCATTACAATCATAACCGATTTTGTAGGGTTCAAGAGAAGCGCATGCCTCCTAGACCATATCATCAGCCGCTCGAGGTCATCATTTATGTGTTGAGTGGCAGACTGGACCTCATCACTTCCAAATGAATAATAAAGTTGAGTATCGTCCGCATACATGTGGTAGCTACAGTTCCTTATCACATCTGGAATATCAGATGTATATAGGCTAAAGAGTAATGGACTCAGTATTGACCCTTGGGGGCATCCATTTTTAAGGCTCGTGGGGTGGGACAACACCCGTTGTCCAGCCTGGTCTCTAGTGGAAGATCACATGGAAGGAAGGGTTAATAAAAAAATGAAATATATTTGGTTTGAATTATTTTATAAATTGCAAATAATCCGCCAGATGTATTACTTTTGTAACCGAAAAAAAATCTTACTCTTCGCTTTCAACAACATAAATATTTTTAATATTTATTTTATCTTAAAACTCAATTGACTGCATTTAAAAAATAAATTAATTACTTTTTCCTCATACTTTATCAAATGATTAACTACTAAGTAGTTTTGTTAATCCTAAATAGCCTTTTTAATCTAGTTTAGAGGTTTATTTCATTTCATAAATAGACTTTAATCCAATCGATCTCCTTATACCGGTTTTGCCTTATACGAAATTTTAATTGCTTTTAAATATCCACCATAATTTATTTCTTTACGTTGACCGAATGTCAATTCTTCTTATCTTTATGACTTTTGCAGTAAACTATATTAAACTTAATGTTCACACTTGAATCTTAGATCCTTGGAATTTTTGGTTTAAATTTTTAATCAATACAAATCTGAATTTAACAGGAGAATAGTAAAACTGCAGGTTTTACGATTAACTATTGGGGCTTTAATCGTCAGTCAATGCTCAACTAGAAAACAATCTGTTTTTTTTTTCCTTGAAAAGTTTATCAAACTATTTTATGCTCAGTAATTGGATGAAACTTAACATTATGCATTTTTATGACTAACAATATTTTTCAAAACGTTACTTTTGTGACTTAAGCTAATTTAAAATCTTAGCAGTTAAACCACATTTTTTTAGGATTAGCCCTAGTAAATTTAAAACTAATAATTGATATTGTTTTTAAATAAATATGTCAAACGACAACAGGTTAAATATTTAGTAAGATTGATAAGTAAATTAGGTTTAATCTACTTAATATAAAGACTCGGAATTTCAAATGTTTTACATGTTCTCTAAACCATTCATATCGATCTAAAAAATGTGGACCTTAAATCGATCTCCAAATGGACTAAGGAGCATGGCTCACTCATAAATCCTACGATATCTCAAGTGATATTCAATGGCAGTCCTCAAATTATTAGTAAATTCAACTTTGACTTACTATCTCCAATATTACTTGATGGCTCTATCATACCATTAAATAAAATTGTTAAAAATCAAGGAGTGCTAATGGATAAAACACTCTCTTATGGCGAGATTAAATAAATAATGTAAGCCGTGAGATCTTCTTCAACCTTCACTCCCTTAAACTATTACAAAGATTTTTGCCTTCTAAAACCAAAAATTTACTCATGCAATCCCTGCTCTATCCGATTTTGAACTATGCAAACGTCTATTATTTGGTTATTACGAAGGAACAGCTCAACATGTTACAGCAAAATGTTGTCTTACGTTTATTTTTAACTTGAGAGAGTATGATCGCATCACTTCATACCAGAAGGTGCTATACTGGCTGAACGTGAGAAATAGACGCCAAATTCACATACTATATATATTGTTTAATATCCTTAAATGTCCAGCTGCCCCCTCTTATCTCACTGAAAATTTTCAGCGTCTTTCCGATCATGGACTTGCGATACATTCAGACAGAGATTGTTTATTGGCCTTCCCAGTTCACCGCTATTCTTTTTTTATATTGTCCTTTACTGTTCATGCAGTGAGACTCTAGAACCAGTTACAAACCAATGTTAGACTCACTCTGTTCTTGGCATGCTTTAAGAAGCGACTGAAGAAATTCTTAATTTCCAGTCAGTAATATAACGAGTTCCATTCCTGATTTTTCTTTCCTCTCCACCATCTCGTCATTTTCCTTTGATTGATGATATTTCTCTTTTAATTTTTGCGTATGTCCATAAATTTCATAATGATAAATAATCATTTGAATATTTTTTTGCGACCATGTAACTTGCTTTGTTTACTTTTTCAGGTTGGCTGGAAGAAATTGCCATCTGACAAGAAGCCCGCTAAATTGTTTTTGAAATGAAGTGTGAAATAAATAAATCACATGCGTTAAAGCACTAAATCATATGTACTCAAACAGAACAGTATGAAAATCTGCTCAGGTGATGATAGTCCACAAAAGTATATTCGTGTAATCTTCGATGTATGGAAGTCAAACATTGACAAAAAAAAATGAGCCAATTAAATGCTCTGGAAATGAGAATAGTGAGAAAAATACATGATGTTACAATGAATGACAAAATACGTAAAAAGTGATTAAGGATATACAAGAACACATTAATGATTTTTGAAATATGATGAAGACAAGCGTTGTTTTTCAACGTCTTTCGAGAGAATTTAAGACGTTTGTCATCCAACCAGGTATTGCGGTTTCAATGCCTGCAGAAAACCATTTTTTTTATTGTAGTCTAGTTTTCACTGAAGGCCTCTTAACAAATCTTTCTGATTGGTTGGAATAAATTTTTACATGTAAATATACCAAACGATTTAAACTTTAGTACAATAATTCAATTATTTTGAAAATATTATACAACTCAATTTCTAAAATGTACGACTCAAGGCAATAAAGTCGCAATGGGATGGTCATATTGCTAATATGAGAGATCGATGAAGTGCAAGAACTGTCATTCGATGGCATACTTGTGAAAGGAAAGTACCAAGAATGTATTCCAAAATTAGGTGGATTGACGAAACACGGAAATTCAAAGACACACCTGGCAGAGGATAGCGAGGAAAATAAGGCAATTAGGACGTTACGGGAAGGCCTTCGTTCTGCAATTGATAGACAACGGACGAATATTATATAATAAAGGGTCTTTCGAATTGAGCGGGTTTTTAAATTCTTAGATAAAACACAGATGGCGCCGCGAACTTGCCTGGGTCTTGTAACATTTGAGAAGTGTAATGTATGACATTTATAAAAATGAAGTATACAATACAACAACGCGTTCAAATTGTTAAATTATTTTATATATAGTAATCTCCGGAAACTGTGATGTTAATTGGCCACCAAGATCATATGATCTGACATGGACTATTTCTCTGGGGTTACGTGAAAAGCCAGGCCCATAAGAATGACCTCCAATCAATTCCTGAGCTGACGAAATTATTCGCGTTATTGGTGAGTTAGAACCGCAATTATGCCAAAATGTCATCGAATTTTTTGACAAAAGAGTGGACATCTGTGGAACTGCAAGAGGTGGACATTTGGTGGATATTGTTTTTTGTGTTCAAATGTCATATGTACATTATACTTCAATGACCAATAAAAAGTTTTTTTGAAATCAAAGCAAATTGTGTGTTTTATTCAAGAATTTGAAAAATTATAATTAAAAAACCGCTCAATTTGAAAAACCCTTCAGTTGAGATTGTAATCTTTTGATTGGATTACCTTACATATTGAATTATATTCACATTTAAAATAAAAGTTTTAGTTATTTAGTTAAAATAAAAAATATTTTCTTCTTTCTTTTTATTTGTCATTTGTTATCGTCAGAGCTGACTCTCTGGAGATGTTGACTCTCAGCTGTACTTTATTTTTTTCGTAGGTCTTCCTTGAGGATTACTGTTAGTAAATTTTTAATCACGAAGGGAACTCTTGTGTTACTCATGCTTCTCACATGGCCTCGCCAGAGTGTCTTCATCAATTTTTATCATAATCTTACAATATCTTCAAATTTACACATTTTTCGAATACAGGAGTTTCAAGCTTTATCTCTAAGGATTTGTCTGCAATAGCTCAAAGGGTTATAAATTTCTAAATAATACTTTTTTTTCAATTGACTTTAACACATTTAATGCATTTTTTAAATTTTCATTGAACACTGTATAATAGTTTATCAACAATAGCTTAATCACAAAGTTACAAGAACATTGCACAAAATGGTATAATACGTTTGTAGTTTATAAATGAACTAGTAATACATTTTAAACAGGTTCTTTTGTAGTAAGAAATTGATTCATTCGTTCATTAAGTCACTCATTATGTTAGCAGTCGAATTATCAAATTATTAATAACATATGTCAATTGAATAGAAACGCTCCGATTAATTCATGTCAACCGATTATAATATTGTAACTGGAATGAATCGTATGACTAAAATGGTATTCGGCAAGAAAGAACTTTTCACTTCATTTTATGGCAAAAAGATTTTAAAATGACATCATTTGATACATTTTATATTTTACTTGCAAAAAGGACAGTCTTTTCAAAGCCCTACATTACAGTAAATATTTTCTTGAAATGAATATTACATTTAATACTTTGAAGTTTTTCAATATTATTAACATATATTTTGAAAAAAAATTTATAACTAATATTTTTCATTGAAGACAATACAAACTGATGTTTTCCATTTAAGACAATACAAACTGATGTTTTCCATTTAAGACAATACAAACTGATGTTTTTCATTTAAGACAATACAAACTGATATTTTCATTTAAGACAGACATACCAATTTCTATAGAAGAACATTATACTTTTTCCTTCAATAAAAATGCGTCACTCTAGCTTTTATTTACATTAACCTAACATATATCTTCGTTAATATTAACTTATTATTTTATTGTAAAGTACTACGAATTCAATGTATACAATCAGCCTGGTAGGTTTCTTGTCACGTGAAAACCTCTCATAACAAAAAAATACATTAAAGAGACCGCTGGAAATGAATACCAGACTTATACCCCTTTTAAGAAAAATGAGATACCAACTGGAATGGAAACCTGCAACCAAACTGGAAGACATGTGTTGTACCAACTAAGCGACGAAGGATATAAGGGCTGTGTCTAAAAATTATTAATACTTTTGATTTTATTTCAAAAATAGAAAAACTTCATAAATTAATTTGAGATTAAAAAAAAACAATACAACATAAATATCCGAAATATTAAATTTAATGCATGTTAAGAAAATCACCAGATTTTTTTTAATCAAAAGCAAAATCAATCTTTATTGACTATTGAAAGATCGTAATTTATTCATTCAAAACCATACAAATATTTGTAGTGGGAATTAAAAAAAAAGTTGAAATATTAAACTAGAATAAATTTTTTTCTTATAAAATCAATTTATTCAACATGGATTTGACTTCACAATCAAGTGAAATCTCCCAGTTACAAGATGTTACCGATGATCTATTTCTCACAGTTTTTCTATCGTCTAATCCTCATTACAAACTGCATCTGCATTCAACGATAATTTCGTTATTGCATTCTTGCACATTGTCTAGTTTAATTAATTTCAACAGTGTTAATTCAACAGTGAAGAAAGTGATTTATTTTTCTGCAAGTATCCAGAAAACGTAGAATCACCTTTTATTTTGAAGTATTACAAGCAAGCGAAGTTCTCGTATTTGAATCAATTAAATTATCAAAGCCCTAAGCTAAATATATATTATTCTACGCGACATGTGTTTCTGTCTCTTATCTCAAGTCTTTCTTCAATCTTGGAACACGTAACTAATAAATGGATACTGCTGAATAAAATAACAAAATAACTTATTTTTTAAATATTCTAAGATTCCGTGGCTTATATTTAACATAAAATATATTATTTTGAAGTATTTTTTTTATTCAGTGTTAAACAATAATTAACTTCAAACAAATAATAAAAACATTGTTCAAAAGTTTTAAGACAAATATCACATATTTACTTTGAGTATCACTGCAACTAACAAAAACAAACCAAATCATGGGAAAGATTTCAATTCAAATTATATCATTGATTTAAAAAAACGGTTTTGGTTCACAGTTTTAAAGGCATGTTTTCGTTTAACGCATTACTTAACTTTTGTATTAGACTTAACTGATTTCCATTTGTTTTGTCACGTGGCATACCCATTCTATTTTCAATAATTTTTTTGAGTATTGAAGTAGTACTTAAAACGATATATTACTTGGATTTATCATAAGTGATATATCGTTTTAAGTACTACTTATTTATCATTTATCATTTATCGTAGTGCAAAACATTTCAAATTTTAAAGTTAATAATGACCTTTTTGGCATAAGTTGAAATGGATGATTTTCACACTCCATATTCTCCCAAACAACTTCTAACTCAGAAAAATATATGCATCTTGTCCTATGTTTATTTAATTATCTCCATACATTTTTCGTCTTCCTCGATTTCAAATTTTATTAATATGTATAAGTTACCTCACAATTCAATATTCAATTCATCAACGTACATCAGTCTCCAAAAAGCTTTTCCAGTTTTTAAAAAATATTTTCTCTATCATACATTGTCATTCAGATATTTTTTCTTTGGACCGCATTTCTATGATTTGTTTCTGCTTTTATTACTTTTTTTATATCCAGACTTTACATGGATACATCAACATTGATACTTGCGTAATACACTTGTATACTAGAGGATGTTACCTTTAACTTTTGGGCAAGCAACACTTAATTTTAAGTAACAAAATAACATGTTTTAAATTATCTTGAAAATATTAAACTCAAACATTTAGTTTATCTTGATTGGTTACCCACTGAAATATTTACATATCGAGTTTTTCTATTATGTAATGTTGCAAATTTAAATCTATTTATACAATCCATTAAATAATTTGCGGTTTCTGTATCGGCAATTTCGATCAGCCAAAGATTCGGCCCAGTATCCAGTAGCTTAATGCAATTACGTAATTGGCATATAATAGCTTACTTGTCGCCACACAACATGCATCTCTGCGGCTGAAACGTGATTTAAATACTTGTTTTGATTCAGCAGAGGTCGTTGAACAAGAAATGTATGTTTGTTATTAATGTTTTTGTCTGAACAAAACTGGGTCACGGTGGGCCACCGCCCAAAGTTATACGGACAAATATTCATATTCTAAATTCTTTTCACCTTTGAAGATCACGTTGTTGAACGTTGTAGTTGTGTGCGGCCCATCAACTTATATGTGCAAGAAAAAAGGAGGGAAGTGCGCAAATATGCATATTCATACATAGATAAAACTAAGTAGTCAACATAATGTACCACGGAATCATAAATTACATTTTTCAAATTTAAACAAATATTTGTTCTAAACAAAAAATCCACTTCTGTATTTTTAAATGAATAATAAATAAATAATCTGAATATATAATAAATAAAAAATCATGTTCACTCTTCTACACTTATTCTTTCCTTACGGCGCGTGGGCTCTATATGGTGTTTCCATGTTCCGCACACATTCAGAGAAAGGAACATGAGAACCCATCATAAAATATCAAATAAAATGTATAATTGCGCAAAACAAAATATGGTTACAAATTCCTTTCTTTGAGATGTGTGCGGACAATTTTTAACAGATAAGCGGCCACACACACGCACACCTTAGAGGGAACGTTGCCAATAAGTGAAGTATTTGAATCAGGTAACATATGAATCCATTAAATTATCAAAAACCTAAGCTAAAATATATTATTCTACGCGACATGTATTTCTGTCACCTATCTCAAGTCTTTCTTCAAACTTGGAACACGTATCACGCTGGGTCACGGTGGGCTACCGCCCAAACTTGTACAGACAAAAATTCATACACTAAATTTTTTTCACCTTTGAAGATTCCGTTGTTGAACGTTGTAGTTGTGCCAGTAACTTAAAAACATGAGAGTTCTATTTTTTCATTTGTCCAGTAGTCTTTCAAGATTCCACAGTGGTGACATATTAAAGAGCGTGAATGGAAAACAACGTCATCTTTGGTCCCCATCAATCGAGTATTCGGATTGAGAACAACTGGAATTGGAATGGTACTCGTCATCATAAATGTAAACAATACAACCCCGCATGTGAAGAGGCAACAAGTGTAACGCGTCTAAGTATCTGACAAACTTCTTTAGGAGACTTTGTCTCTTTTTTTCGGCTACCATCGGGAATTGGACCCGAAACCAGAAAAAAACATGGAATCAAACCAAAAACCACCGGGCGGAAGTCAATCGCCTTACCAACGTAGACATGGAAGTCATCACGGATCTTTTAATTTATGTATACTTAATTCATCTATATGAATCCAAAAACTGATTTCTTATCGAGAAAATAACAAGCTCTTTATTTATAATATTAAGTTATACGAGAAATTCATGCAGTTTTTTCAATGAACTTTATTTTCATCAAATTATATTCGGTTCAAACACTTACTTCTGAAGCTCTATAAGCTTTTTAATAAAATCATTATTTAAAAAGCTTCAAGATGTTTTTTTATATCACTTCCATTTTGAAAGTTTTCTCTTGAAGTGTGAAGTGCAAGAGAGATAACAATCTGATGGTGCCAAGTATGGTAAATATGGTGGATGAAATATGAGATCCCAATATAATAAATTACATTACAGTTAAGGACCTTGCGGTGTTAGGCTATACTTGCGAATTGCTTGTTTCAAATTTTCTGTTGTTGTCAGTACTGTTTTAATGGTTTCGCCAGATTTGAAGATCTCAAAATAGAGTATACTTTTGCAGTTCCACGATGCAGAGAGCATTACTTTTTTTCAGAGCAATCTCGGCTTTGTAGGGGTAAGGGGGGATTGTTCTGGCATATACCAATATCTTCTCTTATTCACATCAAAACAAAATATTTATTTTATCTACTCCTATAAATCTGTCAAAAATGAATCACTTTTCGGACGGCCTAAAAAAAGTATATGCTGAAACTTGACCCAACGGATTTTTTTCTATCATTGTATGATGAGATAGATACCCACACATTATAACGACTGATTCTCCCCATCTTATTTATATAGTCCAAAATAAATTGTTTATTCGCGAATTCCAAGCATTTGGCAAAAGCTGCCTGTTTTGGATTTTCTTTTCTGCACACATTATTCTGTCGTCAATACCTGAACTCAGCCCAGCTCCAGGTTCACTTAACAGAGAAAAATTACCCTCTTTAAATCTTAAAAATTATTTTTAGCAAATTCTCTCTACCATCGCGTCCTCTCCATAAACTTCACAAATGTTCCTTTTACTGTGACGGCATTGTTACTTTTCTTAAATTCATAAATGATCATGTGTCGTTAATGAATTTTCAATTCTTTATTTTTAAAATTCGAAAAAAAAATCGTTATCACGTAAATCTTCACATACCCGCTTTTTAAACATCAAGTTGACAGCAAAGAACAAAACAATCACAGGTAAACACCACAATTGCCGAAAAAAATATGAATTGGTTGCGCTCCGTGAGCAGCACTTATTTTTCGGATATTTTTATTTTTAAGAATAATGCAATAATTATTTAATCTTAAGTTTTTTCTCTTTCTTTCTTTTTTTACATCTATCCCATTCATATTCAAGATAAGCTTGCACTGTTCTTACAAAGGTGTATAGTTCAATTTAAAATCTCAACTATTTTATTTTCCTTTTTTTTACTTATAAGTACGTATTATATTATTAATTGTAAGAACTACAGTCGTGCAGCAGTTTAAGATCTTAATAATAATAACAATAAAAGGAGAATTTATACAGCACCATTTCGAGAGCAAACTCCTCAAAGACGCTCTAGCTCGGGACTTAAATCCATTACCAGAGAAAAAATATAACCAGAGTAAAAATATTACCAGAGTAAAAATATTACCAGAGTAAAAATATTACCAGAGTTAAAATATTACCAGAGTAAAAATATTACCAGAGTAAAAATATTACCAGAGTAAAAATATTACCAGAGTAAAAATATTACCAGAGTAAAAATATTACCAGAGTAAAAATATTACCAGAGTAAAAATATTACCAGAGTAAAAATATTACCAGAGTAAAAATATTACCAGAGTAAAAATATTACCAGAGTAAAAATATTACCAGAGTAAAAATATTACCAGAGTAAAAATATTACCAGAGTAAAAATATTACCAGAGTAAAAATATTACCAGAGTAAAAATATTACCGGAGTAAAAATATTACCGGAGTAAAAATATTACCGGAGTAAAAATATTACCGGAGTAAAAATATTACCAGAGTAAAAATATTACCAGAGTAAAAATATTACCAGAGTAAAAATATTACCAGAGTAAAAATATTACCAGAGTAAAAATATTACCAGAGTAAAAATATTACCAGAGTTAAAATATTACCAGAGTAAAAATATTACCAGAGTAAAAATATTACCAGAGTAAAAATATTACCAGAGTAAAAATATTACCAGAGTAAAAATATTACCAGAGTAAAAATATTACCAGAGTAAAAATATTACCAGAGTAAAAATATTACCAGAGTAAAAATATTACCAGAGTAAAAATATTACCAGAGTAAAAATATTACCAGAGTTAAAATATTACCAGAGTAAAAATATTACCAGAGTAAAAATATTACCAGAGTAAAAATATTACCAGAGTAAAAATATTACCAGAGTAAAAATATTACCAGAGTAAAAATATTACCAGAGTAAAAATATTACCAGAGTAAAAATATTGCCAGAGTAAAAATATTACAAAATAAATATAGAAAATTTGATTTGAATGATAAGAAGGTGTTTATCATCAAAATGTACTTATGATATATAAAAAAACTATCAAATTAGTATAAAAATTCATTTCTTTCTGGTTTTTAACACATATAATTTTAATTTATAAGATATTTGGGATTCAAATTAACTAGAATATATTGTTCAAGCTACGAAACGTTGTTATTGACTATCAATTTAAGCTATAAAAAGTGTGTATTCAATTCCCTTTATTTTTAACCAAATTCGATAACTACACAAAAAAATAACATCGCTGCTACAAATGTGCTTTAAATGCCAACAAAGTTTTCTGTATACATTGTCTACCCGGAAATATTCCATTTTATATGCGCAAAAAATAACATCCGTTTTCATTCACATAAACGTATTTCGAGAGTTTGTAGTCCTATATTACGCAGCAGGAAAATCCGCACCTATTATTAAACAACGTCATATTATTATATAACGAGTTCGTTTGTTCTTATTTGTGATACTTTGATTTTCCGATAATCCGTTGGGAATAAGAAAATAATGATGCTGTGAATTTGTTTAATGTTTCAGTATTAAAAAGAAATAAAACTATTTCTAACGATTGTTTACAAATCAGCTTTAATAGTTCCTTCATTGTTTAATTGATATTGGATATTGTTTATCCATTATATGAATATGTTTTCTAAATGAATATATTTTTTAATATTTATAATAATTACATTTGATTCCAACAAATTCCAATATAAAAACTTGGCATTTTCAATTTTTTTTTCGAACGTCTCTTGATTTTTAACTAAATATAAATTTATAGTTGAAGTAATATGTTGTCCCGAAAGTAATTTCATATTTCTCGGATAAATGTGGTTTGGACAAACTTTTTTTGCTAACTTCATTCCAAACGTGCTGAATGTATGATGTGTTATTATAAAAGGTAAGAATTATTCGAATACTTACGTTTTTTCGTCATTTTGGAAATGCCTCAAAATAAGTTGTTATTTCGGTGCTTGATGTTCGTTTTACTAACGCAAAAAATGCGATACAAACCAAATATGTCATATATGTCTCAACGTGTGGCGAAAATGTAGTAAGCGATCAGATATGCCATATGCAATTACAAAAATATCGTAAAAGTAATACCTGCTTACGAAACCTAGAAGTTAAAGTGCTCTATAGAAAACTGATTACCACAGATAACGACTATATCAAGGTTTTAATTAAAAAGAATCAGCGTTATATGACACAAAAGATTTGCCATCTGAATTACAGAAAATATCTAGAACCACCGTCTATGAGCATTTGGTGTAATTTTGCGTTTGAATTTGACCTAACAATACGAAATTATTTTCCCGATATATTATATAATCTTATCCAATATTCAAAATTCATTACATTGCATAATCTAAAAGGAGAATATTTAAACAGTAATAAGGGTATCTTAATATTTACTTGCAGTTAATATTATCGGGCTGAGAAATTTCTTCAAAGTGTCAATAATAACACTGAAATGTTTTTTTCACTGAGCCGTTCACTAATACATCATACAACTTACACCATAATTTAAAGTATTAAAAAAAATCTTATGAGCGTTGTAAAGAAAACGATCTGAAAATGAATATTGCAAAGCTAATGAATGTTCCAAAGTAATGGTGATAGAAAATTGTGAAAGGTAAAGTAAATGCGACATATGTGTGAAAAATGAAAGATTGTAGCAAATTGAGGAAATTTGCTAATTGGGTGGTATATTCTCAGATAAAGCAATAGTTAAGAGGGATATCGAACTGAGTGTAGCGTTAGGAAACGAAGTCAATGGGAGACTGAAACATATACTCGAACCGGACAGTATCAAAATCTGTTAAGATGATAGTCCACAGTGGTACTTTAGTGCCAACTTCGATATGTTAAAAAACTGAGAGGAGCCAAAAAATGCTATAGACATGCATGCATTGAGAAGAATACGAGGAGTGATAATGTATGACAGAATACGTAATAAAGTGATACGTAATAAATGTAGCTCATGGCTAAAGTGTTAAATAAGACAAATAAACGAACATTGAGATGGTTTGGGCATGTTGAACGAATTAATTAAAAAAGACTATCAAAATAGATATACCGTGCATTTTTGAGTGTATAAGAGAGAAGACCAAGAAAATTATATTTAAAAGTATGAATATTATTCTACAAGAAGAAAAAGTAAGAGAAATCGTACAGGTTGTATGAAAAGATGTTTGAATGTGTAAGAGTCTAAGGATATGTGTCGAGTTAGAAAAGTATGGCGCTCTGTCCTTTCTGCCTACTTGACAATGACAATCTAATTCATTCATTTCTAGGCACTACAAAGCATTTCTCTAACTAGGTGATTGAGATATCGATCAATTTTATTCATACGCCGTTCAAAATTTAATAGTCAATTGAATCTTGAAATTGAAGTGTCCGCAATCAATCAATATGTCAATCATTTGTCTATTACGCACAAAGCTAACAAAAAGGCTCCCCACAAAGATATTATGGGATACGTGAATGTGCATTGAGAAAACAAAAACAATGTTAATATACAAACTCATTTATCAAAAGGAATCAATAAAAAAGCTATTTATTTTTAACAAAGGAGTACATTAAATATTGCATCTAATTTGATTTTAACATCGCTCATTTTATTTGTTACCATGCCCATGGTGCTATAATATTTTTGTTTCTTTACCCAAGGATAAAAAGTATTAATAAAGGGTGAAGTAATAAAATTGTACTATATTTTGTGAGTCACAATTTGAAAGTGATGCTGGTCCTATATTCGTAATATCAAATTAAAACTATTTTTCAAACTTACAATGATAATATCATGGATGCCCCCACCCCTATGTATAAAAAAAAAGTCATTTTTACTAAATAATTTTAATGTGTAAGCACTTTTAGTATTTCTATATAAATTAATCAAACATGATAAACATTGAAATTCAGTTAACAAATAAGGTTTAATACATCAATAATAAAATATACGATAAGATAACAGTGTTATGTATATGTTTTTTTTTGTCCACTTCTCCCGTCTGAGATTGACGATATGAATCCAAAATGATACTTAATCGTGCTGTTGACATTTTATTAAGATTGAATAAATTATGAAATCCCTAATGCGATCAAATAAATACTCGTTCAAATAACCCGATATCTTCAAATAAACTAATCAACACGTGTGCCAAGATCAAATAAGCAACGGGCTGTCAATTTGCCACTATATTTCACTTTTACTTAGTAGAATTTTAAAATGTGAAGATATTGGCATTTGGCAATAATTCCACTAGGCTGTACTGAATACGACGAACATACCACTAAAATGAAAGTTCGTTCAGAACGCTTTCAAAATCGTTTATCAAAGTATTAAGCAAATGAATGTTCACTATGTTTTGATGACAAACCCATGACTTATCTCAAACGGTTACTGAAATCACTTCAGCATTCCCGCCCTCGTGTTAATCACATCCCAATGTGGCGGCCTTGCATTGTACCCGAAGTCAGAATGAGAAATGAAAACGAGGTGTAATTTATGTGTCTACCATATACAGAAAATACTTACAGCAAGTCACTGGTGTGCAAGTCAATTATCTCAACTCGTTTATTTAAATAAGACCACATCATTTTCAGAATTGAAAAATAATATACAAACAATCGAAAATAAAAGAAACCCTTATATATGAAAAAGTTTTATTAAATACAGAAAGTTTCTGGTTTAACTTTGTGGAACTTCTTATATTATAATTTTATAGTCATTGGTTAACAAATAATCTGTGATTTTAGTACCCACATTTTTTTAAAAAGTATTCCATTCACAAAAAATTGATTAATATACAACGTAATACGAAACTCTATACAATGAAAGCGTAATACAATACATCAATATGCACTTGACGCATCCTTCAGTTCATCGGTTCTTTTTTGCACAAAGAGGAAAAGAAAAAATGATTTAGCATTGTGGAGGGTTGTGGGAGCAGAGATAGATCACTTATGCGTTGGAGTGGCCAGGCTAAGAGTGATATAGGCCTACCTCTTCCTCAGGCTCTGCGGATAGCAGAATGTCAGTAGGACTGGAGAAGAATATGCACAACATACAGCAATGTCAGTGAGGGTCTCGCTTCTCATCATTGAGGTCACAGCGTAAAATAAAAAGAAACATTTAAAAAAAATAATATAACCAAAATTTTTTGTGGATACGATTTCAATCTCACATTATTATCGGATCACTTATGTACAAAATACGTTACCAGTTGAATAATTTTTTTCATATTTTGTATGTTTTAAATTCTTAAAATGCTTAGCTATATATGTTGGACTCTCATAAAAATTGATCTTCATATATTTTCAGCACTCAGAAAGAAGAAATTCGTGGTGTTATAATGACTTACTTAACGAGAAAACGCGAGCCAAAAGATTAATATCTTTCGATTAGTCTTTAGCTTCAGGGAAATATTTCATTGCATTGTATTACACTTTCGTTGTATAAAGTACAACCTGTCATGTAGCAATCTTCTCCAACCAACCAGGAAGATGTTAAAGAGGCTTTAAGTGAAAACCAAACTGGAATCCTTTTTAAAAAATCTGGGTTCCAGTGGGATTTGAACCCGCAACCTCCGGGCTGAGAGACAGGCGTCTTACCAACAAGGCCACGGAGATCATTTTATATAAAAACTATCATTACATGTGGAACCATTTGCACAACAAGAAATTATCACTTCGAAAAGGGATAAATTTTATTCTCAATTAACAAGTTTTTGTATGTAAATATCAATATGTTTTTTTGGCGAATTTTCTTTTTTATTGCAGTAATTGATTTATGTGAGTATCTAAAATTAAACATTGCATACATAAAGTCTTCCCATTGCTGCACTTCGTAACCTTCGTAAGACGTCCGTGTTCCAAGCGAGGGGCTGTGTGCTGGATTACTATTGAAACCTAGATTTAAAATAAAAAAATCTTGCCTGGTTGTCAATTAAGTCCTCTTTATCATATTTCTGATTGGTTGGATGTAATCGCCGAAGGGCAATAAGCCCGACAGATTATTCCATATACAACGAAAGTTTAGAATAATACGGTAAAATCAAGTTACACACGAGTACGTATAGTATATATTATCACCCCGTTTCCCCGAATTTACCCTTTACATGTCCAAACCATCTTAGAATAATCTTTTCCGTATTACTCAACACATCGGCCTTAAGTTCACATTAATCTCCAATCTTAATTTTTTATACTGTTTTATATTTAAATTTTTTCAAATTAAACATATTTTACACTTCATAAAAATGTTTAAAACTAAAATAAATTAAATAATTAAAATACTTTGAAGTTTATAAATTACATGGTAAAAATTTTTTTTTTAAATTTTAAGTCAACATTGTAGTTTTTCTTTATTTCAGAACAATGCATGATATATTATTTATAGTTAAAGCGTTAACATTGTGGAGGTTTAAATACATCGTGGTTTGTTTTATAAAACACTGTTTATTCCATTTTTTTGTAACGGTATAACCCTGCTGGTTTCAAGGCTTTCAACTCATAATGATATGAATACAAACAAGACTCTTGAGTCTTGTTTGTGCTCCCCTGAAGATGAGGTAAAAGACTTGAAACCGGTAAGGTTATACCGTGACAAAAAAGTGGAACAAACAATGTTTGATAAAAACAAATTACAATATATGATATGTCATATGAAGCCACAATGTTTTAAAAGAAGCCTTTTATTACTTACTTAACGAGGATGTTTCCAGTTGTAGTTGAGTGTCACTGTTTGTCAGGTTGATGAGAGCGTGCAACGGGGTTTTGTTTTTGTGTAATCAAAAATCGGAAAGAAGTATCGATTTATTTTTTCATGCTAAATATCCTCAGTGAGATACATGAAAAGCCTAGTTTACTGAGGATACGGCAAATGAAAGGCAAGAAACCCAGATCAGTATATTTCTTGTCATGTATAATAATAAATAAATAAAATTACTGTGAATTAAATAATACATTTTATTTCATAATGAAATTATAACTTAGCTATTTTCAAAATACGTCTTTCAAAAGAATATTTCTGCATAGAAAAAATACTGTCAAATTAGTCAAAAACATAAAAGAAGAGAAAGGTTTTTTGACTCATTCCATATATCTAGAAGTTACACATATTCGTTTTCAGACACCATTTTTGGTCACGTTTATCCATTGCGTTCTTGTCTCATTGTTTCAGATTACTACAGACGAAAATAAAGTTCAAGTTATTTGGTTACATATAGGTAAGTATTCCGCCTTAAGCAATATTATACGAAATGCCCGGTGTAAAGTAATCAATATAAAAAAAACAAAGCATTAGAACCGCGGAAGAAATTACCGAATCACCTTGTACACATTTTTGACCTTAGGCTGGGTTGAGTAGTTCATATCATTAAGAGGCATATATAAATTACATTACAATTAATCAAATTACATTACAAGTGGCCTGACTGAACGGAAATGTGCAAAATGTAATTAAATATATTTTAACAATACATGTGTATATTTCACTGCTTCTCAAAATTTGAGGCAAGTTAATCTCTTAAAACGTGAGTGATAAATTATAAATTGAAAAAAAACTTTACTTTACTCCGTTAATAGAGACATAATGTCAAAAATAAAAACTTTTGATAGGATAAATTGGTTTACAAAATGCAGGAATTAAATGTGAACAAAACACTTTATGATATTTAAATTTGTCATATTTTAAGTTCACTATATCGCCAATATGATAATGAAGGGTTGACGTTTTTATAAAAATGGAATATTCAATAAAATAATAATACAATATTTTTTTTACGTATAAACCATCACGACATTTCCTTGTCGAGGTAGGCAAATAAGACAAAGCACCATACTCTTCCATCTCGACATACATCATGTGCCTCCTCTATATCCATATTTCTTACCAAATATGTTTTTCTCTAAACACGTGCAGATACGAGTTCGTACCTGATGTAATAGCCACAGCCGCTACCTTCCTATTCTTACACGAATTGTATAGGTTTTATTTTGTAATATCAATGATGGCGGGTTCGAGTCCTGAGTGGAGCGCCCTTGTGTAGAGTTTGCTTTCCAAATCTTCTCATACAACGTCTACGATTTATCTAAAAAAAAATTAACGTTGCTTTTTTCCAAAATATTATTTATTTGGTCCAAGCATACTTTCCTTGGTCTTTCTCTGCTACACTTCACTCATATTTGCACAATATATTTATTTAGTTAGTATTTTTTTCATTATTCATTCGATAAGCTCCAACTATCTTTGTTTTTTTTTTATTTCACTCAGTCTTAATTTCATAAACATTTTTTTTTATTTAGCTTAAAAATATGTAAAAAAAAACTCAATAATGAATTATGGTAGCCAATATATATATTTCTATCTAAGCACTCAACTTGTTTTTACAATATTTTAATCTGTCAATAATAGTGGGCTAGAATCTCGAATTAAATCACCCTTGATGAGAGTTTTCTCTCTATCGGTACTTTGTAAATTGTCTTTTTATTATCATGGTTATATATTAAAAGAAGGACGAAGACCCAAAAGAGAAACCATGTCCAAAATATTTGAAAACAACTGATCTTATTCTAAAATAGACTTATACAAATATAAATATCAATGTTGATCGAGGTTTAATTGAATAGTTACTTAATAAATATTATTTTCTACAGGGTAGCACCATTAAAGTAGTGCAATATTTATTTTTTAATTGATATCATAATAAAAAACAAATTCACTTACAGCCACATTTATAATGCATAACTGTATAATGTCTTGGAAAATGATGTTTCACATTTTAAAAAAATTCTTAAAAAATAAATACTTAAAAAAGTATCGTAATTATTTCCATTAAATTGATATAATTAAGATATTTTTTTAAGTATTTATTAGTGGATATAATTTTGATATATCATCAATATTTCTATATACAAGGCATACCCAGAAAGTAAGTGTACTGAATTTTTGTAGGTTACAATTTTTTTTATTTAAACAAAAAAATTACGTGGTTACCGTAGTACATATGTAAGCTATTTTTCGACACAGTCGCTATTCCTCTCAATGCAGGTGGTGAAGCGGGGTATCAACTTTTTGATGCCTTCCTCGAAGTAGTTTCCCGCCAGCCCTTCCGTCCACTTCTCCACCTCCTCCTTTACCTCCTCGTCGGTTGAAAACCTTTTTCCACCCATGTGCAGCTTCAGGGAGGTAAAGAGATAGTAATCTGAAGGTGCTAGGTCAGGGGAATGCGCGGGATGGTTCAGGACATCCCATTTAAGCGAGGCGAGCAGTTCCTTCGTGGCGTTGGCCGTGTGTGGTCTGGCATTGTCGTGCAGCAGGCAGACTCCCTTTGTCCTCTTGTTCTGAATCACCCTCCGCATTTTTTTAGGGTCTCACAGTATCTTGCAGAGTTGATGGTCTCCCCTTGAGGCATATATTCAAGTAAAATTATGCCTTGACAGTCCCAAAACACGGATGCCATGATTTTCTTGGCTGAAATTGTGGTTTTGAACTTTTTGGCGTAGGGTGAAGAGGTGTGACGTGACCGTTTTTAAACTCGCGACACCACTTGTACACACTCGTACGATTCATAGCTTTATCACCATATGCAGTTTTCACCTCATTATAAACCTCAACCGGAGGTTTTCCCTTCCAAACGAGATAACGGATGACGCCGCGTATTTCGCACTTGGCGGGAGATTGGATTGACATTTTTCACGAAACGAGATGTCGCGTCGACCCTTCTCAACGTACTGACCTCAAACTGGTCTCGTTGCGGAGGGGAAGGGTCAGGCTACACGGAAGTGTAGCCAACATGTCGAAAATAAAATCCATCCGGTCGTGAGAGCCTCAATACACTTACTTTCTGGATACGCATAGTACTTCGTTTTAGAAGTTTTTGGAATATTATTTTGTTGCTGTGTTTAAAATGTACTTCCAACTTCGCTAGTAATCTCTATGGCCTTGTTGGTAAGGTGACTACCGTCCAATCTGAGGTTTGCGGGCTCGATGTTCGCAGGTTCTCTTTTTTAATATGAGTTCTAGTCTAGTTGTTTTGGTTAAGGAATCTTGAATACCCTTCTGATTGGTTGAAAGAAATTGCCACAAGGCAATTCATTCACCAGGTGGAACTGTAAAGAACGTAAAAAATACAATACAACATTATATTTTTTGAGTTGTTCTATGTTTTTTTCATCATATGAATCAAAAGATAAATTATAAAAATTGTAAATGTTACAAAAATTATGTAATGTTAAATTTATATTTCCACCTAAAAATGGCTGTAAAGCGCAATTAAGTTTTTCAATGACAACACGTATTTTGAGTATGAAAACTTAAGTTTTGAAACATTAATATCAGCTACTGTAATATAACTCGAGAGAGAAAAATGTGTTTAAAGACTTGAACACGAACAATCCAGTCTTCAAATTCGATGACTTTTATTTACCATTAGATCATAACTATTGGCAAATTAATGTTCCATAAAGTGATCAAAATGATTGATATCTTGGTAAAAAATTTTTGCATAAGTACTATGGCGTCATGTTTTTAAAATCAAATACTATTTTTAGATTTAATATTAATGAATGGATTAAATGTAACCATCACTATAGTTAAAACACGAAAATTAGTTAAAATAATATGTTTAGTTAAGGGTTCTAACTACTGAAATACAGGCATGTGACATCTTTAGAATCAAAGTTTAGATAATGCGTTTGTATTGTCTATTATTTAATATCTTGATATTTTCGTCGTACGTATAAATCGTACGCAATCTTCAATAGTCAATAAAAAACATATATTTTATTTATCACAGGCGCTGAGCGCCACGGTACTTCGTGCATCATTGTCCTTCTCCATCAACTTGATGTCATCATTCTGGTCATGATAAACGCAGCGTTTAAAGAGAATCCTGTCGACTCTTTTATTTGGTCCCTCCATTTTATAGGAGGCATCCATCTTACTCGTTTACCAAAACTGTCCTAGCTGATACATAACCAACTTTCATTGTTCTTTCTGGCAATATTCTCTAAGTATGTAAGTATATTTTTTATATATATGATAATGTTGAAAGACTTTTGGTTATCACAAATTATTGGATGATACTGGTGCACCTTACGCATCATGTGATACGCATCATCCACCTCCAATGTAATATCTTCAAAGTATGTATCATATTTCTTCTCTTCTTTCTCTTCCATGTTGATATTCTATACAGTACTCAAAAAACATGTCAGAAATTTCAAACATCATCCTACTAAGTGAAGTTCGTTAATTATCAAATCTCACATATGATACAATTTGTTATAAGTGATATAATGTTTCATGAGTGATACAATGATTCGTAAGTGCGTTTATTATAAATACACATTAACAAATTAGTTTTAAATTATTTTATTTTACTGAACATTTTGTTATATAACAAAATTTAAATTGAATAAGAGATGTCAAGAAGATGTTTTTTTTTAAGTGTTATTGTTATATTACGCCAAAAAAATAATTTATAAAACGAGGACTAAGCTCTGCACAGCTGGCAGTAACTCAAACAATGGTTCTCTACATAAAGCGATATTTTGGATTATTTTAACTTAACTTATGTTTATAAACAGCAATGCATTTCACTCTTATTATGCAGCAATGCATTTCACTCTTAGTTGATAAAATGCCTGTCTTCTTACCCGAGGGCTGCTGATTGAATTCCTATTAATATCTAATTTTTTGAAAAAAGTTTTCAGTTTGGTTTGCATTTAAAACTTGTTGTAGATATTTCTAGTTGGTTGTAAAAGATTGTGAAATGGCAATGAATCCGCCAGATTGTTATGTATGCAACGAAAGTGTTGTACAATAATACAACACTATTCATGTTTTTAATAGTATGAAGAGGAATAACAAGCGTCTTTCGATTTACAAATTTCAGTATTTTTTTCTTAGTGCTCTTTACAATAATTTACGTATATTGTTTCCACAAAAATTACCTTTGATTTACGAAATGCCACACTAAAATTATTTTTCTAATATTGTCAAAATTTCTCGTAAGCATTCCACGAGTAAATCGTGCACTCATATAAAACTGTCAATACCAAATCGTTTATTGGTTATGATTTAAATGTTTCAAATATTAACATTTTCTTATCGATATGGAGCAGGACCTAAGAAACCATTTACATATTAATTAATGACAAGTAAAACCATGTTAAGTCAATAATTATTGCCCACGATGCGTGGTTATTGTTAATCGAATTGTTTATAAGATCCGTAATGCTAATATCGTTATTATTTACGAACTAAAGAACGTTTTTCATTTCTCATTCCTAGACTATTAAGCATTGTTTTTTTTTTATATGAACTCGTGATATGAATAAAAGTAAAGCAACTAAGCCAGTTAGTAAGAAGAAAACTAAAATGTAAATAAAAATTGGGACTTGTGGAAAATAAACCCCGTGCGCACAAATGTTAATTAACCACTTAGCCAAAGTGCTGAATCGAGATGATTTAATTAAATAAAAACTAAACCTTAACTTATTTTTTATTTGAAATTAAAACGTTCTATAAACTTTTTCAAAATCAAAATAATGTTTATATAAATCTTAAACATATAAACGTTTATGGAAACGCAAAAAAAAGATTTTTTAGCTAAATTACTTTGGACTTAAGTATTAATAAATCACTTTTTATATTTCTCTGATATTTTATTTATTTTGTATAGATATTCATGGAAATACTTTAAGGAGCCGAATAACTGTTATAAAAAGACGTTTAACGGGAGAGAAAAAAAAACAAAAAGTGGTCATGTATGACATAATATACTCGTAGAATTAATTGACTAAGGTTGACAGTGAACTGAGGACTAGTGTAATAAGCAAAATAGATAGGAGCACTCGGAAATGGTTTGATTGAATAAAGAAACACTGACAAAATAAATTTAATGATTGACTCGGTTAAAAAAACACGACAGCTATTATTGAACCAATTACTAGGTAAGTCCAGAAAGTAAGTGTACTGAATTTTTGTAGGTTACAATTTTTTTTATTTAAACAAAAAAATTACGTGGTTACCGTAGTGCATATGTAAGCTATTTTTCGACATAGTCGCCATTCCTCTCAATGCAGGTGGTGAAGCGGGGTATCAACTTTTTGATGCCTTCCTCGAAGTAGTTTCCCGCCAACCCCTCCGTCCTCCTCTTCATTTACCTCCTCGTCGGTTGAAAACCTTTTTTCCACCCATGTGCAGCTTCAGGGTGGTAAAGAGATAGTAATCTGAAGGTGCTAGGTCAGAAGAATGCGCGGGATGGTTCAGGACATCCCATTTAAACGAGGCGAGCAGTTCCTTCGTGGCGTTGGCCGTGTGTGGTCTGGCATTGTTGTGCAGTAGGCAAACTCCCTTTGTTAGCATGCCTCGTACATGAAATTCTGAAAGAAATAAATGTAAAGTCATAGAAATTGGAATAAATGTATGATAATATGTAGGAAACAACTTATATGGCACGATCGAAAGTCTGGCACGCTCTCCTCTCTGTGTACCGCGAGAGGGTAATATCGTGAAAATATTTATTTGTTTAAATTTATTTTAATATTTGTAGTGTAATCAAAAAATAAATCTTAATCAAATAACCCTGCTTTCCGTTAAATTTCTTCTGTCTTCCTATTAATTGATCAATAGTTGCAAAATGTTAAAACAACCATTCACCGGAGAAAGATTTTGGACACAGTCCAAACAAGGCTCGCGCATAAATTCCTGATTATTACAACACGAAACTGTAACAGGCAGTATTATGTAGATTTGGCACGGACCTTATTTTCACTTTCCGAGATAATCGCACGAACAAATAAATAATGCATTCGTGCTCTACTTTATATTGCCACTCTCGTTACGATACTGAGCTTTTAACAAGTCATTTGTTACCATATTTTACGTGAATTTGGAAGTGACCAAAACAAACAATGATTTCGTCTAGTCAAAAATCTCGTATTCTCCATAAATAAGCCTTATTCGGATCCCATGACCTTAAAATAGAAAAAAACGTTGAGAAACATGCAAATGCATATTATATTGACAAATTTCTTATCCTAGTTGATAAAACATCTGTCTTTCAACCCGTGGGCTTTGAGTGGGATTGTCTTTGGAACCATATTCATTTAAAAAAAGGTGGAATTATGGTTTTCACTTAAACTATTTTTAAGTGGTTGGAAAAATATGCAACTTGGCAATGAATCAACCTAGTTTTACTGATCACAAAAAAAAGGAAAAAAGAAAAGAATCCAATATATTAAGTTTTTTGCATTGAATAAATATATTTATCAATTAATATTATTTTTTCTTTGACTAATTTAATGAATATAATCAAACCAGTCTTAATTAGCTTAAGGGGTGGTTTTATGGACCCTAAAAGAACGACGTCGTATTTTCTAGTTTAGCAATATATTGTTAAAAATAATTAGGTATCCAATACCTTATATAGCTGCAGTTATCGTGAAACACGACTCAAGTTATATGGAGAATCTAGATTGACTTGTCAATCCTACCTTAGAGACAATATCAGGACTCGCATGATTAAGGTTTGTATGTTAGCACATGGTTTAGCCTGCCGAGGCAGGCAATGACCAAATCACCAGTATTGTACATAAGATAAAACCAAATATAACTTGACCCTTGGATAAACCCCGAGAGTGATGTATGGACATTTTTGTCGAGTGTCGCAGTGAATATTATCCGTTAGACTACGGACCCGATCAAATGATGATATAATTTGTAAAAATTATCAAGTTTTTACTTACTACTCAAAAAAAATCTCAAAAAAACGCTTTTGTATTTCCAGTGCCGAAGAGTACATTTTACCTGCCATGTTATTAATTGTATAATTATATCAGAATTTAAGTCTGATTGTTGCAAAATTGGTACAAGTAAATCATCTTATTACTAACGAAATTAAATAATAACACTTGAAATAAAAGAAATAAGCCTTTGGGCTAACACGCAACATTAACTGCAATAAAATTATTATTGAAATGTTCGTTTCAACATTACTTTTCGATCCAAGCCTAAATATTCAATCTCGTCCTTTATAACTTCAACGATATGATATTGGATAGGTAATGCAATTAACAAAATAAATTCTTGTTTGTCTAATAATAAATAACAAATTACTTGTAAACCATAACATAATTTTGTAATAATACGAATATATCACCGAAAGAGCACTTTGGTTTTGAATTTATAAAATGCAAGTCAGGAGCGATAGAAAATTCTGATTTTTTTTTAAATGCTGCCTGTGTATGTTTATTTATAAGATACAGCTCAAAAACATCTGAAGATTTTGAATTTTAAAAGGCTTCTCATAAGCACCTTTATTTATAAAATACAACTCAAAAGCGCCTGAATATTTTGAGTTTAAAAAGGTGTAAGCTGAAAATAAGCATAAAACCAGAATATCTACTATGGTATCTACCAAATGATTGGCACTGGAAATGCTGCCACTGGTGTTTGGGTAAATATTAAAATTATTCGTGGTTAAAAAAAACCCTCAAGCAATTCATAAAGCGGCTACTTTTTAACATGTATTAAAAAATACCACAATTAAATATCCATCGTTTACTCAAAGTAGTTATTTTTCATCTGATGAAAAACATTTAAAATATAATATCATTGTAAAAATGTGTCTTCAGTCTTGGTTTTATACCTGCAAGCGTTTTTGAATTATTATTGTTGTTAGATTTTTTATTGACAAAATGTCTGCTAGATTGTTTCATATATTTAGACAACTTTTTACAACTAGATTTACGTTTCACTGGATTTTTCTCAATCTAAAGTTAGATGTCATGATTTGATCCATTATAACGTAAGCAGTTATTATATTTAAGGTATGTTTAACGGCTGAGACTATTATTGCTTGGTATTAAATCATATTACGACTTTTTCTCATCAGTTTCCTCTTTCCACTTCAGCCATTATGGTTCTTACCTCCAACCTCATTGTTACTCATTGAATTTGCTCCATTGTAGTTCTTACCTCCAACCTTATTGTTACACATTGAATTTGCTCCATTGTAGTTATTACCTTCAACCTTATTGTTACACGTTGAATTAGCTCCAAATATTAAGTAAATTCAATATAACATTAATTAATATTAACGCAAAGCGAGTATTGCAACGTGGCATTTTAGCTTTTCGTTATAAAATCAGTACGTTGAAACTAGCGTTTGCAAATAATACAAATAATTTTCTAAGATAAAAAAGAAGAAGCCCTTTTCAAAACCAGTAAGGTTCATACCAAAATAAAACCAATAAGATTCATACCAAAATAATCCAAGCTAGATTCCTAAACAGTTTGTTTCCTCAAGAGTGAAAAAATGCATTACGTTTTCTACATTCTGATATAAATAGTTTAATGTATTCCGAAACCATGTAATTAATTTTAACTTACAAGAAATGTATTATCTTTTGTTTATAATATAACTTATCTTGATTATTGAATTATATCATTTGTATCCCTCGTAAAACATTTTAATATCAAAATCACCGCGCTTGACATAAACTTGCGTTTACAAGTATATCAATCTTTTCAGAAATTATTCCAGTTTACATCAAGTTATCAATGTTGCAATCCATAGTGAATATTATCTAAGCAGGAAACACGTCTGCGTTGCCAAGTATTCAAATTGTGTCAAAAAATTTGTCTAACAAGATAAATTGCTCCCGATGTGACAATGTTGGGAGAAATACCTAGTGACAAGCGAGCATTTCTTATTGCAATGGCATGAATACCATTCTAATCAAACGATACGTAATTGTTCTTTAAGATCTTAATCGGCCTAGTTATTATGTAAGGAAAAATTTGCATCACGTTGCCTTACTTATAATATGCAGAATGTTAGTGCATGTTACGGTGATTCTCATTCATCTTTATAATCTAATTGCACATATGACATTTTCCAAGATATACCGATGATAACATTACGATAAATTTAAGTGAATTCCGATATTGCATATGTAACTTATTGGACTGGAACTGTTTCAGGTATTTGAAATAGTGCCTTCAATTACGATTATTGAATTGAATATTTTACCACATTCCAAAATCCGTGTTATATCTTTCTTAATTCTGAATTTAAGATTTCTGTTATGCGACGGTTTGGTTATTTTTTAATTCGAACGTTACTCAATGTTGTTTTTTGAAGTTATTTTATACATATTTTTCAACTCTTGATGTAATTTATGGTGAAGTTGGGAAGACACATTTTTGTTGAAATTTACCTAACTACTTCAGTCAAAGATTGTATTGCCTCCCAATTTCATCGTCAGATACACATTTCTGTATGTCCCCATCACTAATGACGATATATTGACAAGAATAATTAATACCAATACGTGTGTATCTCACTTTTTATACCTCTGCATTTTTTCTTATAAATTAATAGAGAGTTCCCTAGTTATTTTTTGCTATTCAAACACACATGACTAAAATCAAATTGTAGACAAAATATACCTGTTATTTTTAACTGGAAACCTGCTTAAAGTACACAATAATATTATGCAACAAAATAACCTTTGCAATCGTTATTTTTTCGAAACATTTTTATGGCTGATTTAATTAAGTACAATTTATTAATTACAAAAATAAATTTAAAGCCAACGTTTCTTTAATTAGTCGGTTGTATTTTTAAATGATTATTTATCTGGTTTGAATAATTAAAAAAAAATAAGGCAATAGACCATAGAGTTGAGCTATCTGTAAGACTACATGTGGAAAGTGGGACATATTTTACTCTTCAGATCCTCTTAAAATATTAATGTTTGTCTAGAAAAACGAATTTTATGTAAATAATAATTTGTGTCTTGCAAAAAACAACGAAAATTGCTGCAGTGTTTTGCTCGCTCCAAGTATTTGAAAACATAATTTTACGCAAATTATTTAAATTTGAACCTTAAGAATTTAGGAAAGCTGTCGTATTGGTACAAATTGAGTAATATATGCATAATGGTGGTCTTGTTAAGAGCGGGGTGATTGATTTCGCTGAACAAATAGGAAGAATGGACCTGAAAGGTAGTTCTGGAGTGAACCCGCACTGCAAGGAGATCAAGGGAGTGCGTATGTCTGCTGTGGAAAAACAGTTTCCCAAAATGTAACAACGGCGGGGTACAGTGACTAGAAATGACATTTTTCAAGACAGGAATACCTGGAGTAGTGTTGTGAGATAGTCTTCAGTTTTTAACGTTAATGAGGAAGAAGAAAAAAATAAAGATATTTCAAAACCGATGAAAAAAAATTTCCAGGAAATATTTGCCATATGGATAAAAATATCTTATCTGTGTATAGTCATATATATTTAAAATAAATTTATATTATGTTGAAATTTTAAGGTGACTCAATGAAAAACTTACTTTTATGTCAATTGGTGACAAAGAGATAAATTTAATGTTTCAATCGACTTTGATTCAAGGTAAAAGTTTACAACTGTTTATTTAACGCCAGGAATGAAACAATTTTAATTGAGTCAACTTTTTTATTTAGTTTATTAATATCATAGTTGATTTATTTTTATTAAGTGTAATAATATTATAGTTGATTTATTTTTAATATGTTATTTAAAGTTGAACAAGCTTTCAAAAGTCGTACTGAAATATAAAGCTTATAATTTTGTTTTGCTGCCATTTTGAGATTTGAGAATAATTTTAAAGTAAATATGATAGAAAAATTAATTTAAATCTCTTTTATGGTACGCTTTCAACATACCCAAATAAGTTAATCGGACACATTGAATAGCGTTGCTGAAAGACGTTATTGTCTTTGCTCCCCGTAATCAAGCAATCGGGTTTAGGGCCAGTGGAGTAAGCATGGATCTCGCGGGTCATAATTGCACATGTACTCGTATATTGTTATTTTACGTACTCTTGAACCAAAATGGAACCCCTTCTTTTTTTAGTACCATCGTTAATCAAACCCAAAACCCCCGACTAGAGAGAGCAGCATCATATCAATTAGGCCAAGAAGATTGTCAACAACCATTCATTGTACATTTACTCGTATCTAGCCAATTTTCATAGATTAAAGAGTAAACTTTTTGTGATATAGAAGTCTTTATAAAATATTAAAATCTACAGTTATCACGAATATTTGCGCTAACACTGATAATTTTGCGATTCTCAACGGATGTGATTTCACACTTCAATTGCATAACTTATTCACCCTTCAAACACTTTTTATTTATAACATTTTAAAAAGTTCTTCATTTCAAATTTGTCTGATTCCAAATATTACTCAATTGATCCATTTTACTGTTTTCAAGTTTTTTTGTGCTCTAAACCAAGTAATAAAAATATTTGTTTTTCAAATGTAATTTACAAATGATTCAGTTTTGTGACAAGTAAAATACTAAACGATATTTCATCTTATGAGTAACATGACCTGAATAACAAATTGCCTTCAATCTTGAAAATTGTTTTGAAAAATCCTTGAGAGTGACAATTGCACTTAATGAAAATACGACACTTAAAACAGAGAGATGAAGGCAGTGTAGCCTGACTTTTCCTTTCGTATTTATTCAACCATGAGATTTACTCCACGATTTTCAGCAAAAACTATTGTTTCTTCGCCCATTCACCTAACGATTAAGCTGGTGTAAATAATATCGATTCCACGGATTAATCGAAGGTCCTTCTAAATCTATTTACTATCGACGTGTCTTAAAGTGAATTGACTTATTGGAAACGGAAAAAAAATGTAACAAAGGACCGATGGATTTAATGTTTCTACCAGGAGGTAAAGGATTATATTTTTATATTTTTTGTGGAGCCATATTTTATCCAAACATACTAATATATTTATTTAGTTATTCCGTTTAAATGAACACGGAAACCTTTTTTCTAATGGATCAGTTAAATATCAAGATTGTATAATTTTCTGTTCTTTCCAAGAATTTAGAAATTACACAGGAATCGCCAAACTTGAAAACAGAGAATTTTAGGCTTTTTATTTTAATTATGTAAATTTTTATTTAAGTCTTAAGAAAAATTGGTTGATATCAGTGCATATTTAGGTAATTGAAAATTGGTAAAATTTGATGACTGTCCATATTTTTTTTCTTACTGTGTGTGGATATTAGCTCGGTGATAAGCATGCTTGCAAAACACCTATGCGTCCAGGGTTTGATTCCCAGTAGTTCACAGGTCATGTTGTTATCATTCGGAGGTTTTTTTTATTTTTATTATTCGTATCAAAATGTCGGTATGTAAATTAATTTTTTTGATCAAAAAGATATTAATACTTCAAAAACTTCAAATGAATCTTCAATAACCGAGAAAATTTCAGTGCTAAAATTACATAACAGAATGAAAATCAAAGAATATTTCTACCACCAGGGTTCAAATCCACGACCTTAATATTGTCTCGAAATAGCAGATCCCAGCAAGAAAAAGGTCGTCAATACGAATCCTCTGTAGGTATATTACTTTAATTTCATCGTTTTTTTGGAGTTCAGGTATTTGACATAAAGTTATCTAGATTCTTTAAAACGTGCCCTAAAAAGGACGGATATATATTAAAATAAAAAATATTTGTTAGATTAAATCTTTTCATATACGAGCCGTTATTGATTCGTTGACATTTACGAGTACTTATAGGATTTATTGTGCTTTGACAGAGTCAAACTAGATGAAATACTTTTGAAATAATGCCCTATTCTTAACATAATTATTCATTTGTATATTTTGTTGATAATATGAAAGAAACCAAACATATTTCGTAGTATTTTATTAAAAATGTTTATATACAGTAACACCTATCGAGTTGATTATGGAAATCTATTGCAACTAACCAGAAACTTCCTCCGTGGTCCAGTTGATGAAACGACTGTTTTCCAGCCCTGAGACTTACAGGTTCAACTTGTTAACACCTTTCTAGTTAGTTGGAAGATATTGCGCATAGTGACAAACCCACCAGGTTGTAATATATATGACGAAAATGTAAAAGATAAAACGTATATGTTACACTACAACATTATGACAAAATATAGCATGTTAAATATTAATAAAAAGTTAAATTATTTCAAGTAATACACTATACTACCTTGATCAAAAAGTTTTAGGACCGGCCACCGTGTGGCGCTGTCAGTTCACCGATTGGAATTCTTTTTTTTTTGTTAGGTTACCACATCTATCATTGATACTTTCCTCTAAATTTTAGCGTCATAGCTTGACATTTGTAAAAGTTACACTGTACTGAGTACATCTACCTTTGTGCGTGTTTTCGATTTTTTACAAGTTTGAAAATGGCATCAACTGTGCATCAACGAGTTTGCATTAAATTTTGTGTGAAAAATGGATTTAACGGTCCGCAGACCTTGGAAATGTTGGAAAAGTGCTTTTTGGTGACACGAACGCTTCAGAAGTGGTTGTGCGTCGATCGAGGTGACGAACGCAGTGGCAGTCGAAAACCGATGAAAACATCGATAAAATAAAAGAAATGTTGGCCGAAAACCGCAAATTGACCATCAGAGAGCTGGCAGAGGACTTGAAAATCGCTTATAGATCCGCTCAAGATATTTTGGTTAGTGATTTGGGCCTCAGACGTGTCACTGCAAAACTGGTGTCGAAAGACCTCAATTTCATGCAAAAAAAGGATCGCGTTGAAATCGCGAAAGACATGATTTCCATGAGTTTTTTTACCAAAAACAACACGACTACTATCCAGCAGCCTTTGAATTCACCTGATCTGGCTCCCTGTGACTTTTTCCTGTTCAACCGACTTAAAAAACCGTTTCGCGGAACGCGTTACAGCACCCGAGAGGATGTCATGAAAAAATCGAAGACGGCTCTGATGGACATACCGAAAATTGAATACCAGCGGTGTTTCGAGGATTGGATCAAGCGCTGGCGTAAGTGCGTTGCAGTCGATGGGGACTTTGAAGGGGACCATATCGATTTTGATGAATAAACTTGTGTTTTCGATTTTATGAATAAAGTCCTAAAACTTTTTTTATCAAGGTAGTATGTAAAAGATTATTCCTGAAGGAGCTGAGCGACACATGAAACACGTCTATATAAGGACACGCTGTTAAAAAATTTAATTGACCTAGGCAAGCTGCTGTCCAAAGGCAGGTTGGTTCGACTTATAGATTGACAGAATAATATATGGGTGCGTTGTCTCAAATAATTATCTGAAACATACAAACCAACACTGTTCAGGACGAATGAGTTAACTAAATTAACCTTGAGCAAACAAAAAAAATGAACACCCAATCGAAGAGATCTTCCTCTCTCGGATAATTTTTAACCTTGCATCCCCAGAAAAAAGACACGTGAATACTATCCATACAACGAATAAATCTTTTCCGAACCCTCGTAATCTCCAAAGAACTTATTATAAGCCTTAAGAGTTGGAGCGATAAAACGCGTACTCTAATTAAAAATATCATTTTGCTAATCACGAATAATACGGCAGTGTCATTGCACCGCAATTCCGTTGTATGGTGATAAGTTATAAATGTAATTGGAGCTCTATTTATTTATTTGTTTAACGATATCTACCTACTTGACATTTCATGATATTGTTTTATATCAAAACATAACTACTTATTAAGATCACGATCGCAGTTCTAATGTGTAGCGCAGGTAGATAATAAAACACATAGCTTCGGTCATAAATACAGAGCCAATACTGGCTTTAGTTAGATGCGTAGTTAAAATAATTACCGACAACAGTAACAAATGAAAATACTGTTCAGAGGAAGGTTATAAAGTTAATCAAAATAAAATTTATATAAACAATTATTGCCATTATTAGTAAATAAATGTATATCCGTTTCAATATTAGATTAATCAAAACGGCAACATTAAGATAAAAAAATTACTTGAAATAAATATTTGAAGCATTTTTACGCGATTCTAAGTGTTCACTAATTCCGATGATATATGTGATTCGGACATATTAAAGGACGTGGTCGCACACATCTAGCAAGTATGAGCATTGTTACTAGGCAAACATTTTTACCGGACCGCAACCATTTTTTTTCGGGTGCCAAACCCCCGGGTAAAAGTCAAGCATCTTACAACTAGGCCACGGAAGTCATGGAGTAAAGCATACTTTGAACCATCCTATATATTTAAGCTAAATGTTTTGTATTTTCTATAATGTTTCATAGTTTATTGTTTTTTTAATAATAATAATAAAAATACAATTTATATTTCACCGTTTAGAGAGCAGACCCTCTTCAAGGGCGCTCTTACTAGGGGTTGAAACCAATATTACTGACAGAATAATTTTTTTTTAAATAAATACATATTAGTTGGGTGTAACGAAAGGAAGGTGGTGGCTGCGGTCATTAGACTAGGTACTTCGCTCTAATCTGCATACGTTTAGAAATACATATTTGGTAAAAATATCAGAAAACTTACCAAGAGAAGATGAACTATAATGAAACGTGTATAGATCTTACGATATGTGATGTACACACATTTGGCGTTATATGCAGAGAAAATTTAATATATAATCATAAATGTTGATTAGGACTGCAAAAAAGGATTGTTTTTAAGTCCTTGCTAAGGCTGCACACACAACCCATAATCTATAACACTTAGAGGCAGACCATTCCACCCTACATGATCAGTAATGGCGCAAAAGACCAGTATGTAAACATGTATTATAAAATCTAGGTACTGGCGGAAATCTAACTTACATCATCTGAGTCGAAAGACGGGTATTTTATCCACAAGGCCACGGAGGTCGTAAAGAAGAGCAAAATGAATTGTTGTTTGTAAGAAAGCCAAAAAATATTCGAAATATTGTTTCATATGGAGAACTATTATCGGAGTTACAGACAGGTGTGCAGAGCATAGTTTTATTTCATAAAAGTCTTCTTTTGGGCGTAATATACAATAATACTTTTTTATTGTATTTTAACAAAAAAATACTGCTTGAAAATATTTTTCGTGTATTTATAATAAACGCACTTATGAAACATTGTATCACCCATGAAATAATGTCACCTACGACACTATGTATCATAAATGAGATTTGTTTATTAACACACTTCACTTAGGATTATGTTTGACTTTTGGAATATCAGTTTTGTTTTTCACATTAAGGTTTATTTAATGTTTTTATCCCTGTATGGAGTAAAAACATGAACGAGAAAAGAGGAAACAATATGATAGATACCTTCAAGATATGAGACATTCGAGGCGGATGTTGTGTATCTCATGATGCACAAGATACAACGACGTCTTTATAACACAAGAATTAGTGCTAAGCATAAGACTTTCAACAACGTGTATAAAAAGGTAAAGTAAGTTGTATGTCTTGATTCAAAATTGATCTTATCGAGAGATATTTGCGTATCTTGTAGTTCATACAAATATTATAATAAAAACCCTAAATACGAGCCTTAAGTACTTAGAGGTGTGTTGAATAAGGACCAAATACGAACCTTACTGCATACCATTATCTATGTCGAATCAACGAAATGATTTAGAGCTCATGTGCTAAAAATAACATGTTCCATATTCCTTACATTGGCGTCTGTAAGCTCAACATTTATATAAGCGAGCAATAAGTACATATATCCCTTTTCAATCGTTTGGCTTTCCGATTCGAACAAACGACTTCTTTGTCAACAGTGTGACATACATCTGAGCTTGTGTTGTGTAACCCTCGTACAGTGGTCAACCATTAGTACTTACTCCATTTCCTGCTGACTGCAGTGCGAGTATATGCACTCCACCCACTGCAACGTGTATTGCTGTAGTAATTAGGACTTTCACGATTAGTTGGTCACAGTTGGTGGTTAAGTGGTCATCGCTGACGTTTACGACCTCGTTACGGTGGGTTCGATTCCTGATGCATCTGATGAAAGCTACGGCGTTTTTCATTATACTTAAAATATCATTTCATTTTTATAATCAATACACGCATAAGAAATATGTTCATACTATGTTGCTATTAATAAACCTATATTTATTATATAATATTTATAAAAAATACATCTATTCACACAATATGTAAATTTGAAAGAATTAGCAATGAAAATAATTGTGATATTTGGTTCAACTAATATATGTGAACAAACTTTCTCAATAAAAATTATCCATAAAACTCAACAAGATAAAGATTAACTAATACCCTTTTGGAAGCAATATTAGGGATGTCAAAAACAACAAACATGCTGATATGGGAAAATGGATGGATGGTATAACGCCACTTAATTTTACTATTGATTATTTTTTTAAGTAATTGCAATCCATTTATATAATTATAATTGAAAGTGGAGTTATTGATTGAAAATAAATATAAATAAACCGTTTCATTTAACTAAAGTATTTCTTTTTTCGTACTCTGGCTCCTTTCTGACAGAATATGGCCTGACTAGGTAAAAGTTTGGCCATGCCTACGTTAGACTAAACCAACATACTTCAAATATAACTACTTTGTACAACCTTAAGCAACAATATGACTCAGTTGAGCTTTAAGCCTTCATCGTTACACCGTTTAACTCCACAATTATTGTTTTTCAGTTGTGAGAGTCTTGTTTTAATTTGATTTTTTGAAGCTTTATTTTGTGATGATTCATTGATAGATAGCTGTAACCTGAGTGAGAAACAAACAAGGGTAATGTATTATTTAATACTCCATTTACAAAAAAAGGTAAATTATAAACTGACAGCAATCGTAAAATTACTGTAAGTTTAAGTAATTTTAAAAGACTTACTGCTTTCAGATTATATTCACTTTATGTGTTAAGAGTGATTAAATGCGAATGTGGGGAAATAGTTGATAAGACGCTTGACTTCCATCCGATGTATCCAGTTCCATTCCCAATAGCGCCCATAATTTTTTTAAAAACGTCATCTGGCAACAATACTTGCATGCGCCTAGTATTTTATGTGGTTCTTAGGCCAAATGTTCGATTATTGGATCTATTTTTGTACACGATTATACACGTGAGATTATTGGTAAACAGAAATTTCTTCTAACCAACCAGCTATTCTTAAATGTTAAGGGTACCATATGAATGTCGAAGAAAATGCATCAAATATAAGAAAGTGTTTGAGGATTTAAAAAAATATTTAATTTACAACCAATTTTATAACAAAGTTGACAGATTTCAATAACAATGTTAAAAACAAAAGGAAAAATCTATATATTCATGTTATTTTTCTTCAAGGAATAACACACTTTTATTTAATAAATAACTAATGTATTGTATTGCATTACACTTTCACGGTATACAGTACAACCTGGTGAGCTTATTTTACTTTAAAAACATTTCTTCCAAACAACCAGAGAGATGTTAGAGGCCAAAAACCAAATAGGATTTTTTTTAAATCTCTGGGCTAGATTTCTAAAAAATGTAAATCTCCCAAACCCCGAGTTGAAAGGTATGCGTTTTACCAACTAGGCCATAGGGGTTGTCATATCATCAACTATAATATCGAATGTCAAATCAATAAATTATATATTAAAATTTCAACAGATTTCACTTTTGACTAAAATAAAAATATATATCAAACAAAAATACAAATGTAGGTATTTTTTTGTTATTCACAAAGTTATTTAAAATTCGAGTTTAATTTTGGAATGAAAGGAAAATCAAATATCTACTAATAATAATTTTATTGCAAATCAATAACTTGACTTCAGGGCATACGGAAACTTAATCGAAGACACACACCCACAGGTTTAAATCATTTTTCAATTATGTCCGCTGTCCATATTGGCGTCGTGATTAGAATTGTTACTCATTACGCGCCAAGTAAATTGCAAGGGTTCAGAACTAAGCTATTAATTTCTTACCTTAAAAAATGTCCTGATTTACGAGTATATTCCGAGTCGGACCTCATACGGTTTAAAATTAAAAATGAGGTTATGAAACTACTCGAATTCCTTATTTAAGGAAGCTGCGACAAATTTGTACAAAATTTATATTTTAATACTAATTTCAGTTTAAAAATTAAGTATTAAGTGGTCGGACTATGAATTTATATTTAATTCTTGTTACATTCCTTCCAAAACATCAAAAACTATGAAAAATTAACGGCCTCTGTGGCCTAATTGGTAAAATGTCTATCTTCTAGGTTCAATTCCCGCTGCAATCCAGTTCTTTATAAAAAAAGTTTTCATTTTAGTTTTTACTTAAGGCCTTATTAATATATTTCTGATTGGTTGAAAGAGATTGCCATAATCCCACGAAATTCTACTCTATACAAAACATAACTTGCTCGGGCACTGCTATAGCTGCTAGACGTGATTTGTTTAATATTAATGGGTTCAAGTCCTGAGTTACAACGCCCATGAGGAGAGTTTTCTCTCTAAACAGCGCCATATAAAACTATATTTTGAATTGAATTTAATTCAAAGTTATTACCATTTAACAAATTTTCCACAGTTTCCCTAAGTAGATGAGTTTATTTGATCAGAAGAGTAACTTGTTGACCATTTATTAATCTGACATAAGATGTTTTATAACCTATTTTACGATATTGATCGTGATGGAGTATGATTGTATAGATATATGAATGGAACACGCCTGTTCATATACTGGTTGTGTGCATTTTGTTGCACTTAAATAAGCACATAGTCTTGACAAAACAAACTCGACGTTCCGATAGGAAGGATATTAAACTTCCAAGATAATCGGCAGCTTAAATTTGTTGCAGCCTTTCGTTAAGCTGAGTTTTATATGTGCTTATTTTTGTATTGCTTAAACGCACTTTATGAATTTATAAAAAGCAGCGTATACATCAACTACAGAAAAATATGAATTGATGTGTTAAATGGTTTATAAGGGAAATGAGTCCGCTAGTGAATTCACCAAAAATCGAACCTGGAACGTCCAATTACTTAGCGTGAATACTAACCGTTAGACCATGACTGCCGAGAAATATATTTTCTTTGTTAGCCTTAAAACTCCACATTTTTTCAATCCTTATCCCTATTTTCTTTATGTTTCATCTTTCATTTTAAGTTTTATTCCTTTTCTCAAATACATTTAACATTTACTATGTTTAATACAAGTGAATGGACACTAATTGTAAAAAAATGCTTTGAAGCAGTAAATTCGGCAGGTAAATAGATAATATGTGTGATAAAAATGTGTATTTTGAAATTCATGTAATTCAAATATATCACTAAGAAAGTGTGTAAAAAATTACATACACAAGTATGTAATTTTACACTTACAAAAGTGGATAGAAATTCGGAGTCTACCTTATTTTTTTTAAAAGGCACAGATAAATATATATTGATGTATGAAGGCACGTGCTTAAGTAGTCACAACAAACGCAGCTTAAAAAACCTCATAGCTGAACTTAATTAAGGGATCAGTTATAAAACCAATGAAGGGCTGAAGGAAGAATAAAAAGGAGCTATTTAACTGAAAACACCACAAATTCTAGAAGATGTGCAAGAGAGGAACGTGTAACGAGCCCTTATTCGTTGCATGAACCTTTGGTCCTCATTTTTAGTACGAAGTAAAAAAAGAGAAAAAAAAATAACTACACTTTTCTCATAGGGAATTGAGCACTTAAAACGCAATTATGACTTAACGTTATTTTTGACTTCGCAAAAATTAATGCTATCACCTTATTTATTTTCCTTTATTTCAAAGCTCATAAATATTAAAGTTAGTTCAACCATAAAAAAATACTCATGTAATAAATCTCCCGTATAATTTTCCTCAATATGTGACCTTCAGTTATATTTGTTCCACCATTGATTAGCATATTACTCATAACTTACAGCATGGCATAAAACTACAGTTTTTTTTTACTTTAATTATGGGCTATGTAATATTTGTTTTTATCTAGGACTACGTTATCTTTACTTGATAATATTTTGTATTCATTTGATTACATCTGTTTTCTAACTGTTAAAGATAAGTATCGATGCTTGGATCCGGTTTATAATAATTATTGTGTCCATATAATGGCAAACTTTTTACACGATATTTTTTTTGTAAAGGGGGGAAAACTAAAATCGACGTTTAGATTTGGGTTTCTAAATACGTACTTTTTAATGAATGATTGAACATTGAATGTGTGCTAAAATAACGTTTTACAGAATAATGAATGAGGAGGATTGACTATCACAATAGAAAGCTTAGAACATATATTCCCTTTGACTACCAGAATAGGGCATGGGGTGATGGTGACGATGGTAAGAATGACAAACTTGTTATGTTTTACATTTATAATGTAGAATCATATTTATTTCATATATTTTACTTAATAATAACTTCTTTTATAGTTTTTAACTCACTGAAAGGTTAATTTGTGGTTTGTTGTTTTTGTATGAGGTTATTCACAATATACGAAAATTTCACATTTATCAATCCTGAGAATGCAGCGAATGGGTAACTCCATGTCTGATTACATGAATATTTTTAATGAAGATGTTGTTGAATTGAGTTTAGGTATTGACTGGTTATTCAATTTTATCTTTACTATATTTTTGGTCATTTGCGCTAAATTTTCTCCACTGAAATCGATTTTATTATTTGTTAAATCATTGATTACATTTAATAAATTGCATTTAATTATTTGTTTCCTTCCTTGTTGTACTGTACACGGTAGTTTTACATCATATTTTGAAAGATATATCCTAAAATTATATTTAAAGAAATTGATAATACGTTGCCTTTTGATTATTTATGTTACTGTATAATATGTAAAGGATTGGTGATCAGGCCCACTATATGGAGCCGAGTGTTGGCCCTTAAAGCAAAAAGAGGAACAACTGCTTCGTGTCGCGGAGATGCACATGCTATAGTGATCACTAGATTGGATAAGATTCGAAATGAACGAATTCGCGGAACAATTAGATTAAGTCTAAAGTAGATAAAGTCCGTGAAGCATGACTACGCTGGTATGAGTACATATAACGGTGGGATGAATAATATACGCTAAAGACAGCTACGAATTGATAACTCCCAAATATATGCAGAGGGAAACCCACATTATAGTCTATATAAGAAAGTAAAGAAGGGCATAAGGATACTCGGACTACCCCCAAGTGATTGATGCGTTTGAGAGAGACGGTGGAAAAGGTCCAAACAGTCAACCCCAAATTGATGGGATGAGTCAAGGGAAAAGAATACGGTACATATGTAAACAACACTTCAGTGTCGTTTATTTTGTCAATAAATCATCTTAAAATATGTTTCAGCGAAAGAACCATTTCTAAACTAATATATGTATGTTTATTTTTCAAATTTAATTTGTGTACATACGAATATTAGTAAATTTACTAAACATATCAGTCAAATAAAATATGCTTATGTGTACCAGTAAATCATTAATCATTATTTCTGAAAAAGGGTTGAGAATTTTCTTTCATATGTGTTCATATGCTTGTATAACAAATTAAAACAATCTTTAGTATTGAATAAATTATATAATTTAAGGAAACACCTCTTGGGAAAAAGCTTAAACAAGATTAGCGGAACATGAAGCTTATTTTTGAAAATTAATTAAAACTTGTTCATCCGTATCGGGGCAGCAGAGTTCAACAAAACTTCAGGCGAGTCGGTCCTGAACCCTCTCAGAATCTCCCAGTTCAGATGATGTCTCCCCTCGCACAGTACCTTAATCTGGCAATATGACATCTTACTTGGCTTTTTCACTGGAAGTCTTCCTCTGGTCGATTTTTGAAGAAAAAACTTATTTTTTTAAATAGCTGACATATACGATATCAATAGTAACAAATTAAAAAAATCTCCCTTGTATTTCAAAACATTTCCATAGCATTAAAACAATGTTTTGAAGTGCCAATCAATCCACTATATTACATTAATTATTTTAATAACTTATTTACATGTTATTAAAATACACGTTGGCCAAAATATTATCAAACCGTTTATTATGTCAAGGAACAATTGCTGTAAGTGAATATGGAGCATAATAATTTATTTTACATGTTCTAAAGTAACAATTAAATGTTTACTCTGTGTTAACAATTTTGACCTGTAAGGTGAATAAAAAATCTAATATTTTAATATAAGTACAATTAGTAATTGGTCGCGGAAGGAAATTCAATGTTTAAAAAAAGGTTCATAATCATTTAAACACGTGCAAGAAGGAAGTAATGTATTATTTTAATTCAATATTCCTTTATTAACATGACAATTGACTGGTAAAATTCGTTTAACTTAACTGACCGTAGACGTTTACTTATTTGACGTGAGTTTAAAAATAATACGGAGTAAAAAATCACGTAAACTTTTGTTTCTTATTTGCAAACACAGTATTTGAACAAAAAAATAACCTTGATTAAATATTGAATCAAATTAAATTTTCATTCTTATTTTTTCGTATGCAAATTTCCATTGATTATTTGAAAAAAAAATTACCATCCCCATTAAATATTTTATCTAATATTGTTTTAAATATGTCACGTAATTTTATTTATTAAACTTAATTTACTCATAAAAATCATATGACTTTAACTAAGTTGAGCTTAAAAACAATTACCATAGCTCATATAAATAAATTAACTCACATTTTCTGTGTATATTTTAATCCTTCTGATACACCTCAATACACTTTCATAAAGCAACATAACACCGAACATACTATAATAAATAATGTTTTGAAGTTATAATTTTTAGAAGACTAAAAATCATTAGGTAGTTTGCAAAGGTGGAAGTGGTGAATATACTCGTACATAACTGAACTGTGTGCACCTTAAGTGAAATCTAAACGAGAAGATCAACCCGAGAATTCAAGAGACATGAAATGTCTGCGGGGGTAGTGAAGGAGTCACAAAGAGGCACATTAAATATATGAAAATCTTTAACAAGTGCCAACTCTTACAAAAATTGATAGATCTTACCTGTAAAGACATTGACACTTCGTATGAATATCAAAAAAATTGCTCATTAAATATCCATCATCAACTAGAAAGAAATAAAACGAGTAGGCCGCCTCAGAAGTTGTAAAGCTGGTGGGAAAATTTTGTGAGAGAAAGCTGGAACTGAAATAGGTGGGAAATTAAGAGTTTACCAGATATCAATATACGTGTAGATCTTTACTCGCGAGGCTTCATATACTCGTAGAAGACTTGAGCTACAACAGCAACTGGCAATAGATAATAATATTAATAAAACACTGCAGTTTAGCAAATACTACAATAAAATAAAATTTTATTTTGTAAAAAAAAACAACAGTAGAAAAAAAAACTTTGAGCCACGTGACAAAGTGAGAAAAGTGTTGTTCAGGTTCCAAATAAATTTTGAAAAAAAAACTGAATTTATTTTCACCTGAAATTTGCACCATATTCTAATAAATTCCTTAGTATTGGATTTTTTTGATGAGGAACCTCAATTAATCAAATTTATGAATATGCTAAACTTTATGAAATTTCGCTTGAAACATTAAAAAATGTCTGACAGATGCACGAGTTCTGCAAGGACATCTCGAATGGGCATATATGAATATAATATAAAGCTAAGGAAGTAAATCAGGAGCCCTCATTTAACCAAATGGTTGATCCCCGACACACACAGATGAAGGCGGGATGAAATATTATAGCATAAAATAATTAAATATTTTTATTGACACAAATGTTTTTAATTATTTATAAAAACTTTATTGGGGCACATGAAAAAAACCGTAATTTGTAATATCCTTAGTATTAAGACCTACATTTATCGATTATTTTCCTCGCCCAAGAACTCCCACCCAAATACAATACAATGAGTAATAGGGTTTAATATCGAAACTAAACTTGACCTTGCTCCGCCAATTTATTGTGTGTGATAAATGATTTATTTTCATTCAATGGATTACTTTGCTCACGACCTTCGCAAAAACGACCTCAATATAATCAATAATATTAGAAAAAAATGTCTCTGTATTTCTCGTACCGCTTAGCAAACCGTAAAATTCTGATTTTCAATGGGTATAAATCAAACAAAATGTATATTTCAGTACAAAAACACACATTTTAAATCGTTAACAACACATACAGGTTAAATATTAGTATTTAAAGCTGAATGATGAATTTCAGTAACTTATTTCTGGTGTCATTAACTTTTTCTCCTTTTAACGCATTCTAACGTCTTTCAGTTTAACAAGAAGAAATCTTTATATTTCTGAACTATTTACAAGAGAAGCGTTAAAAAAGTAAATTATATGCATGAAACAAACAATTTAAAAAGGATCTTGAAAACTATAAACAATGTATAATTGTATTATACGAGTAGTATATGTAGTTTCATTCAATATTTACTACCCTAATAGCGTGCAATTATAATTTAAAAAATATTTATTCTGAGTGAAGACACTCCTATGATTAACACTAAACATATGTCACACTTGTATACAAAATGTATAAAGGAAAGATTCGGTAACTTTTGTTATGGAAAATAATTTACTAATTCTCTTTTCTGTCTGCCTGATAGCTTGGAGGGCACCTAGTTGTATGGTCTCAGCATTGAGTGCGTCGATTCTAGCCCTAGACAGGTAGGTACACAAAGTGGAGTAATAGAAAAGCTAAAATAAACAATGGTAAGTACGAGTACATACGAGAACTATTTTTTATTTATTTATACTTAACACTTTTATTGCAAATACAATCTGGCGGGATTATTTCCAGGCGGCCATCTCTTCCAACCAACCAGACAAAAGTAAATGAAGCAAGTTACGTGGTCGCATAAATCATTTAAACGACTATCCATCCTCACGAAATCCATAAACACATACGTGAGCATATGCCCACGAACCCCATACAGACGGACAATCACCCGAATTTTCTGTTTAATACAAAGTGAGATATCATCAATCAAAAGGAAAGGAAGGGATGGTGGAGAGGAAAGGAAAAATCAGAAATGAAACACGTTATTTTACTGACTAGAAATTAAAAGTTTTTTTCAGTCGCTTCTTAAAGCATGCCAAGGATGGAGTGAGTCTTATATTGTTGTGTAACTGATTCCAAAGTCTCACTGCATAGACAGTAAAGGACTGCGTAAAAAAAGAGGAGCGGTGAACTGGAAAGGCCAATAGACAATCTCTGTTTGAGCATAGCGCTAATCCATGATTGGAAAGACGCTGAAAATTTTCGATGACACAGTTAAGGATATTATACAATACAATAGAGACAGTATGTGAATTTGGCGTATATTTCTAACATTCAACCAGTTCAATGGCTTCTGGTATGAAGTTATATGTTCGTACTTTCGTAGGTTGAAAATAAATCTTAGACACAAATTTTGAAGACGCTGTAATTTGTCCAGCTGTTCCTCTGTAACATCCAAGTAACAGACGTCCAGAATCGGAAAGAGCAGAGATTGTACGAGTAAAATTTTGGTTTTAAAAGATAGGAATCTTTACAAGACTTTAAGAGAATGAACGCTGAAGAAGATCCTTCGGCTTACCTCATTTATTTGATCTCGCCATGAGAGTGTTACCTATTAGCACTCCTAGGTTTTCAATAGTTTTAGGTAATGGTATGATAGAAGCCATCAAGTAATATTGGAGGAAGTAAGTCAATGTTGAGTTTACCGAGAAGCTGAGGGCTGCCAATGAGGATTGCTTGAGACTTCGTAGGACTTATGAGTAAGCCATGCTCCCCAGTCCACACCGCGATCGATTGAAGGTCCGTACTTAAATTGTTCAAAGCCGTGTGAAAGAAATTTGGATCAAAATGAATATATATCTGCAGGTATTCCGCATACAGATGATAGAACATTGAAGAGATGATGTTATTGGGTTGATTTATATAGAAAAAAAGAGTGGAGAACTAACTTTATAAAGTAAAAATAAAAGAAAATTGTAATGGAAATAGCACAAAGATTTGAAGTGCTTACGAATAAGTGAGATTCAGGTTTCGGTTTACGTATTGATTAACGTACAAAAACTTAACGAGTTTAAATAACTTAAAATATCGTATTTACCATAAATAAAAGTAATATTTCAGTTTTTAGTATTATTTTGTAAAAATAGAAGTATTTATTTTCAAATTATAAAATACCAAAACCCCAGCAACATGAAAATGTAAATTTTGTAATTTTTGTTCGATAATGAGTGTAAAACCTATGTGGGTAAATATATTTTTTAATTTAAGGCATTTAACATGTCAAAATGGAATTGTCATTTGGATATAAGAGAGCAAGGTTAATATTAAATTAAGCCCGTGATAAGTCAATCACAATCTTGTCGGTTCTCTAAAGCCATAACATATGTTGGAATCTTAAGTGTGTTCCGACATCATTAATACAATTCTTTCAACACGCAATGTAATGAAATTACATATAGATTATAATATATTTTATTTCTCGGCAAGGTATTGAAAACTTATTTAAGTTTTTTTCAATTATATGTTATACTTATATTTCTGTTCTCTCGTTGTCATCTTATACTTTAAATAATTTGAAAGGTTTTAACGCTTAAAACTGATTTACTGATTTTATCCTCACCTAAGCCTTTTACATCAAAACTTTAAAGATAAATTGTCTTAAAATTATATCAAATGCTGAAAGAAAATAATTAATTATACTTTGCAACCTCTATGATCCAGTTTCTCAAGACGTTTGACTTCCACCAGGGAGGGGGCGAGTTCGAGTTCAATTTCTGATAGTACCAGAAAAAAGGACATTGTCTAGCAGGAGTTGGCCTAGTAACAATATTTGCAAACTTAAGACTAGTGCGAGTGTCGTGGATTTTTAACATGCGTAGTATTGTAAGCACATGTAATGACGAACTGTGAGTTTTAGTGATTCCTACATCAATGGCTCGATTTATGGGGCCTAAAAATATGTTGTTTCATGTCACGCTCTTTCAGATGTCCGGATTGTAAATTCGCTTATGTTAAGGGTACCACTTGGAAGAATGAGTAAATATTTATAATTTAAATACGGCAAACAAAAATACTTTAAACGTTTTGTTTTAAATAGGCTGATAAATAATAAATGGCAATTCAAATGTAGAAAGCACTGAAAAAAAACAGCTCAAGTGTATATCTAATGGTAGATACGGTTAAGAACCCAGGCGTATTATTTGAATGAACGTCCGAATGAAATATTTAAAGAAAATGTATACGCGTGAACACGAAATACTGCAGTGATCATGACACAAATGTTTCGGTCCTGCAACGCTTTATATGTAAACCTGTAGAGTATGGTTGCATAGGCGAAATCGAGTTAAACCTGACATGTGATAGGCATAGGTTCCCAAAAAGCGTCATACGGGGAAGTAATGGGGCAAGTGAAGGGTTATTAAGCTGAAGAAGCACTAAGACAGTCTGAGGGCGTCGCCAGCTTTGTGTGGGATATCTGAAGATTGGAAACAGGTGGCTGAAAGTCTTCGAAAGTGAAGAGCAATTTGTTCTCAAGCTGATGGCGACTAAACGCTTGACATGTGAGAAACAGTCAGCGTGCTGCGAACATGCGGCCAGGCGGGTCAGCAGTATCCACATGTCTGTGCGGGAGGAGATGCATCTAAGATCGGACTGTTTTCTCACAGAAGATCATATAATTGACGGGAAAGAGCAGCTCGAGATTGACTATGAAATGATCTTCGACTATGAGGACTAAGAACGACGACGACAACAATACCCGTACTCACATACGGAATAAGTCTTTTTAGTTTAACATCGGATATCATTTCGCATTACATATTCTATATTACAGCCCCTAACTAGTTTGTTGTTTTTTTTTTGCCATACAATCGATAAAGCAATTCAATCTAACTGATTTAATGATTTTTTGTAACATTTCTTCCATCTAACTGGAAGTGGCTTTACTGAAACCCTATGGGACGGAAGTCATCATATTCTGGCATAAAAATTAATTAGTTCAATAGGAAAACCCCCAATTAAAAATAGGCACAACACTTCTCATTAGTCTTAGAGAGATATTTAAAGTGAAAGAATTTATATTCAATATCACTAATTAGAAAATAAATTTAGCCCCCGGATATAAAAATAGGCCTTGTTTAGATACCATTAAAGAATCGTGCAGGGTACTGCAGCTGACATTGTAACGGCGGCAATTATCATTTTGATAAACAAGGCGACACAAGTAATTAAAATTTCTTAACGTCGTAAAGTCTAGTTGATAAAAGCTAAGACCAATGGTTTTAACGCTAAACATTTTATTTATTACACGATACATCTCTCGAAATATCAATAACCTTAATTCATTTGGTCGAGTTTAAAATTAAAGAAACATTTTTTTGTAATTCTTTTTTAACATTTGAAGTTTATGGATCTCTATATTTTAACAAATATTATACATTTAAGAAACAAAAAACATTTACAGAAAATTACTTTCATTGCTTTCAGTTCACCCTTGCGTGTTTATTGCTGTATAGAAATCTATCCCAATCATCCAAAAATATTTTGCAGAGTCCTTAAATGAAAACTATAGTGAAAATCTTTTAAAAAAAGGTACCAACGGGAAATCAAACATACAACTATTGAGCTGGAAAAATTGGCGTCTTCCTAACTAGACAAAATATGTTTAAATAATAAAAAAAACAGATGCGTGAGACTCTCGCGCGGTAGAAGTGAAACTTCTTAGCTCCTAGGAAAACTTGATTTTATGCATTGCTTTTTTTCCATTTGTTAACTGCGAGTATTTTTTTTTTTAGGATTAAGAAATAGTTATGTGGAATTTAATTTAAAAAATCTCTCTTAATTAAATGAAAAATGGTGATGTGGAATTTTATGTTAAAAAATCTCTTATTTAAATAAAAAAACATTTTTTTTTATTTTTAATAATAAATAGTAATGAATAATAATTTTAATAATATAATACCCTTAATATGTATTTTTTAATGTTAAATATACTAATATTTTTATGTTATTATTATATTAATTATTAAATTAATTATTTTTAAATAATTATTTATTTATTTATGTATTATTTTTATTATATTTTTAATAATATGTTATTGATAATATTAATATATTATATTATTAATTGATTGTATTATAATTAATTATAATATAATAATAATATTATTATTAATATTATAATAACATATATATTATTATAATTATATATTAAATTTAAATTATATATTATATAAATATTAAATAAATTAAAATAAAATTATTAAATACAAAACCAAATTAATAATTATTTAATGTATTAATATAGAAATAATATATCACAAAAAGTACTTTTTTTTTTTTATTTTTAATAATAAATAATAATTTTTTTAATAATAAATAATAATTTCAATAATAATATAATACACTTAAAAATATTTAAATAATATTAATTATTATTGATAATAAATAATTATTAATATTAAAATAATTAATAATAATTTATTAATAATAATAGTAATAAATAATCATTTAATAATAATAATACAATACACCGTTTCCCTTTTCGTGACGGTCAGACCAATTTGCCCTACCGCGCCTATAGAAGTTTCACTTAAAAAAATAATGAAGAGTTGATACTGTTAAAACAACTTTCTTTGTTCTGACATTTTATATTTCTTCTCACTGATTCAGTTTGAATATCAGAAAACGCATCACAGAAAAAAATCTACAAATAATATTGCGTAAAAGATTATTTTACTATTTTTGCCTTGAGTGACTAGCCAAAAAACAATCCTACACAAGTTTTTACAATGAAATTTCATGTAATTTTTTTCATTCTGAAAGAAAATAATTCATCTTTTGATACGATTATTATTCTATCCAGCACAATGTATCAGCAACGTTGAATAAAATAAAGTTCTACTGATTGCAAAGGCTGTAAACGAAAATTTATATTAGACCAAAGATAAAATGGGTAAAAGTCGAACATTTCAACAGTATTGTTTTCAATAACAATAAAAAACGCATTTTTCTTTTCATTACTAGCACAAAGCAAAGATTTACTATACCTCAAAAATATATTCCATTCAACACGCAAGATGAATGAAGCTGTTTCACTGACGTAACTGTAATACTTATATTTTATAAGCATAATTGCTTCATTATCCAAATCTCGGGTTTAAGAACAATTTATGATTGATTTTCAGTTCTTTGTTTAAGTTATTACTCAATTAAAGTAGTTTAACTGGAATGGACCTTCAGTTTATATTTACTTTTGACACTAATGGTAGATACTATATAAATGTCTTTCTAATTTTAGTTCGCAGATTGTTAACTTCGGCGTTAAGTTGATCGTTTCCAAAATATGTACGTTATATTATTAAGCGACGTACGAGTATGTAAAATAATAACTCAAATGTTGCACTACAAAATACAATCTTTTTTTTAAATATTGCAAGAATAAACTATGTTTTATCAATCAGTCTCATTGGATTTATCATTCTACGTCATGATTACGTAAGTTATATCTGCCCCAACACCAAAGGCAATATTATCGACACAAATACTCTGGCGAATGCTAAAATTATTAGCTTTACGATTTTTAACACAGTTTCAGACATCATTCTAAAGCAAAGAAACAATATTAATTTCTAATATAAGTTCATGTTGTATACCAAAGCTGTATCTTACACGAAAAAAGCTTGGTCAGTCATCAAATGTCAGATATCTTGAACATATTTTAATGTTATAGATAACCTGAAGCATATGGGGAATATTCAAAGGTTTCAAAAGGCGACTGCCATGACGAGAGAAATGCTGGTTCGAAAATTCAGCGGGTGCTCCGACGATATTAAAATACTGCTCAACTCGCATTACTCGTTCATTTGTACGTAAATAATTCGGTTCAATTATGCAATCGCTCAATGGACAAATATGTGAGTTGAATACAATAGTAGACTTTTTCACAAGAACCCTTTTTTGTAGAACGGACAAAATGTTTTTAAACATAGAATATATTCATCGAAGTGTTATTGCAATATCGCATCGCAGAATTTTGATTCTGTATAACTGAAACTAAAAATATAATAATTAAAACTTTATCAGACTGGCTAGAATAAAATTAATATTATCATTATTCCACATTAAGTGATTAAGAATCGCTTGAGAGCTACGTTTTGTGAATTTAAAATGAAAACGCTGTAGAGCTGACATAATTTTTTTGTACTTGAAGTGCGACTGGTGCTCTTTATCCGATATTCTTCCACCAAAAGTCCTCAGTAAAAATGTATTCGTGGTATAAAAAATGTTGGAAAGAGATACAAGCTTACGTGAGGCGCAAAAAGCTTGTTGTTCTGTGACTAGATTATTTATTGATGTTCACAATTGGAAAGAAAAAAAAACACTTTTAAATTATGTTAACTATTTGTAGTAGAGGTGTCCTAGAAGGGACAATATTCAAAGCCTAAAACGGTATCTCTCTTTTTACTGTCATATTTTCAGATCACAGTTTTAGATCTCGGAATGTGAAATACATTGTTTTGACTAGTTTAACAAATATAATCGATTATTCTGATCGATCTCTTGAGGTATTTCTACTAAAGACATTCGTGCATTAAGAATACTTGAAAATTAAATATTCTTAAAAATAAGTATTTTGGCCACATCATGAGAAGAGAGTCGAATTGCCCGGAGAAACATGTGGTCTTCGGAAGCGTCGAAGGAACGAGATCTCTAGGAAGACCCCCAACCAGATGGAGTGACCTAATCAGGATTGCGACGAGATCCTCAATTTCGGATGCTTTCCGATCAACCCGGGACAGATCCAGATAGAAAGACACCATTAAAAGGGTCATCGAGGACTGCCGCAATCGTCAGACATGAAAAACAGGGTGACGGAAAGATAAAAAGAGATAACAAACCAATTATTGAAAAAGTTTTGGGCATCAAACAGAAAAAACATCGCAATTTTATGTAGCAATAGAATTTTGAATTTGAAATCCAAATTCAAACAACAATTTTACTCTTACTCTTAGTTCTTACTTCTTAGTCTTTCCCTGCTGAATGAATTTGGATTAAAAACGAATATTTCTTGGATTTATTAATACTTGTATATATCTGGTGAGGAAGGCTTTTCGGGCTCTGAAAAAAGTAAAGAAATAAGAATTCAAGGATTTAGTGAAAAGCATTGAGATCGATCTCCAAATTCTAGTCTTTATTCTGAACAGTTCAGTTAGTTTCTGTAGTCTGTGAAAAATATAAACAAGCTTGGGAAACTCATCAGGATACTTTTAATTTCAGAACATAGAGTATTTAAAAAAAAAACAAATACCTCAATATTTTTTTAACACAAAAATGTGTTTTTTTTTCATTCTATCTTGACAGTTATATTTTATTGCGAATTGAGAAAATATACTTTACGTCTATAGAGAAAGCGTATACATATATTTAGATATGTCTTTCCGTTCAGGTTTTCAACCCTCAACAAAAGAACACGATGTCAGAACTTGAACATTCAAGGAAGCAAATAAAAATCAAGAGAACTTTTTCGAGTCTATGTTCAGAAAGAGTTATTCCAAATTACTCCATAACATTAACAGGAAAAAATTACTCTTGCTGTCAGGTGTGGGCCATTTTTCAATTATTGTATTTTTAAACAATGCGTGTCATATGACTTCAGATTTTAATACATTTATACGAGTATGTTTTGTTAAAAAAAGCAAGAAATAACTGCAAATAAACTGCTAAAAAATTATAATTTGATTTTTTTTTTAAACAAACGTTTTTGTGAAATGATTTTATATCTTTATAATTGTAATACAAGTAGCTTATTCGCGCATTGTGGTCAGTTAATATTTTTTATTTTAAATTGTGTTTTTATTTTTTATTAACTAATATTTAGGAATTTTATTCAAAACGTAATTTTGTTAAACCTGTACCATTATAAAATAAAGCAATTAACTCATCACTTAATATTTTGAATTATTTTATTAAAAACTCTATCATTGTTTGACAGATTTCACTATTGCGATTAGTTATATTTTTAACTTAGAGTCAAGTATTACAAAATACCTTTAAATAGCAGTTTCCGTATAAAAAAATTCTTCCTCTTGTTTAAAAAAAACTTGGGTTCTAAATTGTAGATGAAATAAACAATTTATTAAAAAAATTATTTTGTTTAACATTCGATGTTGTTTCCTTTTCAATTGAGCTCTTCGTCTCAAAGTTGTTAGGAATTCCTGCACCGTTTTCCCTTTTTAGATTTTACGCTAACCCCACTTCAAATTTATTAAATTGGCTTAAAAGCGTGCCGCCTGCACCAATATCGCTAAAGGCTTTTTATTAAATTGATCATTACTTCAAGTTTTTTAGAAAATGAATGACATCTAAATGCAAACTTTATACTCGTATATACACATATGTGGAATACAATAGTTAATTTTTACTGTTAACTAACATGTACTAGTTCTTATCTAGATAAAATATTTTACTTACTAGTACAATCTTGAGTTAATTATTTATACTTAATGAAAAAATAATAAGTATGTATTACGTGTATGATTCATTCTTTCCAGCATTTTAATACTACACCAAGTGTAACTACATGGTTAAAATCGAAGCATTCCATGCTGAGACAAAATCACTAGGTGTCCTCCAAAGCTGTACGGCAGACAGAAAACGGAGGTAGTCAATACCCTTACATGACAACACTTGCCGGGTCTTTACCAGTAAACCAGGTGAACAACCGCTAGTAAGAGTCATAGGGGTACCCTCACTCAGCAGGAGGTGGAAAAAGGGCAGACAAAGATAATAAGCATATATAAGAAATATTCTTAATACTTTTCCGAAGATTAAAAAATAATAACGTGACAATGTATTTTTGACATTCAAAATATTTTTTTTATTTCTATTTTTAGTTGAAAGTTATGACTTTGACTTCAACTAAATGGTGGTACATTAAATAACTCTTTAAAATACTTTGATGTGGAGGTCTAATTCTTATCAACCTACCAAAAAATGTGATTTACCAAAATCGGAAATCAAGATGAGCATTCTAGCACTAGACAACAAGGGCTTTTGGTTTGTTTATGAAACCTCTACCTATCAAATGTTACTCATTGGCCAACTTATCATGTGGTTAGAAATTAATTTTCAATTAATGTACAGGCAAAAGTACTACAAAATATTTTTAATTGATATTACAGACTGTGCAGAAATTGCGGAGTTACTCGTAGGCCAGACTCGTTTGTGTGATGTGTAACACGGTCTAACACAATACCCGCCGGTAAGTAATACACATGGGGCTTAAGAAAGAGACTGTCGGCCATAATCGGCTAACTTCGGCTTTGTAGAGCGTCGTCTCTGTCCCTAGAACGCTTGACAACGACTGACAAATCGCGACGAAACACGTGTATGAATGACAGAGACGATGCTCAACAAAGCCGAAATTAGCCAATTATGGCAGACAGTCTCTTTCTTAAGCCCGATGTGTATTACTTACCGTCGGGTACAGTAAATATTATTGTTAGTTTTGATTTATTTTCTTTCTCTTACAATACTATATCCGTAATAATTTGCAATATATGTGTCATGCTTTTAGTAATTTATTTGCTTGTATTTACACCTCCTTTAACTTTTTGAAATGTGGCATTATGTACCGTTCATCTGTATATCGAGGTGAAGAAACTCACATGTTTATGTAACACCTATTACTTGGCATTCAAACTTACAATACCATTATTCATATAGAATTTTCTTTTTGTTCATGTGAATGGAATTATTTGTTCAAATAATACGTTTCAATATTTTTATTCTGTTGACATACTTATTTTATTTAAATCTTTTGATCACCATTATTATTCTGGCATTGAAAACCATATAAAAAAAACCCATAGATAACCACATCAATTAAACGTCATGCAAAAATCTGTAGCAGTTGTAAATGAAATTCGTAGACCATAAAAATCTTACATAATTTTTATAAAGTATCGGTTATTTTATCAAATAACCAAGTTACCTGTTGCTAAAAGAGGTACAATATAAAGTAAAGTGATTCTCAAATAGTTTTGTGTAAAATCAACTTTTTTATTGAAAAAATGAATATGTAGTTTTACAGTACGTGTAAAAGCCAACTTTCTTAAAAGATCTGTGCTAACTTACACATCGGATACCTTGATGCTTATAAATTGCGACTAAATAGATATCTTTGACAGAAGGGTATCTGGTCTTATCTATGACAATGTCGCTTGGAAACAGAGGCATAACGAAAAGCTCTGCACTCTGTATGGCGAAGCTAAAGCAATAAAAATTTCTGGACTGTTCTTAAACAAGAACGAGCACTACCGCATGCAGCATACTTACTTACTTACTAGGAAAGTTTTGATCAGAGATCCCATGGAGCGTAAGAGAGTGGGTATACCAAATCTGAGATGGTTGGATGATGTGACAGAAAATTGTCACAAACTGGGCATGTCCAATTGGAGAAAAAATTCTACTGAGAGAGATAAGTGGCAAAGAATCCTCCAGGCAGCCAAGAACTTGGATGGATTAAAGGGCTGATGATAATGATATAAAATGATACTTTTGTGGTTTCAGTTAAAAAATCAGATATATTCTCACCGTCTTAACTTTTTCAGTTAACCATTCATAACGTATCGTTATATTATTCAAAAAAAAAAAGTTCCAAGAAAGTTTGTTCGTGTCTACTTGCATGCATTACACATCAAAACAATTTTACCTAGGTACTCTACATCCTTCCAGCATAGACCGATACTGTGAATATCCATATTATAACACCGTTGTACTTGAATAATGTATGTTAGGTGTCCGATTCATCGAGCCTCTAGTGGGGGATAAAACAACACAACTCTTAACCAACTGCTAGGTGGCATCCTCAATACTTGACCCATCCACATTAAGCACTGACATTTTGATCGGTGTTTTAAGGATGTTGCTGCATCCAATGACTACCCATCTCATTTAACACGTGATCGTGCTTGACACCCATCTTTTTTTTTAAACATCTGTTCTCAAAACTGTCAAACCTTTTTTATTTGGCTTTGATTTAAAGCCAAGATTCAGAACCATATAGCAAAATAAACGAGGTACGAGTTGAAAAAAAATTGGCCATAAATAAAAAATACCAATTATTTATATGCTTCAAATTCAGCAATACAAGGTTGAGGATATGTGATCTTATTTAAGTTTTATTAGTGCCATAATCCTGACAATTAATTCTTGTTGTTAATTTTTAATTAAACTTCCTGTTCACCACCATGAAAATGATTTTTTAATATGATTTCTAAAAAAATTTATACAAAATACGTCATAAAAACTTTATTTGAGTATTAACGTTTCCTCTTCACATGCTAATAATTTATGAATTTGTTTATTAATTTCACAAAATTTTCGTTCCTGAAAATTAAGAATCCAGAACTTTCAAAAAGTGATTCATATTGCCTTAGTTATGTACTTGAGATCTCTACAGCTTTTTTAGCGTAAGTGTTAATAATTTTAATGTTTTAGTGTAAACTATCACACTGTTCGTAATAGTTATAAATAGCCAAAGTTTAAAACATTCAAATTACAATACAAACCAATTTTTGTAACGTCCTTAAGTAACCAAGGTTTTAGCGCCTTAGGTAGCACCTTAGGTAGCACGCTCTGAGCGCACGATAGAAACCTGTAGAAAGTTTATATTCCCTCAGCCTTTTGAGTTTCTTAGATACTAATTGCTATAGCCCCCATCCCTACGAATGATGATCTGAGCGCTTTACACCTCCCGCGAGGCACTTCTCGGATCCACAATTATATCTTAAGGGCAGTACTTTATCATTAAATATATATTAAAAATCATAAATAATAACCACTTCAGGAGGAAATCAAGAGTAGAAGTTATGGAACGACAGATTGAGCTTTCCATGGAGTACAATGAGTAAGTTGACGCAGTACAGAACCATCTGAAAGGATTTTATTAAGGCGATGAGAGCTTTGAGCATTTATTTCACACGAATCACATAATTTTCTGAAATTTGATAACGATTCTTTTCAGGTGAATGGTATATTTTTTTAATGAAACACAGAGTCAGACAAATCGTAGAAGTTGTACGAGGTATATGAATTTAAAAGATGTGTATCAAGATATGAAAGTCTGGCGCTCTGTTATCTCTGCATATCCCGACAGGGAGATGGTGTGATACTATGTATGTGTGTATACTGTTCACGAAGATTGTGTCCATCGTAGCAATTTTTATATCCAACTTAAACAATAAATTTTCGAAGATCTTCATTTTATTAAAAAGAATACGTTAATAAATTTTAAAGAAAACTCAACAAATTTTATTGATGAATTAAGAAACACAATCTTTATTAATTAAAATAAAAAACTACATTTTAAAAAATATGATAAATTGTACCAATTAGTGTTTCCTAATATTCATTCGTCTTTAAGAAACCTGTATTTTAAATAGCCTTTAAATTATTACACCAAATCTATGTTAAAGAAAAAAACATGAGAGGTGGAATGTTAAAAAGGTGAAAAAAATACTTTTATTTAAAATGACATTTTTTTTTATATTTATGGTATGGTATGGTAGTATATGTTATTTTCATAAAACAATAAATAAAAAATATAAAAAAACTTGAATAAACTTACAAACGTTCAACGTAAAGAAAAATATTTTATACTTTAAAAAGTCAATGTATTTTACAGCCTGCAATTGATTGTCAGGAAAACATGTTATGAAAAAATATTTTATGAAAGTGAACGACTAATTACAGATATTTTTACAGCCAAGGATGTTGCATGTTTTTTACTGTGCAATAATTAAAAGATACAAGACAAGTCAAACAATTTCAGTTAATAAAATAAACATAATCTAAACACGAGCATAAAAAATGATCAAATTATTTTAGCGAACTATGTTCCCTTAAAAAATTCAAACAGAAATTCATTGAGAATATTTTCATAAAAAATGTCAATCATATATGTATATATAAACGTTCTCATTAGACATGGTTAGCTTAAATAATATTCGTACATATTTTTAAAGTTAAATATCTTAATACGAATTAATAAATATAAAATTGCGAAATCAAATATGAAACTGATTATAATCGAGATATAATGTTTTATAAACATTACAAAAATAAAAAAAAAATCATCTCTAGAACGTGCAATATAAAAAATATTTTTTAAATGGCTATTCACATAAATTTGGGTGTTTCCAACCGTTGACCAATGTTAAGATGGTAACATTAATTGAAAATAGAAAATATGTACTATAAACACAATAACAGTAAGCTCTTTCTAATAACATTTAAATAATACCGCATTTATCAAAGAAGAATAATAATTTAATAAATTAATTTCTTTGGCTTGAAGCTTGTTTTCACATGAAGTGCGCTTTACGAATCTGGCAAAATCAGGAAAATTGTAATGTCCTCACTTTCCACATGATTCAGTTCATTTATAATTGTAGCACATCAATAGATAAAAACAATATTATTCTTATGGATGTTAAGAAAAAGTTTTTCTTTTAACATCTTATATTATTTACATTTTTAAATCATTAACTTTTGCAATAAAATTTGATGCGATTATTGTTATTAGAAAGTGATATCTACGAAATGTAAAAATTTATTGAAGTTTTTCACATACGTATTTGATAAGGTATTTTCACAAATGCCTGAGTTAAGAAAAATAAAGGTCAAGTATTTTTTGTCACCGGCAATTGAAACCAAAAGCTTTGAACTGTAGAAAAACATTTCACCCGAGTGGCTGAAGTTATCGTTAACATATTTGTATGAATAATAATTTATTTATCCTGTTTTGAATTTAGTTTCATGAATATTAAGACATTTCTTTATTGAACATAGGATCACTATACTTTGATCACATCTAAATGATTATATATCTAGCTCACCTTCATATTTGATGTAATGCCTGACTTTGAACCCGAGATTTGCGGGTTCAATTCCCATTAAAAACAAAAAATTGTTTCAGAGAGTTTTTCAGTCTGGTTTTTACTTAAGGAATATTCAACATATTTTCAGTAGGGTGAAACAGATTGCTACAAAGTAATAAATCCTCCAGGTATTGATGTATGTAACAAACATGTAATTTCTAAAATAAAAGATTTTTTTAAAAAGATAACTTAATGTTATCAATATCTTTTTCCTTAAAAAAATAAATCTGAATTTACCAGATATTCATTTATCCAGAACTCTCTTCCACCGATCTTCATCCTTGATAATTTTAGATTATTGGTTTGAAGTAAAAAGTGATATCAGAAATTCATAACATAATCGCTATGGAAGAATTCATAGCAATATGTAATCTATTCCTAAGGTTCCTTATTCGCTTAATTATATTTTAATTCTACTTAATGGGTTTAAGTACACTTAGAGAGTGCTTTTGTATCAATCTATGATACAGAATAACTCTTAAGAATCATATAAAGATATAAATCACATAAAGTAATAGATGGGGTGTATGAATGAAGAAAAAGCGAAGAATATGTGTCGAGATAGGAAAGTCTAAGGCTCTGTCGTCTCTGCCGACCCCAATAAGGAAATGGTATATATATGATATACATCTAACTTTTAATATAATCAAATAATTTTTAAGCTAAGAAATGCAGATTTTTTAAATTTTTTATTGAATTTCCCTGGTGTTATATTTCAATTGAATCAATTTATTTTTTCAGTTTATAGTTAAAATATTGTTTTAAAATCTTCTGTGCATTTATAATTATTATTGTAGTTGAAATATTTGTTGAAATATTTAGCACAACCTCGAAAATCGGTAAATGAGCAATATATTATACAAACATAAATATCAAACTAAATCATCAATATACTGCACGCAATCTTATAAATGGTGCTGAAAACAAGCAGAAATGTCGTAAGTATAAAAATTATGTCTTTAGACATATATTCTAAAGGTCACGTAAAAAAAAAACAAAAAAAAGCTTACACTTATCCATTTCGACTTAATCCTTTTCAAGGTTTTTCGAAAAAAATTTTCACTATAGTTCGGAAATTCTAGGATGAGTCTTATGACAGCTCACAAATTTGCCCCAATACAACCTTGTAACGATGATCAGTAATTTTAATTATTTTATCAACTTTAATATAAGCCTCAATTCTAATAAATAGCCAGTTATTTAGGTAAATACATTACAAAATAGAGCAAATTTGTGAGCTGTCACAGGACTCATCCTAGAATTTCCGAACTATAATCCATTTAGGCTTTATCCTTTTTAAGGTATCTCAAAAATAAAATTTCAAGTAAAACTATTTGTATTTGTTTATATCAACATACTCGTCTCCAAACTTCAACACATTTTCCATCTTTATCCTTAGTTTCCTATAATTTTAATATTTAATTTGGTATTTAACATAGTTTTATATTATTTTTTCTTCTTACTCAAATATTATTTTCAATTACTAAGTATAAGACAAGGTTTTGGATACCGATTATAAATATTAAACGTTTTCCGATTGATTGAAACAAATTATTTAAAAGCAAGAAATCCACCAGATGTTTTTATGAAAGTGTTAAACAAACTATTTTAGGAATATGACACATAAAATCGAAATAAGACAAGCTATAAAGACGACATAAGTATCGATATTAAGAACAAAAAGCTCTATTGTTTCCGTTGTAACTAATACAATTTAAATTTTCTTATCCTTCGTCATTAAAGTTAATGTTCCATTTTCGAGCTTATGAGAGTTTAAATTTAAAGAGATTGATTAACTTCTAAGTTAAAAGACGTTATTCGGACTAAATACGATCTAATGAAATATTATTTATTCCGGTAAAGCTGAGTTATGTATTATAACGAGGCAATAAAATAATTAACAAACTTCACCAAAAAATGTCGTGAGCATTAAATTAATTTAAATGTAGGTGAAAAATGAGTAAATAGTGCGTTTTTGTTGTAGTTATAAGTTAAAATTCCTTTAAGTTATTAATTCGTTAATAATTTTACGTGCAATTTGTATTCAATATAATTAAATTTACTGTCTCGCTAAAAGATTTGTGAAGTATTATATGTTTTAATATTGCATTTTGTTTTGTTCGTACGAATTTCATTTTAAATGCGATTGAAAAAGAAACACTATTAAATAGTGTTAAGTTATAAACTGTATTTAATACATTTTGTCTTAAATATATATCTAGTACAGAAAAATACAATATGAAACATAAAGAATGTATGAATGTTTTTACAACCAAGAAAACATGTTGTGAGATCAAATTTTGAAAAAAAAATCTTAAATAAAGAAGATATGCAAAAGGAAATGTATTAATGTGGCAGAAATATAAAATGTGAACTTGGATACAATGAATTATTATGTCTGCTGAATATTTTATATTATGCCTGCTGAATATTACGAGTATGATATGTCTGCTGTATCCGATAGCAATACAGCTTTATTATGATATTGCAGATTTTCATAAAATCTATTATATCAATTGAGCTATCTTTTTATTTAAAAAAAAAAACACATTTTACCAACAGTTAACAAATAAGTCAATTTCAAGGTACTTAAAACCAATATCTTTCGTGACATTTATTAAAAATTGATTTAAAAAAATATATCTTTCTTTCACATCTAATGGGTACTAAATTTTAATATGTAATATTAGTTGACAAAAAGCTTTATTTTTGAGTTTTCAATGTAATATGGTACTTTAATACGTACATTTAGTTTAAGCATTGTAAAAATATTTAAATTTATAAACAAAAAGATGTTTGATTTTCTTTAAATAATGTGATTTATTCAAAATCTGAAATCAGGTGGATATTTTTTTTTCAATAGATTTTTCATTTTACACTGCTGTTAAATACTGAATTATTATTTTTTTTAATTGTATTGACTAGCCTTACATCCTTATTTTAGCATTTTTAAACGTATATCGTGGATTTATTATGAAAATTTTAATTTTCGATTTTGCTTAATGAAAAATTAGATATGTTTTATCAAATTGATCTTGCTGTATTGAGCATTTATATTTATTAAACTAAACTCAAATTAAGTTTTCAAAATACATATTGTTTCTTTTTTTTAAATCGGTCCTTTGAAAAACTATTCCAAAAATTAATAATTCTTGCAAATTTCGAAATACTCATCAAAACGTATCAGGATTGAAAATCATTTGACTGTTGATTACAAAACCTGTAAACAAAGATCGTTTAAGAGTTACGAAAATATTGCCGCATGATTATATTGTCTTTCCTTATAGTTAATTGATACAAGTAGTTCATTGAAAATACTTTGTTTTCAGCAGTTATGTTCGTCCCGTGGTCAATGGGTCCTGAAGACTTTCCTTGTATTGTTATTGCAAATTAAGTAAGCCAGCAAAACCACCGTCACACGACACAACTGACAACATATCCGGAAGGTTCGATCCCCGTACCTTTAAGACATATCCTTTTTGGCGCAACGTGTTCACCAACGCTACTTGAAAATTACTCTAGGGTGACCATACGTAATACAACATACGAATCGCGTCATTGTATTTTGAACCGTCCAAATCTTATAACTCAGACGTCTTAAATGTTTTCTCTGACACTTAAAAAAATATATGCTAAATCCCTGTTTTGTTAAATGATAAGAACTCTTATCAATGCTTTACAGGCATTTTTATTTGCTTAAATTGCAATAAAAATACAAAAATATTTCCTGTTTTCTCTCGATCTAGAAAATTAAACATCAATAGTTTCTCATTTCTCTTCTTTGATAAATACGGGTTTATATGATATTTTTGTTGAAAATAATAAAAATCTCACAAATGCTTATGTATTTTTATATTAACGTTTGCAAGATAATTTGTTTGAATTATATTTTATGTAAACTTTAAATGTGTTCTTTAGAAAAGTATTGGTTCGGAAATCAACTTTCTTGGATGTAGAAAAAAATATTACTATGAATCTGAAAATATCACTATCAAGCTTGCATGAAAATATATTCTTTGAAACATTTGTATTAATATTACTATGAATCTGAAAATATCAATATCAAGCTTGCATGAAAATATATTATTTGAAACATTTGTATTAAAATTACTATGAATCTGAAAATATCAATATCAAGCTTGCATGAAAATATATTATTTGAAACATTTGTATTAATATTACTATGAATCTGAAATTATCAATATCAAGCTCGCATGAAAATATATTATTTGAAACATTTGTATTAATATTACTATGAATCTGAAAATATCAATATCAAGCTTGCATGAAAATATATTATTTGAAACATTTGTATAAATATTTTTTCTTAATCATTATTTTTTTATTTGGTTATTTTAATGTCATTTAAAATTAATATTTTCTACTGTTCACAAGATTTTTTTTAATTTCGAAATTAAATTTTATTATAAACATTTTGAACTTTAACCGTAGATCATTCTTGTTTTCGTTCAGTGTAAAAATATTTTGATTCGTTTCTCTTTATTAATGGTCACCCTAATTTACACCCGTGTACGTATATCCTATAAGGCCAATATGGCGTCCTAGACACTTTTGTTTTCTCGGGGTGGGAGTTTAGTGTGAGGTAGGTACAAGAGTTTAGTATATAAATGACCGAAACGGACCAAAGGACGTATTCAGTCAAGCACACCGTTCGGTGAACAATACAATAGTTGCTCTAGTTCAAGTGTGATAAGAGACAGTTCAAAATGATCAGCAAGGTACGTGTATGGATAGAGATACAACGCGTGATTCATTTTAATATGAAACATAAATACTTTATTTCGGTCAGGTATCTTGGCTACGTGATTTATGTCAATAGATAAAACTTACGACGTGATTTGGTGAGACAGTAGACTAAATTTATGTCATTACCGTTTCGAGCAATCGAAATTGGATCAAATGCCATTTTGATCACTTTTTCTGCTGAAGAAAGAAAATACGCAAAAATTATAAGTGATTTATTAATCCGTTAGATTGTGCAATCGGATACTGTCAAGTGTTTTAAATGTTAACAGGCGTTTAACTAAGAAAAACATTTTGCAATGTACAGTAACAGTCATTTTGTTAAATTTAATTGATATTCGAAAATATTGCATTAAAATACTTAACAAACATTTCTTTAATTATTTTTATAATATTACGAAATAATTTTCTCTTAGTTGAGAACCCTCAGATTAAGTGAGGTATCGGAAGTTAACAAGATTGATGTCAAATCATTAATACTCGTAATAAGTTAAGCTTTTATCTGATAGGCAATCTCTCTTGATCGAGTATGATTGTCAAGCATCATGTGCGTGCACCCGTAGGGATAATAACATGTGCATGTGTTAGTTTATTTTGTTCAAGTTGTTACACTTCAACAATCGCATTAAAGTCTTGACATAAAATAACTTCACAATATTTGACGAAATAAGTTGAAATTCGAATAGGAATAGCAAAAAACCACGTTTTGATTTTTTTTTATTTAACTTAAAATTTTATTGAAATCGAAAACATTTCTCGGAGACCGAAAACTTAAAATGGCGATATTTAAATATCATTTTAATTAAGGTTTCATGCAATTAAATGTGTATCTGGGCTTAAGTTCTGGATGAAATGATAAATATTCCACGAGTCCAAAATTTTTATTTTCCATATGTGCATCTACTGTTTTTTAATTGTATGAATTAAAATTGGGAAATTCAAAGCATTTCACCATGAGAATTCATGTGATACCATAAGATTAAAACTATGTAGTTATTTTATGATCAGAATAATGTTCAACAGTATATGTGTTTGACCCAAAAAAATGTTATCGTCTCAAAATAATCCATTTTTCCAGCAAAAAGGGTAACAGAACTCATTTTCTGGGACAATATACAGTAACTCAAATTTCGAAAACTGGTGAATCTTATCAAAAATTAATGTGCAGCGAGATATTTTTTAATTTTGAAGTAGGCAATTATAAAATATATTTGAAAATCATTAAATGAATGATCACTTTGTTGGTTTGCCCTACACGTTGTTCAATTAAGGTATTTTGAAAAAATAACTAATTTAAAGGCTTCCATACAGATGGTTACCTTGGCTACACAGGTCCTCTCGAAAGCACCAGCATTTTTTTCGCCTTGTTTTCTGGGGTATAAAAATACGAAAAGTAATTCTTCGTGATCGGATTTGATTATTAGTCCCCCTATGGACCAAAGAAGCCTGTGTATGTATTAGTGTATTTTGTGCAAACATTTCAAATTAGGTTCAGCAAAATAAATGGCAAGAGGATCAAACTTCCTCTAGAAATCGAATTTCAGCGACTGTTGCCTCAGCTGGAATGCTTATCGTTACACCACGGCCATCAATTATATAAAGACACGTAAAACTGTTATGTTGATTATTTAACAAAAACGAAATGTTTCAGATCCTGTGTCTGTGCGCCGTGCTGGGAGTTTCCCAAGCTGGACTCATCGCCCCCGCCTACGACCACGGCTACGCTGCTCCCGCCCTCTCCCATGGATACGCTGCACCCCTTTCCCTTGGTAAGTTACATAAGTAACATTTACTTTAAAAAAATATATACAACCTTTCAGTTTTAAATATTAAATCTACCCCGGACTCGAAATCACTAATAGTCTTATTGAACGTATTATTTTGCCTAATTAATTACTCCTGCACAATTCTTCGTGCAACACATTTGAGACTGAATTGAAAGGCGCATTTAGTTCGGGTTTTTCTTTTATAAGTTCAACAGCAAAGCTTTTTAGAGGTAAAATCTAAACAACAAATTGTAAATAATATATTTATTTTTAAAGGGATTGCTCGATATAGAAAAACTTTCTGATTGGTCAGTATATTAAAAGTTTTGAAACCTATTTTTTAAGTCACTATCGAGTTAAAATATTCACAATAAAGTCACTAATTTTTGGGTATAAAAAGCGAGTATCAACATAAAATGTTTGTACTATTTTATCGATTTTACCACATAATCTATTATAAATATTTTGAAACAGTATAGTTGCTTAAACATGTTTATATTAAATAAAATTGTCGCATTACTTTTTTTACCTATGAAAGGAACATGCAGAAACCTATACTGTTGTGATGATGTAAACATATTCATTGACAAGAACATATAAACCGCTCGATACTTACTCGTTGTTAAAAATTGAGTTATTTTGTGGACATTTATTTTAAACTTTTTTTCAATGAGACCTCATTATAAAATTTTGAAAGACTTTAGTACCTACGTCAGTAAAAAAATTAAGTGAATTTAAAATAAAAAAACTTTATAAGTATGAAAATATTTTTATCAACAGAATGCACAGTAACCACTTTCAAGTATCAGCACATACTAAATAAATGTTACACGCATGAATGACTTGAAGGGCGTCACTGGTAAACCAGTGTACATTTCCTTGTAACATATCTCATGTGTCTTTATGTTATCTGTGTACCTCAAGTTTTCATCTTTCTAATAAATTATTGTATTATATAATATATTTGTTACTAGTTTACAAAATCATATATACTGAATTCTGAAAAAAATATTCACACTTAATAAAGTTCCAATAACTAATTTAATTGTATAAAATAAAATAAAAAAATACACATTGGTAATATTTTGGACGCAAATTGCAATATGGAATAAAAAAATATTAAATGAGATAAAAAAAACGATTCATAAATAATAAATTAAGATAATTTAATATAAAAATCATTAAGAAGCTAGAAGAAACTTTTCATAACACTAAAATCGCAACAAATTTTATAGCGAATTAAATGTTTTTTTTTCTCTTTAAGAATTTTTAGTTCAATATTTCAATAACTATTTATTAAAGCAGTGTTAACCCATTCATAAAGATTTTTAAACAATAAAAATGTATTTTATATAAAAATACACGACATTTTGTGGTAAAATTGAACAAGTAAATTAACAAAAGAACTAAATATCATTGAAGCAATTAAGCTTATACGTATTGTAAAATCGACGTAATTTTTTTATATCTACTGACAACTGGTAGTTAGTATCAAACATTTTATGTGAACGGTTTAAAAAAGGGTTAGATAATATAAACAAATTAAATCATTATATTTTTTTCTTTAAAAAACAGCGAAACACAGTTTGAGAAAGTGTATCAAAAAGATTGCAGCTGTTGTCACGTGGTTTTCATTAAACGCAGAATGTGTTGAGCGAACAGTAATGATCACTTTTGAAATCCCCCTGTCTTTCCAATAGATATTAATTGATAAATCGAAACTCGGATACATTTCGACATACAATTTCAGGAATGTATCATTTATTGTCGAGTGCCTTTTAACGTTCAATTAAAAGTTGTCATAAGTTATTTACGATGTGGAAATTTTTTACAATTGAACAAAATTGAAATGAGTTATTCCGCTTTGATGTTTAATAAATCATTCCACAATTTAATTAAATCTTCGTAAGATAATCAAGCCATTTTCCAATTGGGGCAGGCAGAGAGAAAAGATTTTCACTGCATTCTATCCTGGCACACATATTTCGCTTCTGCCACTTCCATGTACCTTGTGATGCCAACTCGCCTAATTATAAAGACTTTTCACTTTACCTTTTTTCGTAATTTGATAGCAAATTCTCGTACCTTCTATAGAACTCGAATATTTTTATCGAATTCAACTTTTTAATGTTTCATATTTCGTTTTCTCTCAGAGGCCAAACCAAACCTGAATATTGTCTTAATTTTCAGCTCTACCCTTTGTATTCTAATATATTTATCCCTTATTCTTTCGTGTGTTGCTTTACAATGTGTGATATTTATCCCTTGGTTCTTTTTTAATAGTTGGATTCATTTGATCGTGTCATGATATTAAGATCCCACAGAGTAAGATACAGTGCTAATCATAAAAGAAGAAGTGTTACGGTTACATGAAAATAATTCATGATCAATTTTTCTACAAACATATTTTATACTAGTATATAAAGTACTACATTTATATTTGAGAAGACTGTTAAAACGTAGCACGGCTTATGAATCAAATTTAGAAGAAAAATATATATGAGGAGGTATATGGACGTAGCAGAAGCAAAAAATGTATTTCTAGATAGAATGAAAATGAGATCGGTTATTTCTGCTTATCTCAATCAGGCCATGACATGATTATGATGTAGAAACTTCTTTTTAAATATACGAGTAAAACTGTTTAAATTTAAATACACTTCAATAAAGCAATAACGAAACATTATCATGCTAAAACAAAAACTTTTTTATCTTCTAACATATATATGCCAATATAATGTTTTCTTTAAACGTATAAGAGTTCTAAATTAGATACTTATAATATATAATATTAAAAAAAACTCAATTCAATTTTCAATATACCAGAAAATTTTGATTTTGAAACGTAAAACAACATTATTCAGACAAATAAATTACGTCAATCTACTCGTATACTGTCTATAGTAAAGTCTCATTAAAAAGTCACGTTATTAAAACGATATTTAACTTGAAAAAAAAAAAACAAAAATACTTTTCTTATTAACAGTACAATATTTACCATCGCTGGTTTAAGCAGGCAATATCTGACCGCTACGTTTAGGCTCGCTCTACTGGCGAGACGCTACATGTGTTGCCCTTGGCCGTGATAATATAATAGAGCCAACGAAAGCGAAATGCGGTCCACTGACACAGATCGCGTGCATGAGAGGAAAGTATAGCACTCTTACTTTCAATAAGAGAAGCGGAACAACGATCTGGTTCAGGTGTGCCACAGACAGATGAAAGGAAAATTTGACCTTCTTTCACCAAATTAATATCGAATAAGATGAGTATTTGTTTCGTAATAAGAAACTAGTCTGATTAAATAACGTATTTTTGAACTTCTCTACTGTACTCGTATAAAGCGAGAAACGCTTCAGAAATATTAGAAAATATAAAATTGTGGAATAAAAAATTTGTTCATTTTATAGGCGGAAATATTATGGATACTCATAAGAACGTCAATTTGTTCATTCGTATGGAAAATATCCATTTATCCGAATTGGTTATGCTAACATTCTGAAGAGCGTGGCCGGGATAAAACTAGAGTAGGCACGTGGCTCGTAGTTCATAATTATATGTATTGTCGTAGTATTCTTACCAGACGGACTTTTAAAACGTTTCAGTACCCATTACAGGTTGATTATTCTTTATAAAATAAGATTTTCATAAAAGGTTTATTATTCATAAAGAGTTTATTCTTCTTAATATTTTAAGACCTTCATTCAAAGGATATATGTACATGTTCTCAATATTAACTGTCTTATGAATCTTATAGTTAATTAATATGTCATTATTGATTATAAAAATATCGATTTATTATTTTACGAAACCTTACAGTTAATAAAGTAATTGTATAAAAATTTATTCCTAATCCATCATTTTTTACACTACTGACAGAAACAATATGTATATACCTATAAATCATGCATTTTAATATTTTGTTAAAAATGTTATTTTTACATTCAAGGTCACTCCGCCGTCCTGTCTCACGGTTATGCCGCCCCCGCCTACGCTGCCCCCGCCTACGCCGCCCATGCTTATGCCGCTCCTGCCTATGCTGGCCATGCCTATGCCGGTCATGCCTATGCCGCCCCTGCCTACTCTCACGGATATGCCGCCCCCGCCCTCATTAAGCACGCCCCTGTGGAAGTTTATGTATGATGATTTTAATTATTTTTATTACATTTTTTAACATTGGTTCTCCACTATTCTTAAAATATCGTATTTGTTCGAATCTTTAGCATTTTTTTACGATTTCATGTAGAATTATTATTTAATTATCATTGGGTGTCAGAAATCATCTTACCATAATTGAGTTTTCAATATTATTCACTTTTTCTACACAAACAAGTGAGAACCCTATAAAATTATCCTTCGGTGTATCAAATATGACAAAAATACTACCCTTTTTGATGTTTTGAAATATATCTATTTTAAGACAAAACTTAGTTAAAATTAACCTTACAAACTTAATATCCTTGCTAGAAATTATTGATATTGTAAGTTTGAAAATGGTTTTTATAAAAGGGACTTTTAATTATTAGTAAAGTTAATCACAAACATCTGTTCTTTTTACAGTCTCACCCCAAATACGAATTCAACTATGGAGTGACTGACCATCACACCGGAGACCAGAAGAGCCAGTGGGAAGCCAGAGATGGTGATGTGGTCAAGGGACAGTACTCCCTCGTGGAGCCTGATGGCACCGTCAGGACTGTTGACTACACAGCTGATGACCACAATGGGTGAGAAGGCTCTTTCTCCATATTTTAATAAAACCTTATTATTATTAGAGATTCCAAACTTACTTTACGTTCTAACAGACAATATTTAGGAATAAAAAATTGTCAGCCCATGTATAAGATTAAACAAGTGTATGCTAAGATGGGTGATAGATTTGCACACATCCAAGCTGCAAAGATATTAAAGTGACACTAGAGTTTTTGATGATACAGGATTTAAAATAAAAAAACCAAGACAATCAGACGAACTCAATCTATTGCAGTCATCATCGAGCGTACTTAAAAACCTCTGTGTTTTAGAAAGAAATGTAACCTCAAGAATTTTCATCGATAGGTGATGACAAAATAATGTTCAGTAACAGTACTAAACATTATTTTGTAGAATGAAAGAGTTTGCTGTTTCTTTATAGAAAGAAACAGCAAATACAATAAAGGTCTGAAAACCAAAATTACGAATCAAACTTGGATTTGTCAACAAACTGGGAAACTACAAGACATTTGACTCAAAAATGAAATATGAATCAAATTGCCCATTAGATAGCTTTATACAAGTCATCTTAGTAGAGATCTACAGATCCTAAACGAAGTATTTAGATAATATGCATATATCCGATCAATAATGCATCTCTTTTCTGTTTCTCAGATTTGTTGATATGTCAACTTAATTATTTGATTATGTATACTGTCATTGTAAGATTTTCAATTATTTTGTTCCGTCCCAATCAATGAATAATTTAATCCGTTTGTTAATCTTGCATGTTTAGTTCAATAAATTGAAATCACTTTCTCAGTCATGGTCGTGGACTCCCAACACGTCACGTACCGTCCACGTTTTCACTTCCATGCCACTCCCATAACACACAATTATTTCTTTATTTCACTTTTCTAATGCGTCACTACATCATTTTTGTTTATTTTCTATTATGGCACTTAATATTCTATCACATCATGCATGTTTATCTATTTCCGTTTAGAAAATCACAAATTTTCTAGAACTAATAAAATGTTTAGGTGCATGACTACTATGCAGGAGGCCGCAGGTTTTTTTTAATTAATTTACTGGTGGTATTTTAAATACACTATTTTTTGTCAAAATATAAACGGCTTTCACAGTATTATATTTATATTTAAATATAACTATCCCTTGTGATCGAGTGTAATTGCCAGCCTTCTTGTGGATAAAAGACACATGTGCGTGTATAAGTTTATTGTGTGTAGATTGTGGCACTTCAAGAAGCACACAATCTTGACAAATCAAACCCCAAGTTACAATCGGCAGTTTTTATCTACTGCAGCGTTTGTTAGGCTAAGTTTTATATAGTTCAATTGTTGTGTTCTTAATAGCGTTATAAGAGTTTATAATAAGCAAAATATAAGCTACACATAAACACAAATTAAGAGGTTAAATTTTCTAACAGTAAAACAAGTCTGGAAGTGAATCAGCCAAGAATCCAACCTAGGACGCCCATTGGCTTAGCGCGAGTGTTAACCGTTAGATTACGGCTGCCAACATATTCAAACATCTTGTACACAATTATACTTTTGAACTATAATATAACAATGACATTAAAATATAAATCCAACAGGATTTAATAAAAAATGTTATATTGGCCATGATGTTTATCTCATATTCAGCGTGTAGATTTTATTATAACAATATTACGAAAAAATAAACATCTTATTGATTTTAAATTGTTTTATTTTTTTAGATTCAACGCAGTGGTCAGCAAGCACGGACATGCCGTCCACCCCGCCCCCGTAGTGAAGCATGTTGTAGCCGCCCCCCTGTACCATGGATATCATTAAGCCCTACTACCCCTGATCACGAACAATTCTTCTTATTAAATCTATATTTATTTTATGTATCCCAACGCTAGTTGCTTCTATATTTAAAAAGAAATATTAGTCAAAAAAATCGATTCTTCAACAAATTTTTGAAAAAAGTTAAAATTTTATGAAATTTTTTAATGTAATCGATTTATTTTCGATAATAAATAATCGATTTATTTTCTTCTTCAAATAAAGAAGCAACCAAAAATATACTCAATCGTTTGATTTGATAGAATGGATTTTTATGAATGTTTTCTATGGAATTTCAACTTTGTTGACAATTGATCAAACATAATGTTGCATCGTTCTGTATTACTATCGGTATATTTTCGTACACCTAATTTATTTATTTATATATTTAGATATATCTTTTTGTTTTTTGTAAACCCTAGTTAAAAAAAATTAATTTTTATTTTATTATATCGTATTCTTTGGTATTATTTACTCTTTTAAGATTTATATTTTACACATAAATTCAACTGATCGCAACAAATTGGTTTGATACTGCCAGTCAACATAGTTTTGGATATTTCTATTGATATTGTGGATATTTTTGTACATATATGTTTAATTTGACATCAGAGATGTCAATTTTATATAAAAAATATTAAAAAAATAAATAAAAAATTTCATGTCCTTAAAATGTTTATTATTACAATATTTAGTCCTATTATTATTGTATCACACGTTTGTTGTATACAGTATCAACTAGCGAATTTATTGTCATGTACGAGTAGTAAACACTTCGAATCAACTGGTAAGATTGTAAAATGGCCTTAATGGAAAATCAGATTTCAACCTTTTTCTAAAAATCTTTCAACACGCAACCGATTGGAAAACAATTTTGAGTCGTCAACCAAATCTAACACTCAATAATTTAATAACTAGTTGCAACCCGTGAAATATTCACGGAAGTAAAACAAATTCAACATTTATGAAAATATATATTCATAAATGTAAAATTTGTTTATATATTATATATCATTTATACATCATCCCCTTTTACACCGGTTCAACAATTGTTAGCTAGGTTAGATCACGGAGCCACCGAAATTCAAATTTCGAATTACAATATTTTCGGAAAGAATCCAAGTATTCGACAGCCGTACGGGTTTTGGCCTATTTATACTATGATAACTAGTTGCAGCCCGTGAAATATTCACGGAAGTAAAACAAATTCTACATTTATGAAAATATATATTCGTAAATGTAGAATTTGTTTATATACTCGTATATCATTTATACGTCGTCCCCTTTTACTCCGGTTCAAAAATTGTTAGCTAGGTATTTAAAATTCGTTCAGTATAGTTTCGACGGACCCACCGACATTCAAATTTCGAATTACTTTTGGAGAGAATAAAAGTATTCCTCTTTTGCTCTCTTGTATTAAAAATTCAATTCTCGTATTCTTTCTTTGGTTACAACCGTCTTACGGGTTTTTGCCTATTTATATTATGATTTTAATAAAACGAGATGGAACATAAATAAAACCTCCGTACTCGAAAATTATGTCTGAAACGTTTTTAATTAAAAACGTGTTAATATCATATCTTACTGATTGACGTCAAATGTTATACACACAAACAAAATTGTATACTTGGTCTCAATTGTAAATTGTAGAAATAAATGAACTAGAAAACAATAACTTAAGTTTAAAGCAAATTAATTAGAACATTCACAGAATTGGTCATTTTTATTATTTTTCTTCTAATTTTTTATTATACTCGTATATTGTATATTACAGTGAAAATATTTTGAATATTCACAAAGAATATTATCGTTTTTACAAGCGTCTGTTGAAAGTCTTTTATTCCTGATACAAAAAAATACTTAAAGTTAAGCTTTAAGCTTTAAAAAAACCAGAAGTCTTTGTTATTTGAAAAACTTAATACCATCTTAGAGTGTTTAGTATAACTAAGCCAACTTATTGCTACATGTAAACGTATTCCATCTAACCAGAGAGATTTTCAAGACCTTAAAAATATATTGGAACTTTTTTTCCACTAGGAATTGTTAATGAAATCCATGGATTAAAAATTCATTATTCTGCCAACACACAGAGTTGATCAATTTTAGGCAAAAATATTTTACAAAAGGTTCCAGTCATTTCATGTTTAATCTCTGAAACATATTTTTGATTGGTGGAAAGATATTTGCACATGGCCAGTCAGATTTAAATTACATAGCAAAAGTGCAGAATGAACAGCGTTTTTGAATTGAACTGACAAAAAGGTTTGTTTGTAATTCTATGTCTCCCAACAAAAAAAAAACATTTATTAATTAGTTTGTTATATGCGTCTGGATTATTGTTATTTCTACTTATTTTGGTCTGCCTGATTCGCAAATTTCTAGACTCAAGTCTGTTTTCAGTGAGGCTGATACATGAGCTTTATAAATATTGTCATATTTGTCCGCTTCTTAAAAGTATACATTGACTCAAATGTCGAGAATAGATTTCAAATATTATTTCTTTGTTTTTAAGCCCCTTAATGGGATGTCTTCATTAAATATTTCGATTCCGTGTCTGAGAGATTTACCTTTAGTGAAAATTAGAACTTAAAGATCGATTTCGTCTACATCGAATAAATTGTTTCGAATCGATTCAATAGGCTTTATGACGGCGTTTGCTGGTCTTGTGACGTGAAATGGTATGCCTCTTAGTGCTCTAGATATAAATTATGTATGCAACTTCAGGAAGCATTTGATGACAACACCTTTTTCGAAGTCATACCAAAATTTATGAATATATATATAATATATTTATATATATATATATATATATATATATATATATATATATATATATATATATATATATATATATATATATATATATATATATATATATATATATATATATATATATATATATATATATATATATATATATATATATATATATATATATATATATATATATATATAAACATTACACACATATACTACACCCCACCTTAAGCCAAATGTGTTACTTTCATAAATCGGAATATCTACAAAGGTTTTTTTGTAGTTCATATTCGCTTGGTATATTTTCTACAGTTTTCTTATCAAATTTCATTCTCTCAACATATGCAGATGTGTAGAAATATCTAATATGTCTGCCACAGCTACTACCCTTATATTAGGACAGTCAACTTATACGTTTTTGTTTTGTAATATTTTAAATCTGTCAATATTAGTAAAATCGTATCCCAAGTCAGAGTGACCTTGAGGAAAGTATGTTCTCAAAATGGCGCTATTTAAAATGTCATTTTATTATTATTACTCTGAAAAAAATTTATAAAAACCAAAAAAAAATATTTTCTCCATCTATAATAAATATTGATGTTTCCACTTCATGAAGATATTCTATGCTCATTTAAAAAAAGTGTTTCTTTTTGCAATTTTTTAATCATTTTGGACACACATTTTTTTTTGTTTTCTTCATCACAACTGAAATAAAATGGTTACGTTTATACCTCAATTAAGTAAAATATTTAGGGTACCAGATTTTACTTATTTAAATTATTTTCTAACTTTTTTAATTTTGACAAAGTCACTCTTAGATTAGAGAAAGAGATGTAGTATAAATTCATATCGGGCATAGAATTATCGGTTATAGAACAAAATGGAAAAAAACCTTTAAATGGACTTTCAACATAATTCGATATCTTCCTCCACTTTTGAAAGAGAAAATAAAAATTAATTACATTATATCACAAATAATCGAAGATGTTGAATAAAATAAATAATAATCGTAATTTTATTTTTATTCAAGTTACATGCAATTATTTTGTAATAATTTCCTACACAAACTAACTGGGCATTATTTTTAGTTAAAAGTGTAGGCTAAAAAGTGACATCTATCGCCAGCACAAGTAAAATATTTTCTATTTTTTTTAAATACAGCACCTTGAGTTAGTTTGGGAATGTAGAAAGGTGAGTGAGAGAGTCAGGCAAAATAAACTTTAAATATTTTGAAAAAATATATATTTAATAGGCGTTGTACAACTGATAATTGCAAAACATTCAAACGGTTATGGCATTGAATACAATTCCTAATTCAATTAAAGTTTCACTCGTCAATTTATCCCCTCACAAAACGTTTTATTTAAACATTTGCTTAAGGGTAGGACAGGGGTCTTGAATCATCTTCATCTCTGTTGTTCTTCATTACTGAGGGTAATGATCTATGGAATGTTGGTAGTACAGGTTGCGACGACAGTATATAGGCTTAGACGACAGTATACAGGCTTAGACGACAGTATATAGGCTTAGACGACAGTATACAGGCTTAGACGACAGTATACAGGCTTAGACGACAGTATACAGGCTTCCTCCAGTTAAGTATGTCTCCTGATTACTCCATCTTGCTGGCGATCTTTCTCGTCCTTTTTTTCTTGACACTTTTCTTATGACAATCAATTTCTTCAGGTTATATGACTTTCGTCTGAAAATGTGCCCAAAAAATTGCAGAATGTGCTGGAAACATATTAAGAACAATCGTACCGTCCAATTAACTCCTGGAATATGGAGACATTCGTTATTCTGGCATTCCACGAGATTCTCAGCATCTGACGCCAGCATCTCAAAGGAATTGATTCTTACACCACATCTCAAAGGAATTGATTCTCAGACTTTAATTGTCCATATTTCAACATTTCATTGAAGAAAATTGAAAAAATAAGAGTTTGGATTATCTTTGTCTTGGAACGACTGCAAATACCCTGACCTCTCCATATTGTTTACGAATCGGTCACACAATTTTTTGCAATTTGTATTCGCCTCTCTATGTTCTTTGTGGGTCTTGAATAAAAGAGTATAAACAAAAATTAAGGTTTTTTTTTCTAATATTTATTTCATGAAGATATTGAAATAAGTAGATTTCAAAACATTTTTACCTTAATATTAAAAAAAACTTTTACATAAAGCTTATTACTTTTTCTAGATCTTTCTTTTACAGATTATTTGATATTTGACAACATCCACTTAAAGTAGTTAACATAGTTGCCATGAACAATAATAAAGCTATTTGTTCCTTTTATAGTCTTCATAGTTTTTCTTATTTTAATGTTGCAGGTCTTGTTCATAATATTTATTTATTTGACACTTTAATGCAAATACCTCTGATGGGTTTATTGTTTCCAATTAACCCCTTTTTGTTTCAAAATTAATATTCGTATCCATGACCGTGTCTTTAAAGCAGTGTATGGAAACAATATTTGAGAAAAACGAATAAAAATTTAAAGTAAAGATAAATCTCAAGAAATTAGGATAGAACTTGTACAGGAGTTATTGGAAGGAATTGTGAATTTTTTAATTTCCCCTTATTTACGAGTACGTCTCCGAGTTTTCCTATGTTAAGACTTTAGTGGCTGCAGATACCAGCTTCATGGTTTTAAAATTACGGTTCTTAATATGTGAATATTCGAAATATTACTCACTTTAAATTCAAATTATTCTAATTTTCATTAATAATCTAAAATTGGAATTCATTGAATAATAAGATGCTACAGATCAAACAAGTGGTGCCAAACATTTTCGCTTTTTAATATTGAAGGAAAGGTTTCAAATTATGTATAAAATAATTGCAAGAGATCGCATGGTTATGTCTCTACTCTATAGATATTTCAATGAGCTTAAAACAATTGAGCTATTGAAATGGGTTCAAGACACAGAAAATCTGATTATACACATATACGGTTGTTGTGCATACAAAACTGTAAGTTACCATGCGTTATTCGAATTATAATATAGAAAATATTCTTTTCATGTTGAATAGTTTATATTCTTCACCAGTGATTCCCAAACTTTTTCGGTTCACGGTACCCTTAGCGTATAAAGGTTTTTGAACGATGCCCAAAGTCAAAACATTTCTAACAGTCACACTTATATGGTTAGGTTAGTTAGGTTTAAACATAAATATAACACGTATTTAAAACTTACAAAAACGCCTTACTGTCCATGGTTGTCAACATGACGTATCAGATTATAACAAATTCCCAAAACTAAGAAAGAAAGCCCCACTGAGAACTTATCTGGTACTAGTTCAGCTTTCAATAAAGTCATAAGAATAATAAGTAAAAGTAAATTCATTGATTTAATTATTTATTGTCACGTGTAATAATAATAAATAATAATAAAAAAAAATATTAATTTTAAACTATCTAATTTTATATAATTCTATAATTAATTTTATAATTTATAATTCTATAATTTTATAATTCTAATTTTATCTAATTTTAAACTAATTTTAAATCACAACACTTTAACTATCCAAAAAAGTTTTGATACCACTTTCTTGATCAGAACACAAAAATCGCACCAGTAAATTTCACATCGACTGAGGTCAATATTTTTCCCATATAAATGAGGTCACAAAAGGTTCTATGAGAATTTGATTGTGATACTTGCATCAATTGTGAAATACTCCTCAAATTATAAATACGTACACGATCTCCAGTATATCTTATATTTTCAAAGGCAAAAACATGCAAATCATAAATTTATCTCCTTACAGCAATGCTAAATATACAATAAGCTTGGGTATTCAAGTTATGTGTAATGTCTAAAGAAAGTATTTTAATGTTTGTTTTTTCCATTAACAAATTACGTATGATAAAAGTTAAATTCTTCGTTTTATATGCCCAACCCATCTCAGAATGTTATATTGCTCTCAGCATATGTTTTGGATAAGAAAAAAAAACAAACTACCAAATTCGATATTTTATCAAAATTTTGATTATACGAGTAGAACGTAAAAAACATACTAAACAGCTATTTTTTCTGCTGTATATAAAGTCCTAAACCCGTTTCCATCTTAAAAAGGAAGTTACGTTTGACATGTCTTATCCACGGAAATTTGCCCACAATTTCATTTTTCATTTCATTTCTGTTTTATTCAACATCTTAATGTATTTATTTCCTTGTAATTTATTTTTATCAAACACTGTTTATTCCACTTTTTTGTGATATAACCCTACCGGTTTCAAGGCTTTTACCTCATCTTCAGGGGAGCACAAACAAGATTTTATAGGAAATTAAAGGAGTTGTCTTGTTTGCGCTCCTCTGAGGATGAGGTGAAAGCCTTGAAACCGGTAGGGTTATACCGTCACAAAAAGTGGAATAAACAGTGTTTGATAAAATTTAATTACAATGTCTTTAAACCTCCACAACGTTAATGCCTTAACTATAAACAACATATTTATTTCCTCTTCCATTTTATTAATTTAGATTCAAAATCATATAAACCTTTATTTTCTTTTAAATCATTCCATGTATAAGAGATTAATATATAAAACTTATAGTCATGAAAAAAAACATCATTTCAATGTTTAACCTTTTTTTCTATCAACTTGGGCGTTTATTTTGATTAAAAAGCTCCTTTATTTGTTTTCGAAATCTCTGAATATTTCTACCAGGAACCGAACCCACATTTTCAATTTTGGAAAACAGTTATTTTACTAAACACGCTACGGAAGTTATCCTACAAGCCATTTTGTAACACTAGTCGCCTAAATGGTACTCCAAAAAGTACATTTATCACTATAACAACAATAAATTCATAAGTTATAAGTTACTAGAGACACTACGCAAGCATGCATACAATTATGCAACAGCGCCCACCAGCCATTGATCAACTTCATAACTGAATATTTCTTAATATTTCAAGATAAGATTTAATAATAAAATTAAATGATAAAAAAATATTTTTCATTGATATCTAAGTCAGAAATAAAACTTAATTATCAAACGATACAGTTATAAAAGTCAGTTAATTTTCTCTAAAGTTAAAGAAGTGAAACGTAGATCACAATCATAATTAACAGATTATATCTGGACAAGTGTTAAACTTGCAATGCTTAACAAACAATACTCGTGCTGCACTCGCCCATTTTATATTTATAGCATTTCAACGGTCTAAAAACAATCAATTACACAATTAACATGCGTATGAACACCCAATATTGAGGTGTGAACTAGGGTTGTCACTCAATATGATAATACTTAAGTATATATTTATTTTATTTAACACTTTTATTGCAAATACATGCCATAAAGCATGCCAAGGACGGAGCGAGTCTTATATTGGTTTGTAACTGATTCCAGAGTCTCACTGCATGGGCAGTAAAGATAGACGTAAAAAAAGAGGCGCGGTGAACTGGAAAGGCCAATAGACAATCTCTGTTTGAGCGTAGCGCTAATCCATGATTGAAAAGACGCTGAAATTTTTCGGCGAAATAAGAGGGGGTGACGGGACAGTTAAGGATATTATGTGATTTTTGCGTCTTTTTATAACATTCAAACAGTTAAATGCTTTCTGGTATGAAGTTATATGATCGTACTTTCGTAGACTGAAAACAAATCTTAGACACATTTTGAAGATGCTGTAATTTGTCCAGCTGTTCCTCTGTAATATCCAAGTAACATACGTCTGCAAAGTCCAAAATCGGAAAGAGCAGAGATTGTATGAGTAAAATTTTGGTTTTAGTAGGTAGGAATCTTTACAACACTTTAAGGGAATAAAGGCTGGAGAAGATCCTTCGGCTTACCTTATTTATTATCAAACACAAACTATATACCTCAGTATATAGTTTGTGTTTCGAAATAATGTGAATATTTTTTTTTTTTAAAAAGTACATTTATTTCAAAAAACTATAAAAGGAATGGTTTAAGCTTTACCTTCAACATAGTTATTTTGAATGAGGGGAAAATTATAGTTTAGAATGTATCACAATGATCACAAAAAATACAAATAAAATTGTAAGAAACATTTTAAATTACACATGTGAATGCGACAAAGATGTTGTTGCATCTACGCAACTAACCTTTGTGAACAAGGATTTTCTTACCTTATAAACTTAAAAATAAATTATTTAAATCGATTGGATCCCTGAGATAGTATCCAGCCTTAACATTAATAAGCCCTGATACCAAAGATGTTTAGTAAAAAAATGAGCGATGTCATGTTTCCAAAACCTGAATACAAAATGTTCCGCATGAAATACTTCGTTTCATTAATGCTTTATAATATTTTTTAACATGTGTCATTCTTATTATGGTGAGTATAGCAATTTTTTTGAAATATGCTTATTCTGCATTTAGAGAGCAATTGGTTTATTTTATTTGTTTTGAAAACTGGTGAGAAATATAATTTATCGCAAATATATATTTAGGTTATTAGTTCAGAAAAAATTCCCGGCCGCTGCTTTATAGAAAACTGTTCCCCTACTTTATCTTCCCATTTAACCTAACCATGAAAATAAAATGCAAAATAATTTAATTTGAAACTCGAAATTTAATAATTTAGCTTAAATATTTACGAAACATTCCTTTAAAAGAAATCCAAATGTAACTTTAAATAACCGATTGAAGTAAAATACAATGTTTTTCTTGTTTTAGACCAATTTAAAATCTCGATTGTTTTAAATTTATTTTAAAAAGATATACATGAAAATAAAGCATTTAGGTGCTTAAAAATTCCACACGAATAATACTATGGAACGATCTTGATATGAAATGTTCAATAATAGAAGGAAAATGATAAACAATTATATTGATATATAATTTATCTACCGTTTTAAGAAAATAATTTTTATACTCCCGTAAACTTATAGGCATTTTAAAATAAAATTAAAGTATGTTTAATCAAAACTCGTATATCAAACCATTTCAGTATATTAAACAATTCCAAATTAAATATCAACTATCAATGTATCATAAAAATGCATTTACTTGGTGACAAATTTATTGATCAAAATATTTGTTTTGAACTAAATAGATAAAATAAAATAAATTTATAGCAGTTATACGATTCAACTTGTAAAATAATATTTTTTGACAACCCTGGACATATGAATAATAAACACATGTGATCATTTCTTATACCGATCGATTTTGCAATTTCGTTCCGAATACATTTTATTTTAGAACAGTGTTGTATGAATACCCACTGAACTGGTAAAATCAACGAAAAAACTTTAACGTATGTCGTGAAATTTTGAAATCAATAACTTATACGTATATTTACCACTACGCCTTTTCCCTATCGGGATAAGCAGAGTGAAGAGAGAGTCAGACTTTCCTATTGCAACTTACATCTTTCGCCTGTTCTACACCCATACACCTTCTCATACAAGTCTTACGATTTCTTTTACCTTTTATGTATCAAAACACCATTCACCAGATCCAATAATACTTTCCGTGGTCTTCCTCTTTCACTCACATTTGCACTATATATTTGTTTTGTTAGTACTTCTTTATTAATTTGTTCTACATGCCCAAACCATTTCAGAGTGCTTTTCTTTATCTTACTTTATACATCAGCCTTGAGTTTACCTTTATCTGTCATACATTGTCACCATATGTATTTTTTCAGTGCACGCATTTATACAGCAGTCATTGGCTCCATTCAGTATTTTCTACGTCCACGATTCAGTTTCATAATTAAAAAATGGTACTTGAACATTGTTCAAGATAGCTTAGCACATATTGATACTTTCCGGTTCAAGCAAACATGGTTTAGTGCCTCTTTGACTTTGTTTACTATCTCTACACGCCATTCGATATCTCTCGTACCTCTTCCAACAAACTTTCATTGTTCATCCATAGATCGTTATTTATTTTCCCTGTCACACTTTTCTATTACCGTGACTTTATACTTCATAAAATTCGTTATCTGACCTTTTTCTTCGTATCTGTCATACAATTTACTTATCAAACCCTATTATTTATTAGCATTGTCCGCTAACACTTCCATGTTATCAGCATACGGCAATCCGCATTTATTCCTTTAAAACGTTCAATAACTTATACATAAGTTTTTGCCTACCATTGCCTTGAGTGCATGAATTATTCATAAACGTGGATGCTGCAAAAACCACTTGAACTTATAAAAATGCTCCGGTTTATTGATAGCAAAAACAAATCCATACGAAAAAATAATATAAACCTTAAAATATTTTTTTATTATTCATATTTAATACAATTGAAATCAGGTATGGTCGAAAAATCTTTGCCGATCTTATACGACCCCCAGCCTCCCGATCAGGTTTCACTCCAGTGTAAAGAGAACAAATCTGTCACGGTGCACCACAGATATTTGATGTTGCAAAAAAGTGTTATTTGACCTGATTTTTATAACATGGTTGAATTCATAGTCCAACCTAAATACTAAATAATCATTTATTATCTGGCAAAGATGGGAACAAACCGGATTATTTTAAAGGAAAAGGTACCAATAACCAACATTAAATAAACAAATTATTGAAAAAAAACTGGCAATTCCAGCCTTCCATGATACCTTGCTTTATAAGTTACAAAAATACAAAATAACATCAAATGGAGCCGCTTATGGAAAGTTTTGAAAGATATGGGTACACTAAGATAATCAGAAGTTCTGATTCTCAACCTCTTGGTACAAAATACGGCATCTGAAAGTAGACAAGTTCCTCTAAGAACTGTTCCAATTGCAGAAAAGAAAAATGTATTCAACACATATGAAGGGTACGTCATTAACAAAATGTAAGACAGGTGGGCTAATGGTTTTGTCATAGTAGGTCATAAAATCTCCAACATAAGATACGCAGATGGTACAACGCTTAAAGTCAACGATAAAGATAAGGCGGCCGATCTCCTTCATAGAGTAGATATATATAAAATTAGGACTTGATATAAACAAAAGTCCGTGTGCCGATTCGAGAATCCGATAAAAAAATGTCTCACTAAGATATTACGAAGAGATCAACGAGTTTGTCTATCTACATGCTCTTATTTTGAGAAATAGATTATGTGTAGCAGAGATTTTAAGACAAATCGGAGTTACAAAATCAGCTATGATGAGTCTAGCAAAGATATGGAGTATGTCTATACTTAGAAGAACCAAAATCTGTCTAGCTTAGTCACTAGTATTCTCCATAGTACTGTATGAAGTGGAAAAAGGATAAAGAAACATGGTAGATGCCTTTGAGATGTGATGTTGGAAGTGGATGATCCGTATTGTGTTACTGTAAGTCTCCATCGTGAAAGAATTAGAGATAACCCAAATACTTTCGACAATATTCAGTAACGTACTTAAGGTAAGTTACTAGTAAAAAATTATGAAAGTCTCAAAAAGCTGGTGATCCCAGAGATAGTTGAGGACAAACGGACATAAGAAAAGTTTTGTACGAGATAGACGGATTAAATAAAAGAGTTGACAGGATATTTTTCACGTAAACATGGCTTAGAATTAAAAGGGATGGAGACAGCGGTGCGCCGAGTTCAAAACCACTGCAAATTTCTACGATATTAAACCTTGAATATAAATTTATTCACAAAAAAATAGCGGACATTTAGTTTTTAGTATTCAAATCAGAAACTATGAATTCAGGTCTTCAGCTTATGTCCATTTCAGCTCAATTATTTATCAGCAAACCTCATATATTTGTTACCTCTACCCCATATCGGTCTTTCAATAAAAAATGTCCATTCTGGACTAACCAGTCTTTGAATATATGTTTCATTTCAAAATCTAGCATTGTTGATCTCCGTAGTCTAGTTGAAAAGACACTAACATCCACACAGGGGTTTTGAGTTAGTGGAAAAGGGAGTCCTAATCTGGTTAAATAATTCATCTGATAACAACTTTAATAACGCGCGTTAGACTGTCAAGAGTATTGTTGCCACTTCATGTGCATGTTAGTATTGTCAACAAATGGAATGATGAACTGCGAGATATATGCCTACTTCAGAGGCTCTTAATCCAAATATTTGATATATGGAGTTTAAGACAATATTGTCTCACGACCACGCTGAGAGTCTTAATCATCAACATATGTTGAAAGGTGTCAAACAAATAAACATAACTGACAATGCCTAGCTTAAATTACTTATCAGACATTCATTAATGAACTTGTAAGTCGATGGTCTAAAGGTAACCATATTTGCAACATTTTCTAACAGGAAACAAAAAAACAAGTTCTCACCAATTAAAAATACGTTTCATTAATTTAAATCAATTGTGCTTATTTTTCATTTTATATATGCGCTTAATTTTTATGTTACATAAGTAAATATTTTCCGCAGAATTAGAGCCTGGTTCGTTGAAAAATATTTCTTTAGTATGTAACGTTTTAATTATTGAGGAATATTTACTTAAATAAGAAAACGTTTACGTATTTAACTGTGAATATTCATTCACTTTATATTCCTCATCATATCCGTATCAATAATATAGATATGATAAAGAAGGTGAATGGATGACAAATTTAGGAGCCATCGTCCAGAAGTTTAGAACCCGTGAGATTGCTTTTTCGGCGAACTAAACAATAATGTGACTTATATTTTATTTTAATACTTTCAGAAATCAAACTCGAAACCTCAAGGTGGAAGATGAATATCTTACCAACTAGGTCACAGAAGTAGCCTGAATCAATTGAACAAGTCAATTATCTAAATAAGACTTCTCAATAATGTTCGACTGTTTCAAATAAAATATTTTTCTACCTAATTTATATTCACGTGTCTGAATATGAAAAAAAAACATACTGAGATATTTTACTTGGTCACATCTGGAATCATGCCCAAAACCGATGGATGGAAGAGAAAAGTTTTACTCCTACGCGATTGGAGTGACTTGTTTTTAAATGAAATAGAAAAATTATTTAATAAGTTCTCTCATTAGGTTTCAATTTTTGCATTAGTAATCGATGATTATTGCATTAGTTAATGTAAGAAAAAAATATAATTTATTAGCAACACTGCTTTTAAAAAAAAAGTCTTAAAAAATATGTGACCTTATGTATCAAATATTGAAATGTGATCTACATTTTAAGATATTTCAAAACTTTTCAGATCCAGTCACATATTGGTGACATTTTTTATTTCACCTGTCAATATCCTCATTAGTCACATGAAGCTGAAAGTTGGTCAAGCGTTTAACATAGTTTATCAAAGTAATGAAGTTATTTTTGCAACTTGTACATGCCTTATTTAAAGTGAATGAAAGAAAGAAATTGAACTTTTGATATATTTCAATTTCTAAAGTAAAAATATTTGCTTAGGAAGAAAGTTTTTTTTTGAATTCTTTAAATTGGAAAATAAATATTGAAAGTCTATCATATAGTATAAGATTTGTGCCGGTTAAAGCACTCCTCTCTTTTTTTGTTGGAAAACAATATTTCAAATAATTCTAATAGTATATTTTATCAGTTTAATACATATTATATTTTCGGTGCCCTTGTGAAGAGTTTGCTCTCTAAAAGGCGCCATTTTATTATTATGAAGAATACAATTACATATCTTAAGCAGAATCAGTTTAACCACACTTATAGCTATATCAGCTCTTGATGGAGTTCCTAAAGAAAAACATCTGCGAGGTACCCAAACTTTTTCTATTATTCATAGTAGAGAAATATTTAAGCGACATACTATAGACTAAATAAAGTGCTGTTGTCATGTTCATCCCAGACCTAAAAATCGGTTAACGTTACAAATTAAATTAATTCATAATAAAAAACTAAAAGTGTTGAATACTTCATAACAAAACATGGTAATAGCGATTGCAGAAGATAGAGGAATAGATAAACGAAGGTTAAAATGTTTTCAGGATGACAAGTGAAAAAAGAGAATGAAAACCAGCAAGTATGAAAATATCTGATAATAATGTTTAAGATAGAACTTTGGGTAGATAGTTATTCACCAAGTATTTTAAATTCTCGTACATAAAAAAACACAATTGTTTTCGTAGATTTTGCTTTTGTTTCAGCTATAATAACTTTATTGAATCAAATCCATACAATTTTTCGTAACATACTGTAATAAATTATCGTATCGAACCATAAAGACTTGATTACAGCTGTAATCGAAAGATAAGATACTAACAAAATTTTTGAAGGTTCTTTTATCACGTTATCATTAATGAAATTGACCTATTTCAATTAGTACATTACATAACATTGTTTCAAACAGTAAAGCTGTCAAAACAGCACATTTATATCTCAAAGGTATCAACTAAACACTGATCAATATTTTCATCTCAGATTGGTAATGCATGACTTTGACACATACATAATTATATGGCCGATCTGTTTCAGCAATTACTCCCAATAAATAATCATCAAGTCCCTTTGACAAGAATTTAGTGCTAGGGCAGGTAGGCAGCGGCATGTGGGCCACATCGAAGTGTCGTAAACTCTTGTTTTGGGTCAAATTTTAATATCGAAAACAGCTCCAGTTTAATCTTGACTGCTGCAGCACCACAAAAGACATGATTGGTTATGCAATATTAGTTTGCTTTAACAGAAACACCGGTCAGTTTGGTTGATAAAGGTACATGCCATACGTAAGCGGCGAAATTGGTATAAAATCATGTCCAACTTTCGTTGAATCACAGTTCTATCGAGAGAGCAACACAGTTTACTAGGCTTACATAATGATTGCTAAGGTAATTAATACAAGTGTCGCATGGATCAATCAGAGTGACATTCCTTTTCGCACTAGTTTCTGTAAACAAGTGGATTCCGCTAATTTAACTAAATACATTGGAATTGTAATTACTTTTGATATAAACACAAAAATTCCTTTTAACAATTTTTAACGAGCCTAAAAAAAGTGAAGAGTTTTCAATAATCTTCAATTTTAAGGATACTTCATTTTTTTAACATACGAGCGTATAAACTTTCCATTTATGTGAATCTCCTTCAACTTTCGAGTTTTGTTTGTACTTAAAATATTTTTAAATATAAATATACATAAAACTTGATCTTCTGTAAACGATCGATTTAATTGTCCTCAGTATGATACAGGCCAAAGCTTAATTAACTGGGGACACGACAAATGAAAGGCAATAAACCTAGAACCATAATAATTGTGTGTTCAAATTATATAACCTGTTGTTTTTCGCAATTTGTGTATATTTCTTATCATGTGTAAATAAAATAAAAATGTATAATGGCTTTCAAAAACACAAAAAAACTAAAATATTTTCTTTTAAAATATGTTAAGTAAATATAAATAAACTAATGTTTCTCTTCGATTTCAGGTTTTCGCTCTTGTAGCCTTCGTGGCTATTATTCAAGCTGGCTCACTATCAGCCCAATCTCATCATGGCCATGGTCACGCCGTCTCATCCCAAAGCTTCGTGAGCCACTCGGCTCCCGCTCCCGTCCATAAAGTGGCTTACGCTGCTCCCCTCCTCAAGGCTGTCGTTGCTCCAGTACAGTCCCATTCCCATGGTCACGCTGTTTCCTCCCAGAGCTTTGTGAGCCATTCAGCCCCCATTCACCACAAGGAATACGTTGCTGCCCCCGTGTTGAAGGCTTACGCCGCTCCTGTTGTGAAGGCTTACGCCGCTCCAGCCCATTCCCACGGGCACGCCGTGTCTTCTCAGAGTATTGTGAGCCACTCTGCTCCATCACACCAGGCATACTCTGCTCCCCATGCGTATGCTGCTCCCCATGCTTATGCTGCTCCCCTTGCTTATGCTGCTCCCCTGTCTCATGGTCATCATGAAGAGGAACACTATGTAAGTCAAAATAATTTCATAAATATTAAAAATATATAGCACAGTTATATGTTCGAGTATTTATTTATTTATATTATTTTATTACATTCATTTTATATTTGGTACTAGTTAAACCCAACTTCATCAATAAGAGGGAAATAAATTAAATCTGAATTAATAAATTAAATGACAATATGTGGAATGATAATCATCCTTTCTTGTGAAGTGGTTCAGTTATGCCTACAAAGTTTATTGAGGAGTTCAATTCTCAATTTTTCTACAGAAATATGGAAGATATCGGAAAAATCATTCAACAAAGTTGTTCCGTGTGCGAGTAGTCACACTCTTAACAGCTCAATTTGTGAAAAAAAATTTACTGCACGATTGCATAAATAATAGTCCGGTATATAAAATAAAAATTTGTCAATGAACAACGTGTTTGGAATTAATATATGTACAAACGTGGGCATTGGTATATCTCTTCTAACGCTTAAGGAGTAAAATCTAAGAAAACCATTAAAAAATGTGGGATAGAGCTATAGGTAAAATCAATATTTTTTGCAATAAAGATGTTGCAGAAATCTACTATGAACTCGCTCAACTATCAGAAAGTTCTGCATATCTTTCGGGATCCATATGATTGAGCCGCACTCCAATCTACTATAAGCGAACCAAAGAATTATACAATATAAAGATCTCTTAAGAGTGCCACCACCAAATTACCTAGAGATTTTTAATAAAAATTCCAGAGCTATTGACAGATAAACACATGTTCTCAATGTGAAAACTAAATATTAATATCAACTGCTATCGAAAACAGTGACCACTTTATACAACCTCGGTGGTCACTGTATAAACCTATATGATCTTAACTTGCCTAATTATAACGTCTGAATTATCTAACATCAGAGGTAAAAGGGACAGAATCAAAGGTTTGATAGATTCAGAAACACTTGTCTACACTATTTCTATACCAAATATTGCTCATTTGAGAATTTGTGTTTTTCTGGGAAAGACGCAATAACAGTATATTTTATACGTTAATTAATCACTTATTTTACTACGATATAGCATTTTTCTAAATATACTCGTATCTTTAACCTATAGAAGCCTCTTGAGGGCTTCAAAGCAGCTGGCCTCGACACTCAAGCACTATTGATTCCAAGCGTAAACATAATAACTTACCTATCGAATAATAAATAACCTATTGAGATATCAAGCTAAAAAGTGTGAGGCAGATTGGCTAACTATTTGCCAAAAAAATTGTGATAGAAAACCAATTGAAAAAAATTCGAACCTACTAAACCATGTTTTTCATACTCTGAGAATCAATCAAACCCTATGTACCGAGTCTCTCAAAGGACACGCCCCTCAAATTACATTACGACTTGTAAAACGACCACGACGTCTCATCCTAGAGCAAATAAATTTACATTTGAATACTTTGTGATTGCACACAAGAGTAAACCGAATTATCAATTGAATGAATTATCTAATTTAAATAAAAATTAAATGTTCTGATTTCATAAATTTTAAAAATATATTAAAACTCGTACAAAGCAAGTGATTATTGAAGGAAGTTTTTAAAATATCAGCTTAATTTCAAAGAAACTTACTTTTAAAAAGATGGAGGCAGTTTATTTAAAAAAGTTCACATTTATTATAAATGTTATTTTTTTATAATAGCGTACTGCAAAACAATAATGATCAACCATATTTTCACTTGATAAAATAAACAACACAAAGAGAAAAATAATTCATTAATATATCATAAAATTTCTACTTTTCCCATAAATTCTTTGAAGTTTTTGTATTTTCCTTGGTGTCACTTAAGAAAATCGAGATCATCTTTGAGATACAGTTCAATGTTATAAAAGAAAAGGCCATTTCAAAAATTTTATTTCTCAGGAACTTCTAAGAAAGCGAGCAAGCGAAAACATAAAAGTGTGTATTATCTTGGCTTTACTGTAAAAAAATCAACTTGTAAAAAGTAAAGAATAATTTTTTTTATCGCGCAAAAACAAAACACGTTAATAATAAAAGTAGTGTTTAAGAAATCTTCATTCTTTGTTAATGTCACTCCAATTTAAACATGTTTTACTTGAGATGATCTTAAAAGAATAATGGGCTTTTGATTACGACATTTGATAGTTAATATTGAAAATTGCAACGAAATTCTTACAAAAAGTATTTTGAAGATTAGAACACAGTTTACCAATCTTCAAAAGTCATATATGATAGAGTATATCACAAATAATGATATGTGATCCGTTATACTCAGTTAATACCTTTATTTACTGACAGGCCCACCCAGCCTACAAGTTCGAGTATAGCGTAGCCGACCATCACACCGGAGACCAAAAGAGCCAGTCTGAGGAGAGGGACGGAGATGTGGTGAAGGGACACTACTCCCTCGTGGAACCGGACGGTTCAGTCAGGACTGTGGAGTACACCGCCGACCACCATAACGGGTAAATATACTGTTTTTACAATAAAAACTTTTGTTTTGGATAAACCTATTGCTTGTAACATAAATTTAATGTATGCTGTTATCGATGACATCCAGAGATAGATAAATATATACTATAATTATGTTTATTTATTCATTTATTAAAAAATAACGTAACTTATTTGTTATTTATATGTCCGAGTTACGAGTACAATCATACGACTAGCACAATATTTGTTTATATTATAATTATTGATTTATGTTGTCTTAATGAGCCGACAGAATGATGTGTCAATTGACAAGTTTTTCTAAAATAAACATTGTATGAATTATTTCAATTTTGATTAATTTAAATGTGTGCGTATTTTGCATGATTTTTTTAAATCTAACCGATTAAAATTAACCACTCAAAACCCTCCGACAGCATGTTTTATAACCACAGTTGCTAACTATAAAATTCGAATGTTTATTTTATATTTTTTCTTTAACTTCCCATACAAATTTAAATATAAAGAAAACATTGAGAAATTTGTTCCTTTTAAAGAAAAAAAATAGTATATTTACTTTTGATGATTAAAATACAAATAAATAAAGTTAAAAATGCTGTAAAAGTAAAACTGAATAAAAACTATTTAACCAATCCATTTTGAATATGTTTTCCATTTAATATTTCTTTCTTTTCAGATTTAATGCCATTGTCAGCCACTCTCATCCCTCTCAACATCATCATTGATAATTTGATAGAACCTGAAAAATTGACTTTCTCGATGACCTCAAAATGATGTCCTATTCATTCTTAATATTATTGTTTTATTTTTATTCTTCAATCTTTCTTCCACTTTCTTTGTTAATCATTATTTAATTATCAATTCTTTCATATGTGGTTATAATCATCTTTTCTGTGTCCTATTCTCTTCTTTTATTTCTAAATCTTCATATAATCTAAAATATTTCGTTTCAAACCTCTTCTACAATATATTTTAGCATTTCTTCTTTCTCTCCGTATTATATCAACTCTTAACTTTCAACTATCTGACTTTATTTTATTGTAAATATTTTATGTCTTAGTTAAGTTTTTGTATTTATGTAAATTTATTTGAAATAAATTATGAAAAAAAAAACCTTTTTTTTTTTTATTTTTGACAAATTCTTCTGAACGGCCATTTTTTTTATTTATGCCGTTCCATGAATTTATATACTTGAACTTTTAAATAGTAATAAAGTATTGGTATAAATTTACGTTTAAGAAAAGTTTTATAGATCATTTGCTAATTTTTTAATGTGCACGTTTCTTTACAAATGTTTTTCAGAAATAAACGAAATAAAACGTCTTAAATTTTACTGAAATAAATCAAGAAGGTGAAGTCAATTAATTATCATAAAACTTAACATTTACTAACCTTGAACTTTAAAAGTAATAGACAGCTGTAAATGTCTTGAATTTGTTTAATGGTGCTGCATTTGATATCTTCATCAACTTCTTCATTTCGACTCCTGTCTTTACATTTTTTAATTTTTTAAAAATACATAACCAAGCTTAGTATTTCTTTTCTAATATTCTCCGAGAATATTTTCTTTTAAAATGAAGTGAAATATTTTTTGCACATATGTATGATATGCTTTTCTAAGGGAATTTTTTTTTTCGGGTAAATTTTTTTATTCCAATGTCAATTTTTTTTCTTACACAACAGCTTCATTTGGCGGACTCTGCCATATGAGCATTTCTTTCAACTAATCTGAAAGATCTGGTTGATTGGAATAGATTGCCGCTTGGCGATAAACCCACCAGATTGTATTAACAATGAAGTGTTAAATAAATAAAAACCTGAAGTGGAAACCAAACTGGAATCCTTTTTGTAAAAAATCTTGGTTCCAACGGGAAACGAACCGCAACACCCGGGCTAGAAGTCATTCGTCTTACCAAATAGCCTATGAAGGTCGTCTCTGTAATTATATTTATTCAAAAATATTTTGGTCATATGTTTTCAAAGTGGTACAAATAGATAGATGCCTGCAATCGACATTGGTAACACAAAATAAAATGTAACATAATGCACCAAATTAACACAATCTGTCATGGGTGGAGAGCTTTTAAGATGATTTTTTCGTCTCCAGAGTGCCAGTAAGAAAGAAAGGAAACCCGTGTGAGAGCTTCCTTTATACTATGGTTTTTATAAAAATATAAAACACATTATCTTTATGTCAGTAAAATAGTATAGACGACTTTGTGACCTAGTTAGTAAGACACCAGTCTTCCGATTCGAAGGTTGTGAGTTCGATTCCTGTCCATACCGTTTTTTTTAAATATATGTATTTTTTATATTTAGGCCCATTTAACAACTTTGTGGTTGTTTACAAAAGATTACAATTATCCCATCAGATTGTAATGTAAACTACAAAAGTGAAATACAATGCTTACATGAGTAACCACACCCAATCTGATGAACAGCTCAAATCTCGCAGAGCTTCAAAGAATTCTCATTAAAGGAAATAGTGTAATAAAATCACATGAGATGGTAAATCCGTAATGGGGAAAAATGGAAGGTTTCTCTTAAATTTGATAGTGGTAAGGAAGGAAATAAAGGTTACTTTCAACAATAGTAAAAAGCGACGTAAGGAAACAAAATACAGAAAACTCCACAACAGATTTAAGACCAGTAGAATTAAATCAAGTCAATGAGATAAAATTAGAAATAGAGTGTTCTCAAGGTTCCATATTTTTTTTATATAAAATTAAGACTTCTTATTCAAATACAAGTATTTATTTTATAGATTTATTGTGAAATGAAAATTTTAAAATTTCTAAAACAATAGTATTAATAAAATGAAGTGTACAAATTGACCGTCCTTAAATTATAAATTTAATCTCAAAATACAAGGGAAAATTAACTTTTTAAAATACACCAAATCATAACTAATTGCCACAACAACTCAATTATCAATAGATTACACAAGTTAGTGAATGAATATACAGAGGTTGTAGATATATTCTAATTCGAACATCATTACTTGAAAACTTAACTCATTATCTCATATCTCTAAGTGATTAAGTTGAAGTTTCAAAATAAGTCATTTGCATGTTTATAACATATCATTATTTTAATTTATCCCATACATTTTCATTAAATATTGCTGTATGTTATACTGCACATTCATGAATATCATCGTCATTGCTGGGCCTCGTGGTTGAGGATGCCCTCGCCATTCCAATGACAATTCAGGTCGAAAGCAAAACTGTGCTGTGAAGTTTTCGTTACTTACTTCTTCTTTTTTTCTCCTCTTTAAGTAAGGGAACTATTGCACACCAGCAAACTCATCTATCATACCAGCGTACTGGATCCGACGGCACACTTGAAGTGAGACGATCGGAGATCATCGGCATGCTCTCCCCTTTTTTTGAAAGAATAGATATGATCGAAGTCACGGGTATACATATACCCCCGAATACTAGGTGGAAAAAATACCTGTGTTATTTGAGGGGAGTAGCACAGCATAGGGTTTGAACCGGTGACTTTCCACACGGAAGTCCAGTGCGTTACCGCAGGGCCATGCACCTCAAATTAATAATGCGACAACAACCCTTACCCCTTAATATGTTGTTATGAAATGCACGCACTTCGAAGATACATATCTAAATGTCACTGGTGAATATCATGTCATAGCTTCCTGTCCAAACTCAACCCATTTAACAATATACTCATATTGCAGAATAGATCCTGAGGTCTTATCATTTTTTTTACATCCTTCAAATGCACTCGTTTTATAACACAATAAATTATTACAGGCTTTAGAGATATTCTGAAATATAAACTGAATTTCAATTCACTTAATATTTTTTAGTCTTTGTAGCTATTTAACATCTGCTTACATGTTTGTTAACTAAATGTCTTTTGTCCAATAATTAATGCAATAATTTTGTATAATTCAAATAATTGAAATGTTTAAAGCCCCTGAAAATGAGTATAACTAATAACGACACGGTATTTTCATTGTAGAAAAATGGTTTTAGTGTCCGGTAAGGCATAACAATGTTAATGGCTATCATAAAGTTGCACAATATGTATTGCTCGGAATTAATCCTGACTATTGAAATAGATCTGATTTTTGAAACAATTGTTTTTATCGTAAACGAAGGTGACGGCACCATTTATGATCCAATCCAAAAAATGTGTTTAAAAAGCTACTCAATCATAAAATTTGTCGTTAGAAAACGAATTTTATTTCAATGAATATTTAGATAGGTGAAATGAAAGATGTCCTTCTAGTACAGGACTCATAGCTGAGCCAATAAGGATAAATCGAGCTTAAAAAAGATGCTTTTCTAGTACAGGACTCATAGTTGAGCCAATTAACATAAATCGAGCTTAAAAAAGTAGAACGCACGACTTTCTTTTTTAAAATCTTTTAGAACTAATGTTATGAATTATAGGTGCAAAATGGAAAAAATGTGAGTAACATTAACTATTAAAAATAAGAAGTTTTAATTTTATAGTAGTTATTATAGTTTTGAAACTCAGTATGCATAATGTTTATCAATAATAATAAAAAAATGTAGGAGTTCCAACTGAGAAAAAGAAAGTGTAAAGCGTTGTTTTCAAGAAACTGTTGCATTTGAGTTGCAAGTTGCAACTGAACAACGGTTGTTCCTTAAAGGAGAGATGATGAGGATGATTGTTGATAAATAAAAACTGTTCGAAATCGGAATATGCAAAGAGGAATTTTATTGATAAACGTCGGTATTTATAATATTTCGGACGTGTGCGAGAATGCGCACGAGATATATCGCTGTCTCGTCTTTGCGCTTACAATATGTTTATTGTCGATGCGTAGGTATCCTTTGTTTTGAGAGACAGCGCGGGAGATGTGTTGCTCTCTCCTTTCCTCGTGGAATGCGGTTTCCGCTAGTAGTGAGTTGAATGACCGACCGCGTGGACTTTGTCCATTGTTTGTCTCGAATTGTTAAGGTGGGGCAAAGGTCGTCTCGTGGGTTCAGTGACCGCACGTATAGTCGCTACAGTGCTCCCTTCCTAGCGTAGCATATGGTGCGTCTCTACGCGAAACGTACAGGTCCCTTCACTTTTCTACCCCCACGTGTAGTATAGCAGGGTGTAGTGGCTGGTTGATGGATTCTCTCTGTCGTTTCCGTTGCGTCTTCAGTGGTAGCGATGTATGCGGGCTTAAGGCGGTCCAGTGAGACGTTGACCACTCGTCCAGGCAGCTGCAACGTGAACACCTTGTATTTCCTTGCGAGTACGGCGTAGGGTCCGTCGTATGGTGGTTGGAGCGGCTTCCTTACGGTGTCGTTGCGCAGAAACACGTGACTGCAGGTCTAAAGGTCCTTGTGGAAGGTTTTCCTTCCGCTGCCGTGGGCTTCTGTGGGTGCAGGGCGGAGGCTGCGTAAAGTGTCGCGCAGCTGCTCGACGTATGTGCTATCCATGGTCCTTTCGTGTGACGTTGCTTCTGCGAAGAAATCACCAGGGAGTCGCAGGTTCTTTCCGTATGTCAGTTCGGCGGCGCTGACATCCGTGTCGGATCTGAGGGTGGTTCAGTAGAACTGCGTTTAGTTTTTTTGAAAAATACCCGAGGGGCTGCCAAATATTGTTAACCCTTTGCTGCAGGACAGCCCCCATCCCTGTGTCCGATGCGTCGGTTAAAAGGGATAATGAGGCATCGTTCTGAGGGTGGTTCAGTGACCGCACGTATAGTCGCTACAGTATTTTTTTTACGCTGTACACCGTAACGGATGTTTTGTCATGTGGTAATCTTTTCCAAGCGACTAGAAATATATTAAAGAGGCTTACAATGATACTAGACTGGAATTTTTATTGCAATATAATTTAATGTCAACGGGAATCGAACCCATTTCCCCTGGATCAGAAGACATACGTCTTGCAACCTAGGTCACGAAAGTAATTAGTTTTACTTCACTTTAATATATTCAATGATTTTTTAAATATGCGTCCAGCCATGTAGAAAAAATGAACGGCAAAGACATGACCATCGATCCAGAATTCGAATTTGAACAGTGAAAAAATGCCTCGTTAAAATACCACACGCAATTAAAGAACAAGATAGACAGAAGATACAGTTGAGAGCATCTGACAGAAGAAGCAAAATGACTATATCATACAAAAATTGAGGATGAACTCAGATATGGAAACTGAGAAGGACATAATGAACAAAAAAATATGGAGATGGAAACAGCCTCAACCTCAAATGATTTAAGTAATATTTTTTATTGATATTGCAAATGTTCATGCATTAATTGAGTTTTTGGAGAAGGGATGAACCTATTTTAACAAAAAATTATTATTTTATCAACTTAAAAAAACAATACAAGAAATGAGTATTTCAAAAGATAGAAAAATTAACATCTCGATTTCTAGCATACTTCATACGTAGCGCTTTCATCCATAACATGCCGCGATCTAGACTGTGACCTTGGCTATTATGAAATAGTGCTAGTTAAAGTACAAACGCTATTAAAATGTACAATTTCCTCTAGTGGAAGAGGCACCACGAGACTGTGATAAGAAGATCGTATCACACCATCCGAAGTCGTTTAATTATTGCCAAGTTTAAACAGCCTGAAAGCGGATGTCACATTCGACTATCTTTGACAAATCTAAAAACGCACATATTTATTATACAAACAATGAAATCGTTCTTGAAAAAAGAGAAACTTAAATTTTTTTACATTTTTTTATTGCCTACATAAACTCAATACATATTTTATGAAAACATAACATGACGTTTATCAAATTGAATTTTTAACAACATTAATCCGATGCCAACATTTGAAACATATTTTTTTAAATAATCATACACAAACATGATAGTTGAAGAGGAATTTAACGAAGAAAAAAAAAGCATGTATGAGGAATGACAAATAAATGTACCAAATATTTTTTTTTGTATATTATAAATATTGGGGAAAAAACTTTTAACAAATAATACAAAAATTGATAACGTCCGTGGCCAAATTAGTAAGACCTGTCTTAGGGTTACATGTTGGATTCCCGTTGATACTCAATATTTAAGAAATGGCTACAGTCTGTTTTTCACTTAAGGTTTTTTGACACATTTCTGGTTAGTTGAAAGAGATTGCCGCTTGGCTATAAATCTGTAAGAATGTATTGTTTATAAAGAAAGTGTAATAAAAACTTTTATTTGGAGTTCCATCAAGAATTGTCAGTCAATAAACTTTCAGTAATGAAAACAATGAAGGCTAAAATGAAACTTAAAAACTAGAAACAATATTAAATCAATAATGTAGAAGTGGCAGGGGTTGTACAATTGAAATACAGGATATGTTGTAGACTTATTGACCCACACAGTTGAACTATTAAATAAAATGAGTCCTACAACAACGAAAAAGATTTTTAATATTTTTTTTAATTCATATCCATTCTGCTAACCTTCATATACTTTAAAATATAATAACAATATATATTTTACCGTAACACTTTTTGAAAGAACAATTTTTTAATAAGGTTTACTACTAGTCTTCTTGCTGAAACAATTTGCTATAAAATCCATATCGGAAAGGATATTAAATAAAATCTCAGTTCATAAATTATTTCGTGTTTCCTATTTTATTATCAGAACGAATAAGAAATCATATCTTCAAAACATAACATACAAGTCTTAGGTCTATCTTTTTTTCAATATGTAAAAAATCTATATCTACACCATTGAAGAAATAAATTTTAATTATCTTGAAAATTTACATGCATTCTCATAATAACAAAGCAATAATAAACTTGTTTAGTCATCAAAACCCCGAGAAAAATATTTTAAATTAAATTGACGAATTTTCGTTGTTTATTCTATACGATAATTCGTGAGATAGATTTGCATCTGTAAGTAAGTATGTACTGTATTAAATTAACATTATTTATACGAGTATTCCTCTGATAAATATGATGAAATTTTGCTTTTTGCAAAAAAAATCTCATCATTGAAAACATAGAGGTAATATATAAAGATGATATCAGAAATTGAAGAATATATTTTTCATATTACTTTTTTGATGGAAATATTATAAGTTTTTCTCGGAATTGAAACTTTAATATTGAGTTAAGCTGTCTTAAAATGGGGCAATAGAATTATGAATATTGTTTGCTTTCCAAAAGCTCGTTAGTTAAAAATTCAAAATTTCATATTACAATTTCAATTATAAGTTACCTACTCCCTCGTCATATGACTATTTTGTTTTTTTTATTTTTCTTCACTGATGAATCCAAAGCAGTTTTTATTTTTTATTTTTCTGTTTTGTCAATCAATGTTTTTCCGTTTTAATTGTGTGTTCAAGTTTGGATGTGTTTGAATTATGTTGATGTTCGGTTGCTATTTTCATTTAAATTTTGTTTCTATATTTTTTTATTTTTCTAATTTAATCTGTGAAAAATAAATATATAAATTAATAGTTTTCAGGAATAAAAGTGGTTAAAACTTCTACAAATGCTTTTGTAAAATATTAATACTTTGTAAGCATTTTTTTAAACTTTATACATAAAACTATTTAGATAAAATAAACAAAAGCCTGAATGAGTTTCTCATTGAGTTCCTCATAAATTATCTTTGTAAAAGAAAATTAAAACCAACCTATTTTAATCTTACACAATTAAAAAATTTAAATCTGTCGAGTCATTTGTTCGTTTCGCATGCAATTAAATTACAGCACCATTTTATTCGGAAAAAAACTTAATCATATTCATGTTAATGCATGCAACATGCAAAGATTATAATAGAATTAAACGATCTTTCTATTTTTGCTATTCAATTTTTCAATTTTTTCCTAACAAATTTTCACTTATTAATAATACATTTAAATTTTAAACAGATCAAGCTATATAATTAATAAACATACAACAAAAATTAAAACATCCATGTGTTTAACCTTACTGGTGGTTATTTCCATAAAGCCGTATCTTTTAACGCAACCATAAAGTAAATAAAAGCCTATCATTTTAAAAAAGGTCCGTTATTTTCTAAGTGTTTTTCTAACACCGTTTCTTCATATCTCTCTAAAGAAATTATAAAACAGTATCCGTTTTATTCCTCTCAACTAAATGATCAGTTAAATGAACAATATAATATAATTAAAACGTTTTATTTTACTTCCATTCGTTTAATTTTTATTCAGTAAAATTAACAATTTTAAATAATAAATATTATTATTGTATATAATTTACATATATCAACGTCATAAATACGAGAAGAAGTACTTTTATTCAATTTAACTTCAAAAGCGCATTATTTTCGATTTTATGTAAGGTAGTTCAAAAGTGCTATTACATAAATTCAGATTAAATAAACTCTAAAAGTAGTGTCATTCTTGGTATGTTAAGAAAGGGTGGAAATTTTATTAGTTGTCTATGACATTGACATTGGCAATGTTGTCTGTCTTTGAACAAATGTTGAGAAAATAAAATATAAGTCGGTTTTAGAAGAAAATCTGAGGGAACAGTTTTTATTAGCCACTGCCTCAGATCAGCTGTTAAAAATTATAATAACCAGTTAGGATTATACTATTTCGACAAATTCCAAAAAAGAATAATTAATTTATTTCATCCCTATTTGGAAAAAAATAGGGATGCAATAAATAAGTTTTTAAATTAATTAAGTGTTTCAGTGACACACAGTTTAAAAGTTTTATTTATTAAGCCATTCAAAATAATTGTGCTTACTAATGTAAAGTGTCACAAGATAAATTGATCTCATATAAGAATAATCCATCATACTAAAATAATAAGGTTTGAAGTGCAAAATGATAAAATTACCCTGAGAAAATGACCAAGGTCGAAGGTTTTTGAGGTGGTCTTGAAGTGCAATCGAATCGTGAAAAATCATAACTATCAAAATGTTGCAACAATTGAATAATGTTAAATGACGTGAAAATTTTCGTATTACACGCTTATAGTTCTCGTGGATAAATCGAACATATTTAATGTCTTCATCAAAACCAATTGAGATTATAATAACTGAATATGGGTAAGTGGAAAAGCGGCATTGTTCAAAATTAAATAAAATTACTTAATTTTTATGTTTTTTTTAATTTTCAACTTTCAATTAATTTAAGAAGCGCAATTATACTATCATTTCTAACTTTTTTTTATTAACATTCAAATACCAACTAGTTGTTAAAAGAAAATGATAATTTTATATCAAATATTGGGCTTTTTTTATTCATATATTATGTGCTTTTGTAATCGTTATTTTTTTAAGGATTCATTAGAAACAATTTTTCAAAATAGTCAAAAAACTTAATAAGGCCTACTTTCATTTCGTGGTTATCGCATCTTTTAACCATCAAAATAAGAATACAATTAAAATACAAGCAATATTGAAGTTTTTGTAGAAAATATTATAAAATTTACTTACTGTGTCAACAATACTACCCAAATCATGGCAGATGTCCAAAAACTCAAAATCTCATAAATCCTAAAAAAATATTGGTTTCTCTATCCTACCTAAAGTCACAAATTTAAAAAAAAATACTTAGCCCTATATTTCACTTTAGGCTTGTTAAAAACACTTCTAATTGATTAAAAGATATTGTCATATGGTAATAAACCCGCCATATATACAACGAAATTTCGATACAATATATATTCATTCGAATTAAATAATTTTCACATACTGAATGGATTTCTATGGTGCTCATAGCTTGGAGTGTTTGAGACGCATTCATTGTTTTTAATGTTGCATCACCATCCTACCCATTGTTGAGGGAATGGCTATAAAAATCGTGGTGTTTTTTTCCTTACCCACAGTTCAATAAGTTGTGTATCTCGGTAAACATCCTTAAAATGATTAGCAAAGTAAGTCTCATTTAGTGGAAACTGATAATTAGTCTTTAAATGTATATTGTGTTCGTAATTTAACAGTGACGTTGTGTTATATAGTATTGGTTCAAAGTTAATTTACCACTTTTTAAACATTATTTATGACACGGGGCTCATTTTTAATATCAAGGAGTGAAAAAAATTCAATTTTTTATTGTTTAGTAAACTAGATAAACAATCTCTAATTCATACTTTATTCAAAAATTATTTATTGATCATGAATATTGTAGCTTAGGCGGGCTGAAGTTATTTTAAATATATATTTTCATTTATTACATATTTAAACAGCTTGTAAAACTGTTGAAATTATATGATGTATTTAAATTTTCTCTTAGTCATTCTCATAATTTTAATAGAACCTCTTTCGTGGGGGGAAATTAAAAATTATCAATATTACCAATAATAATTATTTTCGAAAATATTTTTTTTTTAAATATTTAATCTATATTGAAAATAAATTCCCTCAATCAATTGTTATACGTAGCTACAACAGTAAAAAAATCTTAAAACAGTATTACCTTATATGCAACAATTAAAATATCAAAGTTGAATGTAATCTGAACGAGTATATTATTATTGACTCCTCAAAGAAATAGTGGCCATTACAATTATTTAAAGAATGTTGCAAATATTAAAGATTTTTTAAATGTATATACTCGTACAATTAACAGTATGCTACAATTCTGAACATACCATATATTGATAAACACGTTCGAATTATTTTAGTGCTAATATTAAAGAATTTTGCATTTTTATATTTATACAGAAGCAAACAGTAAGCCAATTCTGAAGCTATATTAATAAATATATTTAAATTCTTTTGGTGCGAATATTACAGAATTTTGTATTTAAGTATAGTTTTCTATCAACAGTTAGTCACAATTATGAAAATAAAGAACTGTGAAACATTCGATGTATTTCGGTCGGAACATTAAAAAAATCTTTATTTAATTCAAAGCAAAAATTAACCACATTTCTGAAGGCAAAATAAAAAAAAACACCGATTTATTTCGGTGTTTATTATTTTTATTATCAAGCGACAGATATTCAGAATTCTGAATCTTAAGTAAAAAAAAAACATTTGAATTCCTTTTACATTATATTCTGTGGCTTTTATATTATATTCTATCGCTTTTACATTATATTCTTTCGCTTTTACATTATATTATATCCCTTTTTATCGGAAATTCCAATCAAATTATGAGAGAAATTATATTTACCTTATCGTACAAAAGCGATAATTTCTCAACGATAAAAATCTTCCGTTATTTTCTTACACATGAATCTCAAATACTTGGTTAACAGAAATGGAAAATGTTTCATATATAGATCTTATGATTTTTTTCCGTTTTCTCTGTTTTATAGAAAAGATCTGGTATTAATATTGTACACGTATTTACAACATCTCACTGCGTAGTTTTATCATTTACACTTCTTTATAACACCGTATGTTTTCTACTTTCTCTATTAGATGCGTATATTGATGTAAATTGAGAGAAAATATTAATCTCGCCATTAACAACAAATTCGTTGTATTTTGCAATGTATCAACTCTTTATGAATTGATCGAAAACATAGACAAAAATCAATTAGTATCTATGGAATTTTTTTATCGCTTAAAAGAAATATATAATTAATGTACTTTTTCCATATAAGATTTTTGAAACTATTTAGTTTTTTAAATGTGAAAATATCGTTAAATTTCCGAATTAATAAGTTTTCTTATTCACTCCATCGAATCCTTTGAATTAGTATTTGATTTCTACTGTATGTATTATATTATCTAAAATTACTTGATTTTTATTTTTTTATATTTCAAATATTTCTTTAAATATTAAAATGATCTCCATAGTTAAGTTTGTAAGACATTTGTCTTCCAAATCGAGGGTTGGTGTATTCAATTCTCATTGAAATCCAATTTATTTAAAAAAATATTCTAGTCTGGGTAATCATTTTTTTGGTTGATTAAAAGAAATGAACACTGTTTCCAACGTTAGTTTGATACAAAAACATTTTTTTAGTTTAGGAATGAATAATTGTAAGGATATCTATCATGGGCTCTTAAAAAGACATATAGTTTACAGCATAGACAAACTTGACTTCTGTTTTATAGAAAATCAAAACTAAGCATTTCTTAGACGTTGTAAAGTTTATAGTATCTGAGAATAATATATGGGTATTAATAAGCTTCGAGTTAATTAACGCCTCATTGTTTAGGTTTATATGGGATATTTTTTTAAGACGGAATGGAACTATAAAATATCCAATTGACTGCCTTAATTTTTTTACACCAACAGGATTAAAATACTTTTATTTGATATTTCGTCTAGATCTAATAAAAATACTTAAATGCTCTATATGCAAGTGTGATTTGTGAGTTAGTTCATTTTTGTATATTAATGTCCTTGTAAAATTACAAAAAAAAGTCTCATTTATGGACCAATTGATAAAAAAATGTTTAAACTTTTTCCGAATCAAACGATTGAGAAATTTTAGGTCTTCTTAGCGTTCGGCCTGGTGGCTGTATGCAGTGCTGGCCTGATTGGTCAAGGAGGCCATTCTGTGTCTTCCTCCGTGGTGCACCATGACGTCCCAGTGAGTCACGGATACTCCGGGCATGGGTTAGGTTACTCAGGAGGATATTCCGGAGGACTCGGTCTGGGCTACTCCAACCATGGTTTGGATTATGGTGACTATGACTATGCTGGAAATGGAAATGGTTTGGGACACTCAGGTTACTCGCTCGGTCAATCAGCTTACTCCATTCCATCATACAGTCATGGAGGTGGACACGCTGTATCCTCGCAATCTGTTGTGAAACACGAATCTCCATCCTACCACGCGTCTTCTTTGGGTCACGGTGGATATGCCTCACCATTCGCATATACTGGATCTAATTATGGAGGATCTCATGACCACCATGAAGATGAATATGTGAGTAATTATATTTGAAGTCGATGTAAAATAGTAATTTGACTTGATTTTTTTTTAATTAACTAACTTGACGGAATGGAGAAAAAACAATTTTCTTTAAACACGATTCAAATACCACATAAGAGCCTTAACAAAGCTGGCTTTGCTGGATACCAAATATCACGTGCTCACATGTTTCACTAGACACAAAAATATTACACATATCAAACACATATTACACAATAAAATGCCTCGAAACCATTGAAATACATAAAGCAAACAAACAAAACAAAAATATCATAAATAATTCATTGAATTTCTTTTCTTCTCGGCTTCTCACTATATTCCCCCTTTAGTACTATAAACAACAAAAAGATTAGACACTTTTACTATATTTTACCATAAACAGCACACATAATGATGTAATAAATATTTACTTCAGTTCTTGTCAACCCATCTGATGATGACACAACAAGTGTTGAAAAGTATTGTGATATATGAAAAATAATGTGGAATAAAATAACGTTACGGTGTTTTAATTTTATATTAATTACAGAGTTCCATAAAGTAACGCCGGAGTTATTCACACAAAAAAAACTTTAATCTTATTACAAGTATATTGCATTATTCAGTAGCAATAAATTCAAAGTTAAACTTGGATTTGACAAATCCCGCGAATTATGAATTAGAAAAAATATTTAACAAAAATTCAAATATTTTCTTTCATCAATACCTTTTTTTTTAAATTCGAAAATGTATTTTTTTAAATATGCCATAAATTAATGTATAAAATTAGTAAAAATGCTTTTTTAGTATAAATACAATTAATAATAAAACTCTTCTGAAAAAAAAATGTAAATATAATTTTTTAAATTCAAATATGTATTATAGAAAAAAAATTTTGTCTAACTCTTAGCCATGATGGTATTTTTATAGACATATGCTAAAACAAAAATCTACTCAATTTTATATTTTAGGCATACCCTTCATACAAATTCGGATATGGAGTGACTGACCACCACACCGGAGACCAGAAGAGTCAGTCAGAGGTCAGGGACGGCGATGTAGTCAAGGGACAGTACTCCCTCGTGGAACCTGATGGTTCTATCAGAACTGTGCACTACACTGCTGATGACCACAGTGGGTAAGGGAAAAAGCAATTATTTGAAAAGCTCGTTATTGAACATTATTTCAATACTACGTTTAATTTTATAAAAAAAGCTTAAAACCCGACTTTTAAAGAAACCCCTTTTTTTTTACTTTTATTTACTCGCCATCAGGGATAGAACTCGTAATTTCCAGTTGGAAGACAAAATACTCATATGCGCAGGTAATATTGTAAGTTACAGTTAATATCCACCTGTATCTTACAGTTAATATCTTTTTAGTTCTTAAATACTCGTTTTAGTTACAAATATATTTTTAAATAAAATGTTTTATCCATAATACTATCCATTAAGTTTCTTATGAGATACATTAAATTTAGTGGATAGTAATTATTATAATAGGACAACTTATAGATCACCGTTTAGAGAAAATACTCTCTTCAAGGGCGATCTAACTCGGGATTTAGTAATAATTATAATAGTACAACTTATAGAGCGTCGTTTAGAGGAAAGACTCTCGTTAAGGGCGATCTAAATCGGGATTTAGTAATTATTGTAATAGGACAACTTATAGAGCGTCGTTTAAAGAAAAGGCTCTCTTCAAGGGCGATCTAACTCGGGATTTAATAATAATTATAATATGACAACTTATAGAGCACCGTTTCGAGAAAAGACTCTATTCAAGAGCGATCTAACTCGGGATTTAGTAATTATTGTAATAAGACAACTTACAGAGCACCCTTTAGAGAAAAATTGTCTTCAAGGGCGATCTAACTCGGGATTTTACCCCGATATTATTGACATATTGAAAATATTAATAAAAATATCAAATAATTTCAGAGAAGAGATAGAAAAGTGTTGGCTGGTCAATAGACTGGGTAATTTGTGGCATCCGCGTATGTTAAGAAAAACACATTTGGTAAGAAAACCGCAGAAAACTTTGAAGATTTTCCAATATTTGGCTTTATAATTCGGTTACTTTTGGTAGCTTAGATCTTAATAAGAGAGTAAAATCTTTAAAATTAATATTTAAATTATCACCTGATTTAATTTGTTGGCAGCCGTAGTCTACCGGTAAGCACTGATGTCAATCAAACGAATTCACTTTCGGACTGGTTTTCTCTTAGGCCATAGTACATCTAAATTTATTGTTATTTCTTCAGTCAAACACTATAATACTTTATAGTGGAATAAACGTTGTTTGACTTAACAATTTATTATGTTTTGTTTATATTTAAGGCATTAACGTTGTGGAGGTTTAAAGACATTGTAATTTATTTTTACCAAACACTGTTTATTTCACTTTTTTGTGACGGTATAACCCTACCGGTGTCAAGGCTTTTACCTCATATTCAGGGGAGCGCAAACAATACTAAATGCTGTTCGAACTGGTACCGATATACACTGAATTATTCTGAAATGGCTAATCTGTGTCACCATGAGAATCATACTTTTTCTATCGATGATGTCAAGTTCTTACATATCAGTGGTAACGGAAATAAATTGGACAGATTAGAGGCCCTAGAAATTTCTAAGTCAGTACACCGATCCGAACATCTGTTGAACAGTTATTTCCCAAAAATCTCTCCGCTCTTGACTGAAATTGTCCCGTGCCTCCCTCACCCCTCAGCCTCCAACCGTTGAAGCGTGTATATCGGTACCAGTTCGAACAGCATTTAGTCTTGTTTGCGCTCCCCTGAAGATGAGGTGAAAGCCTTGAAACCGGTAGGGTTATACCGTCACAAAAAAAGTGGAATAAAGTGTTTGATAAAAATAAATTACGAAATTTATTATGTCTTTAAAACTCCATAGTGTCAATGCCTTAACTATAAATAAGACATATAAATTTACGTTTTTCTGTAGCTAGATAACCAGGTGACGATCTTGTTAGCGACATTGGTGTCCCTCAATCTACCGTATTTTCTGTAGCTAGATAACCAGGTGACGATCTTGTTAGCGACATTGGTGTCCCTCAATCTACCGTATTTTCTATAGAGCAAATAATGAAGCACTTTTGAGGTAATCGTTATGATCGGGAAACAGCGTTTCACTATATTATTAAAAAAAATATGTACACGGATAATATTTATGGTTATTCAAGTTTTTTTTGTTGTTGAAAATCATGCATAATATGATGATAACGCTCTCAAGGAATGGGATCTATGGTTTTCATGTTAAGCAATTTAAATGTTTATGTAAAATGGAGCAAAATGATTGTACTTTATGATGCAAACATAAAAATAAGATTGTTTGTTCGCCTAGGGGTCTCGAAGAATAGGAAAGGTAAGATAAGATAATGGACACTTTTATCTTTAAATCTTAATGTCATAATTTGGTGCCTTATTTTCTTTTGTTTGAATTTAAATTTTAAATAACAGATAGGATAATCGCGTAATTAAATCGTTTACAAAATACATTATTACCGATTGTCTCTCCAAAGTGATTAAGGTTCCCGTCAACTGGAAATATGCTTTTGTCACGCTTGCAAATTAACTTTATCTCAAATCACACGACTGTTGTGACGTTTCATTGGTATTTAAGAAAAGTCTCACAATACTTATTGTAAGGATATTGCATGTGCACAGTGTTTCTCAACTTGTCACTTTCTTAAACTTGGAATAAAAAACATAATTGTAAATAAAACGTTTACTGGTACTATTTTAATGAAATTGCAAAAAATATATTAAGTTTTCTTTTACTATTAGCTTATTTTTTGGAAAAGAATATATGATTTTTCAAAAAGTATTAACTGAAGATAAAACATTTATGTATATTGAAGCAAAGCAGATATTAAATGGTTTGCTTTCGTTTAATTCATATTAATACGCTTCTTATTTTCGCAAAACAAATTTAAAATTTAGTACCTATTTTTTTTATTATAATAATAAAGAAACCTGCAGATAATAAACCGATTTTATTTTTGAACTTTATTTTCGGTGTGCTCTGTACAACCTGGCAAGTTTATTGTAACATTGAAATCTATTCCAACCAACACGATATATGTTAAAGAGACGTTACAAAAAAACATACTTAAACCTTTTTTTAATAAACGAATGAAGGATTGGAAGATAAGCGTTTTACCATTTAGGCCATGGAAGACGTCAATAACTTTAGTACATACAACTTTATCTAAATAGAATCAATTTTAAACTATTAGAGTTCCTCGTTCAACAAAACTTTTTAATATTGTTTTCAATTTTGAATATTTATGTGGGGCTCGATATCCCAGTTATATTTTTTTGTGATGATCATCATTATGGTGAATATGTGCTTAATAAGTTATCTTTTATAAACATTAGATTTCAATTTTGAGTGTTATTTGATTGATCCTGAAAGATGAAGAAACACTGGCGCAGAAAATAGTATTGTTGGTGTGAATTAATAATAATCACCTTAGCCTTATTCCCACGAGTTAATATGTTGTATAAGTCAGAATTATAATAAAAACAAGAGACATTATTACGCATTTATTGTTCAATCTACATATTGTTTCATTCATTCCCGTGGTGCGATACAGAGAATTAAAGTGAGCCGTTAGGTAACTTGCTCAAATTATTGTTATTTTCGATGAGATATTATGTTTCAACATGTTTGTATGCTGTACAATTATTTCTTATTCGTGTGTTATTGTTTATTTTATATCGTACTATTGTCACAATGACTATCTCATATTTAATTTTTTTTTTAATCCTTATAATCGGTAGTACGAGTTACATGGGCCTAGTTTTGATGAACGTTTAAATGAATTCACCTTATATTTCAAAGCTAAATAAAAAAAAAATCCTCAAAATCGATTGAAGAATTATATGGACATAGTTTTTGATGAACGTTTCAATGAATTCACCTCATATTTTAAAGAAAAATTAAAAGTTCAAACTATCAATATCGATAATAAGAGTAACATGGATAATTTTTTTGATGAATTTTATTCTGTTAGCTTGATAATACACTTTTAAAAACGTTACTTGAGTGACATACAATGACAGCAAATAGGATTTTTTTTCATGTAATTTATGATTCCTAATGTTAAATAAAAAAAATTAAAAACTCGATAAAAAATGTTTCCTTAATTTCCAGAAAAATAATAATTTATGAGTTTGATATTTCGCATTTTAATACAGCAAATTTTTTATTTTGTCCAACCTTCATAGTTGACCTTTCGCATTCATCTAAAAGCTATCGATAAATAAAAAGTGCTTAGTATTTCATATTTTATCGCGAAACTACGAGTAATTTATTTATTATTGTCCGTAAAATGCATACATAACATCTCGCGGTGCTATTTGTAGTGTAGGCAAAGTTTCGCTTTCTCTACATTCACACATCTCGTCATTCATAATTTTCCATTTCCGTGTTTAACACTGTTTCTTCTTCAAAATCTGGTCCTCTTTATCAAGTAACGTTTTTTTTTCGGTGTATTTCTTCGTTCATTCTCATTAGATATCCAAACCATATAAACGCTTCTTACCGAAACTTACTGAAAAACATCTACTTTGCCATTTTTTAATTTCTTACATTTATACTTTCTTTAAATATTGTTTAACTACACATATATCAACAATTATTTATTGTATATTCATTAATTTAAAGATATTGTCATCTAATTATCAAATTTAAAAATGTATGAAAATATACATTTATGTATTTTCATAATCAATATAAATACTCGTAAATGAATCGTAAATTATTTTTAAGTGCGATAGAATACTACCCAAACTTCTCCTCAACTTACTCCAATCAAGCTTCTTTCTTCACCTTAGTTAAAACATCTGTTTTATCCATATCATACATTAATTTCTGAAGTCTTCATTCCGCATTCTTTCAAATATTAACATTTCACAAATTTCCCTTTTTGAACGCATCTACACAGCATTAATCCTTCTCTTATTCTTCTGCCAAATTGAAGCTTCACTTACATACATCAAGGTAGGCATCAACACAATGTAACGTATTGTTATTTTGCTACTGTTAATATTGAGCGGTTGTTATATATTGTACATATAACGTTGAGTGATTCGTTTATCTTGTTCCCTGTCATTTAGTTAAAATACGTGTAGCTTTAACAACGTTAATGAATGAATGAAAATGATTTTCCAGTTTAGTTATTTGATTGTTTTTCCTTTTCAGTTTCAAAGCCGTGGTCCACAAGACCCCCGGGCACCACAGCAAGTGGTAGAGCGGCCCCACCCCGAGGTACCTGAAGATGCTTCATATTGACGCATGACATCCACTCATTCAACAGTATTCCCTCATCGTGACGTTGGTCTATTGAATATTGTACAATTTTTATTATAATTTATATTTGAATAAACGATTTTTATACAAAATATTTCAAATATCTTTTTTTTTTAATCCAAATTTTATTGATCGATAATTTAATACAATTTTAGGTGTCACTTTATATTCCTTTCTCCTAACATTCAAATTTATAACACTTATTGCATTGTCCTTATTTTTAATTAAAGAGTTTATTATGTTTAAGGAATAAAAACTTATTTACTAACATGGCTTAATATTTTGACATTTTGTATCCTAGTCCCGTGTTCTAATAAAATAAACAAAATTTGTATTGAGTGTTTTCACATGGATAACTCTTCCAGAAAAGGACATATGGCAAATATTTTTGTAAACAATCAATTCAACCCTTGGCCAATAGTTTCCTGAATTCTAAAAAAGGCAACACCCTAGATAATGAAAACTTGTACGAACTGATTTATAATGAACATTTTGATGTCAGATCTTGAAAATTTCAACATATGAATCTGGAGGCCAACTACAGGCTCAGGGTTTAAATAATATACACAGGGTTTGTATAATAAAAAAATCTAAACAGATTATCAAAAAAATACCTCTACACGTGTTTGATATGATTCCAACAACTGGAAAAAAAATCCTGCAGAACTTGCAAGGATGTGCTAAATACAAGAAAAAAATGAGACATTTTAAATGTGTAAGGAGTGTAATGTAGCTCTCTACTTTTAATAAGTGAAACACGGCAAGTCACATTCAGGATTATTTTGAAAAGCGGGAAATTGGTTTTTTGTTACAATATTTTTGAAGAAAACGTTTTTTATATGATTGATATTAATTAAAAACTGTTTTTAAAAGACATTAATAAAACAGTAAATGTTAAGGAAAGCGGACGGCAAAATATGGGAAAAACTATAAACTAAATAAAAAAAGAGATTTCCATAAATGCAGTTAAAATATTGAAATATGTTTAAATGAAAATTTATTTTCACAAATATTTATATAATATATTTTTCTTTCAGTTCAATTCAACTTAAAAAAATTCAATAGAATTAAAAGAGACATAAAAATGGTAATAAACTGGGACACTTAGGAGTAGGATGACCAAACTGCATTTTACAAAATTGTTTTTGCTACTTATACTGTTAGGTATTTTTCTGTTGTAAATAGTGGTGTCATAATAAATTTATTTATAGCCATGAATTGCCACCTTAAGGCATCTATCTTATTGTGATAAATCGATTTTTAACGGTAAAGGGAACTAATTTACACGGACACGGACGTTCTCTTCGATCAGGCAATGAGACTCTTTTGCATACCAACATATTTTACTCCCCTTCATTTGCGATTCACTTGAAGCGACTATGGAACAAGCTTATAAGTTTTGTCAGATGTGAACCATCCTTATTTACGTTGAGTAGAGAAATAAAAAAATATTGCATCATTTTATGTTTTCTCAGATACTTCGCGGGCTGTAAGTAAGTAGGTGTTAAATAAATGAAATCTTACTTCGGATCTACCTGGAGTTCCATCAGCAGACTTTCTTACACTATTATTAATTTTTGACCTGGATGGCATTTTTTATAGGAACATTGTTCTCTGTTTTTTTGGATATACAGGAGATGATATCTATTTATTGGTATTTTATGGACTTGTGACCATCATTTTTGGTTGAGTTAGAGTGTACACTTAACGCCTAGGCAACGCTTCTCACATTCAGAATGTCCTTTCTTCATCATTTTCCTTTGATTTTCTTCCTAATTCTTAAAGAAATTCGTTTTCTCTAGCTCTACTATTAATGGACATATTTTTTAACTTTAATAACAAGTAATATATTTTTTTATAAATTATGACATGTAAACAACTGAGGAAACCAAGATGAAATGGTTGGTTGGAAGAAATTGATATAAAGAAATGAAACCCACCAGATACCATGCTTAACCATATAGATAAATAACAAAAACAATAATAAATAAATTTAAAAACTTTCGAATGTTTTTTGTACAAAAATAATATGTAAAACTAATAAATCAAAATACCAATATACGAGTATATCCACAAAAGAGAAGATGCAAATGTGTGGCGCTTCAATTAAGGTTGAAGTGATGAGACATTTTACTACTCTTTCATATTGTACTGTATTGTATTGTATTACACTGTTGTTGTATACAGTACAACCTAGCGGGCTTATTGCCACGTTGCAATATCTTCCAACCGACCAAAAAGGTATTAAAGAGGCCTTAAGTGAAAATCAGACTGGAATCCTTTTTAAAAAATCTGAGTTCCATCGGTAATAAACCTCGCCACCTCCGGGCTAGGAGACAAGTGACTTTCCAACTAGGCCACGAAGGAGGTCGCCATAATGATTAAACGTCATAATAATTGTACGAAAAATAAAAAAACTTTTGTTATTTGGATTCAATGATTTATTTTTTATAGCGTTTTATGGGTATACATCCATCTGTATGCACAATCCAATATGGCTTGTAGGGAACATTCATTTTATAAAAATAAATAAGATGACGTTAACATAAATACATATATAATATTTTATATTATTGTCGAAGGGCAGGTCCAGTGGGGTCATCAGTGGTGGTAGTGAGAAGGATGGGAGTTGTGGGTGCGGCTCACCACGGCATTGAAACTGTAATCAAAAAGATATATTAGTATGTTAAAGAGTAAATTTCTCTCCTATGTAAAAAATTGATTATACTCAAGCAGTTTTATTTGAAATCGAATTAAAATAATCTCAAGTTAACTTGGAAGAAAGGACAAGATATTTCTTTGTTTTTCTTTGAGGATGGTCAAATTTATTTTTAGTTGAAATAAATTTAATAAATAATTCATAACATTCTCGAAAATATAAACTATTGAGTTTTGTACTGTATACTTTAATCTATCAAGCAAAATGTATCATACATAAATTCTACCTTTTTTATAATTGCGTAAGTTTTTTATTTCAATGTAACATTATTAGAATGCTTTTGCCATTCAAAAGATTTTGATGTAAAGTATCTGAGAAATTTTCTTTTTATTGAAAATAAATTGAATAAACTTCACAAAATTGATGTACCATATTCAACGTTTCGTTTCAACGTTTATTTTCCAATCCTTTAAAAAGACAGACAGATTTTATATCTTCTCAATCTCACTCAATATCCATCTACACTGGGTTGAGTGTTGCGAACGAATTGATTTCAAATGTTATCTCCTTTTATTCAAGTCCCTTTATGGGATGCCTCCATTGTATCTTTCGAATCTGTGTCTGAGGGATATTCCTTCAGAAAGAAGTTGAACTTTAAGGACGATTCCTTCTTCGTGTAATAAATTAGTTGTTCCAAATCAATTCAATACGTTAGAGTATTATTGAAAAACTTTTGCCGTTACTGGTCCTGTAGCATGGAATGGTATACCTTCTTATGTATGAGATATGGGTTGCTTGGTCAACTTAAATAAATACGTAAAGACAATCCTTTGTAGGTCTTATGAAATATGAATAAATGAGTTCAAATCATAAGTTAGAACGCCATTAAGGAGACTTCGTTCTTTAAACGGTACTATTTAAATTTTCTTTTTATTATTACACAGCCAAAAGTATATTCTCTAAAGAAAAAAGAATATATAAACGATTTTCAAATATGTATTTCCTTACCCGTTGTGATCATCAGCGGTGTAGTGAACAGTCCTGAGGGAACCATCAGGCTCCACCACGGAGTAGTGTCCCTTAACCACATCTCCATCCCTAGTTTCTGACTGGCTCTTTTGGTCTCCGGTGTGGGGATCAGTCACTCCGTAGTCGAACTTGTAGGCGGGGTGGGCCTTTTAAAAACATTTCATAAATAAAAGTTCGAGGTATTATTATTACATACAGAGATTATTGACATTCTTTTGGTTTGAATATGTTTATTCCTTGAAAGACAAATGTTATTTTTAATAATTTTAGAACAAAACCAAGATTTACATAAAAATGATAAATGTCGAGTCAATAAAAAAATATCAGTCAGTTTAAGGGGATGGATAACTATGAATTTTTACTGGACAATGATATAAAAACAAAACAAATATATTACATTTGCCACATAGTATCAGGATTCAAATCATGCATTTATGAAACTACTTCAAAATATAAGGGACAGCAAACTTTTCTTTTTTTAACTCAAGTCAACAAAAAAAAGTATTGAGACTGCCTCTAAAATAAGCTAAAAACATTTTTATAGTATGAAAAGGATTAAAGCTCTTTTTCACTCAACATATATTTATTTATCTTGACTATTTTCTTTCCGTGTCCATTAAAATAATTGCGATAGCACTGATAATGCTCGCCAACTCTTTTTTTGGATTCTTACTCAAACTGTCTCCCAATCAACTGCCAGCAAATTTTTTGCACAACTCCTTTACCTGAGAAAACCATGTTTTACATTATCTACCACCCGTATTACGAATATTAACAAGTCACCAATACTTATTTAAATTTAGTTCACATTTAAAATCATTGAAGGGTTTTATTAAAATATTTTTATTATTCATTTATTTCAAACTTTGTCTTAGCTTCAACGATCTCAATATTAAATCGATCGAGCTTCAACGATCTCTATAAATAAATGGCTTGGCTGACCAACCATATGATATAATATCTTACGTGTTCATCGTAGTAGTGTCCGTGTCCATGTCCGTGCTCATGTTCAGGAGCGGTGTACCCGTGGGAAGGTCCATCATGACGGACGACGTTCTGAGATGACACGGCATGGCCGTGTCCCCCATAGCCCTCAAGCCCCTGACCTCCGTAGCTAGCTACGATGTAGTCTCCGGCTCCGTGCCCTTCGTATCCGCCCGCGCCGTAGCCGTCATACGCGACTGGCCATGCCCTACAGGCAGCGACCACTCCGAGCAGCACAGCTACCTGGGAAACAAATATATATATTAAAAAATTTTTTTTAAATATCCTACTATTTTCACAAATTTTAGAAAAAAAGCGGTTATGAAAAATATTCATCCTGTTGCCAATAATGTTTGTTTGTCGACCCTCAGGAGCTAGTAGAAGAACGCTTGAATTTCCCAAACAAAGCCAATTTTAAAATAAAATTTCTGATAATTTTTTGAAGAAGTATTTTTTGTATTTATTTTTTTAATTACATTTTTTCTGAATTTTTGTTCATAATGGGTTTAAAAAATATTAGATATACTAATCTAGACAAATAACGATCAACACTTTTATAAAAATAACATTTCAATATTTGGGAAAACGGTGTTTATGACTCGAACGAATTTCTTTAAATAAAACTACATTTCTTTATTTATACACAATAAAAAACATAATTTGAAATGATTATTTTTGGTTCCAAACATCTAAAAAATCTTGTTATAAGTTACCACTTAATTGCGTGCTCATAAAAAAAATACCACTTAAAACATAGATATTACAAATATTAATTTCTCATGTGTTATTGTATCTTACCACAAAACAAAGTGTTGTGAATTAAATGGTTATACGATATTTTAAAAGGCTACGAAATGTCAAGTTGGGGTTCCGGAGTTTACTCCTCAGACAAGGTTAAGTGGTATGTGATTGATGTTCCTCTTACCTGAGTCATGTCAGATCGTTAGCAGCCCGTAATTGTAATTGAGATAACTTTGTTTTTTATTGTAAAAAGCGATCTTTATCTCACTTATTTTACATCCAAAAAAACAAATCTCTTTATGAATGAAATAGTCTATACATGAAGGTCTTTGCCAATTTATCGTTATGTTATATGCCACCGATGATTGCTCATTATGTGGTGAGAATAAGTTATTAAAATTTAAGAAATTGGGATAAAAGTGTTGATTTAAGATGAAACTTAATTTTCCAATTCACATGAGTTATTTTATTATTTTTTTGATATATTTTATACCAATAATTTATAAATAAAAATGTGAATTTGAAGATTTCGACAAAATATCATACATTCAAGAAACATGTTAAAAAACTTTTAAATTTTAATGAAAAATATTGTAGTATTAGCATGTTGAAAAAAGAATATTATTCTAATACAAAGCAAAAATCTTCCCTTAATAGTTTATTTTAAATGTTGAAGAATTTTGTCTAGTGTTACATTTTAAGGTTGGTCTTATTTTGGCATCCTTGGACCAATTGAGAATGAAAAGCAAAGTTGTCAAATTTATCTTGCCGTGTTAATAGTGCATTTCAAGAAAATATTTGTTAAATGATATTTCATATGAATGGTCTTAGTCCATTAAAACAAAAAACAATGGAATTTTTAATATTGTCCTAGCAAATAATTCACATTCGTGTGAACCCATAAACTCATGTTATTGTGGTAAAGTAAATAAAACAATAGCATATGCAACACAATTTCCCATATCATTCAATTTAGATGCCAAATAAATTCTTGAAATGATATGAAATATTTGTGTCTTAGGTCATGCGACAGTTGTGAGAATTTAAGCTAACAATGCTAGAAAATTAAATCTTTTGAACTGTCTGATATCTTAGAAGTAATTAATGAACGTACTCGTACTTCGAGTACAAATCATCAAAGAAAGAGTGAAAATATGTGAAATGAAATTAGAAATTTAGGTTCGAATTATTTTCCATCATACTTTGTATTTGTTTCGATATAAAGTATGATGGAAAACAATAGTTTGTCCGAAAAGTAGTTTCGTATAATACGGGTAGATGTCGTTAAGACATTTTTTTGTTTCTTCCAAACGCTGTCAATGTATATTATTATTTATGTTGTTTATGGTTAGGATATTATTTACCTGAATTGCTTGAGCGTTTTTTGGCGTAATTTTGAAGATAAAACGAAAAAGTTAAGTTTTAATCGGTGCTTGATGCTTATTGATAATGTTTTCTTTACTTTTTTAGCCGTTCCTGTCCTGTGATGTGTAACTATTACACATTGCTTCTAAATACTTTAATATTTCTATAAATATAATGAATACTGGGTTCAGATTTTAGGTATTCCTCCGTAATACATTTACGCATTGAATGAAAAAAAAAATATTAAAAATTAGTACTTATCGGCCACATCAGATATTTTGTGAAAATCGGGAATAAATTCACCAATACAATGTGTTGAAAATCGGGAATAAATTCACCAGTACAAGTGTGTGACGTAGGTATATTCATTCTAAAAAACCACTATGGGTGAGGAAGCGACGCTATTCACGTCTCACTCTCACTCTACTTCGGTATATGGGAACGCAAGGAATACAGTTCGCTAGCTTCTCTCGCTCAGTAGCTCGCGGGCTTTCATTTGAGGTGATCGCTTCGCTCATTTTGTGAACGTCGGCTGATTTTTTTCCATGTTTTCAGCAATTAAATTTCAAATATTATCACTTATGACTTCGAATTTAATTAATTTAAGCGATAGGCAATGAATATTCTTATTTTTCTGATTTCAAATCGCTCATTTTAATATGTGCATTGATGTGTATTGAACACACATCACCGAAACACGCGGATTTTTTTTAGCACAGGAAGGGAAAGGTTAATTTAACTCGAAAACATGCGATACAAACAAAAAACGTATGTACAGTATATAGCGATTATGCAGTAAGTGATAGTGTGTATCAAATGTTGTTTTAAAATTATGAATGGTATTCCGGTTTTCGAAGATGGTGTCTGCTCTGGATCCATTTTCTCATATTTCGATTGATTTATAAAATTATGTTTTTCATGATATCGATTTTTCTATTACACAACCGTATTATGTTCGTCACGTTTCTGTAATAAAAAAATTCTCTTATTTTTTGAGTTATCAAATTCGCTGGCCACCTTATTCAACAAGCCTACTGATTTCATAGTCAAGCTTGTTTTAAAGCTTTCTTTCATTTGAGATAAAAAAAACACGAATTAAATCCATTAAAAAACATATTTTTAAAACTATAATTTACAATTAGGATATTGTTTCGAAACTGGGTGAATAAAGTGAATTTGAAAACTTCAGCGGAAAATCAATTGAGGAAAATAAAAAAAAACTTTCTATAGTATCCAGTTAACTTTTTTAAACTATAGTAAAAACAGTGTCAATAAAAAGCATACCTAGATTTACTCTCCTAAACCTTGACCAAACATGACTCACGAATCAAACTAATAAAATTCGATTTCCTTTTTATTCGACCTCTAACAGTTGATTGTAAAAAGTTGGATCTACGCTGTTTTTTTTTACGATATCTTTGATAATGAGGTGTGAAGTATTCATTGTACAAAAGTGCTAATGGATTTGAGTTAAAATAAATGTTGGTGCATATCCAAAATGGGCATCTCTAACGAGTCATTTTGAGAAACAAGATAACTTTGTTTTATTTACGAATTTTAAATTATTACAAAACCGCATTTAATTAATATATTTTTAAACTTTCAAATTATCATTTTGATACCACGTGTAAATTGTTTAGCAATTTTCATGTGTCTAAAATACATAATTTTTTCTAATTATACTTCTTTATTTTTATAGATTATTAATTTTTATTTCCTTTTTATGTTAAATTAGTTAATTATTATGATTATTAAAACAAAAACATCAAGTATTTTTCTGTGATTTACTCTGAATGTTTGTAAAATATTTCAAACACTGCTCAATGGTTATCTGTCTGTTTCTAAAATGCGACTGAGAAATATTTTTCAAAGGCTCAGTAATTTGGTATCCAATAAAAAAAACAAGAAATATTTCAATAATTTCATACTAGTTTTGAAGGAAGTTTTCAAAACTAATTAAGTGCGAAACAATGCCATTTGAACTAGTTGAGAATAAAAATGTTATTTGTTTTGTTTAAGATCCCCATATTCAGAATAACATATACATATTTAAAATGTTGAGAGATAAACATACTCGTACATAACTATCGAGCTCAATATTTAACTCATAAAGAAAAAATAAAACTTGTCTGTGAGAATCTTCACTAAAACAAAACGAACTATGTATTTAAGCTGTCGAGAGGATAACAATGAACACTCTTAGCAGTTTCCAATCTCCACAAATAATCTCAGTGATCTTGGATCGATCGTGAGAAATTTATAGAACCTTTAACCTTAACTATGCTATGTTCAAAGGTTCAAGATACCATCGATGGTATTTGAAAGCTCTATTCAGCGGTATGGCGATCACCGAGTTTAAAGGGAAAAACGATTACGAGTATAGTAACTGTAGTTACAAGGATACATTGATCCATTGAATGTATGTTACAACGTTAATATGCTAGCTTTCAAGGTTTAATAAATTTAATATGACCCTTCTGTGAGCCACATACAGTTGTTTATTTCTATCAAAGAAAATTATTCAATTTAGTTAAAAAAATACCTCTGTGGCTTAGTTGGTTAAACCCTTGACTCCACCCGGGGGTTCCGGATACAATTCTCGATAACACATAGAAAATACTAGCCTGTTAAAATAATTCGTCAGATAACAATATTTACGAGTTTGCGAGTGATGTTGCCTTTTCATTTACGGTATAATATTGCCAACGCTTGGGATTACACAACGCGAGTTCCGTTCCTCCTCAAGTGGTTCTAAACCTGATGGTTTGATTAATGAAGCGATAGACAATGAAATCTCTTGATGATGCCCTTAAAAAATGTCGGAATCACTCATTTAGATATGACGAAGGATACAATTCGAATGGAAAAACATAAGGTAATAAAATCTTATTTTATTAGAATGTACTATTCGGCAATTCTGGCGATGATGTTTAATTTTTCCCCAGAATTTAAACTGTTTACAAGGAAGGTATATCCTGTTGATACATTTTAATTTATCAAATAATATTATGGCCACTTCCAATGTTTTCCCCCATTATAATATTAAAATCAAATTATTGTGATTGTCCCGCATTCAAACTATCGTGTTACATAAGTGTTAGATTATTTTGAAATTGAGTTGACATGAAAACATTCACTTACAAAATGGCATTAACAAGTTACTAGTTTAAAAATGAGACTTGGGCAGCGAATTTCATTTCAACTCGAATATTTTTCAAAAAATTTGTTTTACCAGTTGTGCTTTGATATTTTGCAGTTTTACATATTGTGTAAAAAATTTACCGAACCTGATTTCACAAAATCATTCAAAATGTTAATATTCACTTGTACTTACAATGAAGACGCATGCGTTATTAGTATTTTATTTAAGTGAGAATTCTAGTAAAATCTTTTCATTTAATAAAATATTTATTTCCAGGAAAACCATTCCTCTTAATCGTTAAAATATTCACAATCTAATGGGGAGTACGTGTTACGGTCAAATCGGAGAGTACGTGTTTCGGTCAAATCGGAGAGTACGTGTTTCGGTTAAAATATGAACAGGGTTTTTTTTTATTATTTATTAAGATGTTTTGAACCAAAATTGTTTTTCTTCAAAATGTATTTAAAAAAATCGAAATAACCTGTACATAATTACAAAAAAAATCGCTTCTAAAATATCACATACATTTTTTATACAAACTACACAAAATTTTAATATTTAAAATATAACGACCAAATTATATTTTATTACACTTTTGTTGTAAAATATTGCAATGTGGTAATTTGTTTAAATAAACCAGAAAATGATAACGAGGGCTTGAGTGAAAACTGGACTGGAATTCTTCTTAAAGAAAAGTCTAGGTTACAACGGGAATCGAATCCAAAACCCCCGAGTTGGGAGACTGGCATTTTTCTAACCAAGCTACGAAGGTCGTCAATCCTACGTTTGTAAAAATTTTCCGAGTTTAATTAAATGAAGAATAAATTTCCCGAACTTCCTTTGAAACAAACAACAGTAAACAACCGTGAGAAAATTTAAACCTTGAATAAATGCAATATGCAAATTTTGTGCATTTCTTATCGTGATATAATTGTGTTTGATACTTCTGATAATTAATCACTAATTTTAAACTAAACTAAATGAATTGTTTGAAGAAAACTAATTCTGTTATCTTGTATAAAATATCATGACGATACTTAATAAACGATAAAACTTTACACGGTATTTTGTTTATTTATAAAATATTTTACTCACTTTGGCGAACATTTTGTTATTGTTATGATTATTGAGTTCACTTTGTGAATAAAACGTTTTGACTATGTCCATTGAGGCGATTGTTGCCGCTTTTATAGTAAAATAGCATAATCAAGTTAAGAACGGTGGAGGTGCAGTGACGTTGCATAACGCGATGAAAGACCACCGTGGAATGTAACATTGAACATAAGTTAACGAATGCTTTCAAATTATAAACACCATTGAACATATTGAATTGTATGATGCAAAAGTTTTTTGGCATTACTGGAGCTGAACGAACGCTTCGGACGTGGGCTCAGAGAAATATTCAGTTTGAAAACTGTCGAAAATTTAACTAGGACATACGGTGGCTTTTGACACGTTCTTGTCATGATAAACTTTGAATCAAATTATGAAAGTTTATATTACTTGCTTTAGTTTCTATGCATTTCGATTATTTTTAAGCTTAATTTATAGTGCGGAGAGTCTGCAATATACTTAAAAAATAGTCGATCATTTAGAACTGACCATATAAAAGTGGGTGTCGTTTTATATTTTGAACATCTCGGTTTTATATAAACATAAACATTTAATTGTAAATGACGTGTCAAAAAGGTTTGTTCTTAACGTCTATAACTTAATTTATCTTTATTATTATTTTAGATATCTGTAGAATTTAATTTACATTCAAAATGTTTCGTTGTCCGAATATTTAAAACGTTAATTTTAAATCTGATTTGAAATGAAATAAGCATTAAAGACAGGTGAGTAAATTTTTATCAAAGATCAGTTTTTGCTATGTATTTTGTCATACATGATCTATTTTTCTGTTACTCATACTTATCACCTTACTCTCAGTTAAAAAAATATTAATCAATTTCCTTCTATTATTTGTTCGTTGTAACTTTTCCTCATTCTATTAATTCAAAGGCATATTTGTTTTAAAATTCATTAGCAAGAGACTGCATATGTACAGACCATTTTAAAATTTCTTCCTTTATTATATTATATATCCAATAATCTATATAAATAAAAATGTAAATGTTCGTATAGTCAAAATGTCTAATCTCCGAAAGTTCTCTACCGATCGCTTTGAAATTTTGACAAAAGTTGACATTCGTATACAGAAATGTTTATATATTTTTATTTATATATCGGTGTACATAAAAAAGTTTAGAAATCAGAAAAAATAACATTTGCGCCTCCTGCAGCGACATGGACGAACTAAACTGACAGTTATGTCACATTGCATTTTCGACGTTTCGGAATTAATATTAAATAAATAAATATTAAATATCTACGGCGATCGCGTTCTGCAGATTCAGGTCTGCTTCGTTCTCAACAGAATGAACGCGACAGGCTGAGAGTGGCTGAAAGACGTCAAAAATATTGTATACCCACAAGCATTGTGAAATTAAACATATTAGAAACGTGTGCTTTCTGTTTTCTTTCTTTTCCATTTAACCAGACTGAGCCACAGCAACGCGTGGCCGGGTACAGCTAGTAAGGTAATATAAAATAAACTTATTTATTTCTAAGATTCATTCCACATTGCGGTTTCGATTTTCCAAGACATTTATCTATTGGTTGAGATAAAATAAGTTTTGGATAGAAGAGTAAACAATTTCTGATTCTATATTGTTCCTTTTTAAAACGTTTCTTCATTTTCCTTTTTTCTGTTAAATATACCTTTGAATTTTAAGTCATGTTAAAAAATATTTATTACAGCTAGTGTGCAAAGTGGTGTAGTGCAACACATTTTTGCATAAAAATTAGTCCACAATTTAATCAAATTTGCATTAATAAAAAAAAACTATAAAGTTAACATTTTTTTTCCGAATGTAGGTGATTATTGCTTATGTTTAACTATTGTAACATAACTCAATTAGACATTGTTTTTATAATTATTATTGCTCCTCAAACATCTCGCTCGTACTATAAAGAGGGTGTTTTTGGAATAAATAGTTGATGGAAAATATGATTGTATCTTATAAGCTGTTTGAGGTATTTTATTAATATAAAAAAAAATTCCGATATTAAGGGACAAGCAACAAAAGTTTTTAACATCGTCAGAGCATCTGCTGAATCGTAGATTAAGCGTTTTACTATTCACTGTTGTCACTCTCCTCTCTATGTTTCTTTCACTCTTGAAGACATTTGTTAGAATATGTACAAGATACCTGTGATTTGTTGATTTCGTTTTCGAGTCTTTTGCTGCCGTGGTTTGCTATAATATAAATTTCATGTTTGTGTTTAAGTAGGTTAGTAATGTTTTGTTATATAATAAGAAAGTACATATTTTTTAATTAAAATGTTAAATGTATTCAAATAGTTTTTTTTTTTAAATCACATATATCCAATATTTCAAAATGTATACCTTTATGAAAGAAGGCAGGCATAGTTTCTGATGATAACTTAACATAAATAACTAAACACTTCTTAAATTACTAATAGAATCAAACAATTTTTTTCACTGAAAAATCATACCAGATATAAAAACACTTTTTCATTTATATTTATGAAACTATTACTTGTTGAGTTTGTAACAAAAAAAAACGAGCGAATCTTCTTAATGACATCAGTTAAAAATGATACCCATGGTATTTAAACTGAGTGATAAAATTAAGTCGATTTTCATTATTATCATACAGTAGAGAGAAACATGGTTTGCTATCTCAAGCCTTACTTTCTTGAAAACAAAAACTGTAATATTAATAAAAATTTATTAAAAAATATTCTAAATAAAAACTAGCAAATTCCAAATAAAAATATCACGTACTTTATACAAGAATGTTAAAAAACACAATTACTAAAGTTTGAAATAAAAGAGATGAAAAATATGAAAAAAACAATTTTTTTAAGTGTAATTTATTAATTAAAACTTATTTTGAGAGGTTTATTGAAATAACATTTGACAATTGAATGAAATGATTTTAAAAATATATACTCGTATATATATGATATATTTTATTGACAGCTTTGTATTGAAAATAAAAATAAAAAGCTAATATCATTTATCTGACTCGAAACATGACACATATTTCAATTTACATGGACGTTTAACTTTTTCTATGGCATGTTAAATTCAGAGGTATAACGTCATAGAATAGATTTGACATATCTGAACCTAAAATCTCGTAAACGTTTTTTTCTTATTATACTATAACGTTTTGATTTAAGATAGTTTTGTGTTCCAGCTTTACAAAATGTTCTTACCTTTTAACACCAAGAGTTGTATTCAACCTATTTATAAATGGGGATGGGGATTTTTCATAATCTTGTTTAACAGATGCGATAACATTTTTTTTAAATACTGTATCTAAATTTATAACCTTATTTGTATAATCAAAGCATATAATTGCTTTAATATTTAAATCATTACACCTACATGACATTATCTCTGACGTTTAATTGAAAACAATGTCATGATATAATTTTTAGCAAGTTTATAAAATTACCAAAGATTTAGTACCTTTTCTAATTATATTTAATATTTATACATCTTATTCACTTTCCGAGAAAATCTGCTAAAAGCTACAAACCTCTTAGGGTTCATAGAAAATTGCGGTGTTTAGTTTCCGAAGTAACAAGCATAAAAAAAGGAAAAAAAAATTGAGCAAAAAATTAATAATAATTTAAAAATATATTTCTTATGGTCATATTTTTTGACTTTGCTAACAAAAAAAACATTACTTATGCCACTTCATATGTTTGTCAGTTATTATCACAAATAAAGTTAACCAATATGTATAGCGATTTTATATTTATCAGACTATCTAGCTATCACAATGTTAAAAATACTAGAGAACAAACTTTAGTTATATTATAACATAAACTTGTTTTGATTTATTTAAGGGGTATCATTTGCACTGTTTTTTTTTCATTTCTATATATTAAAAAATATTTATCAGTATTTATTAGTGATATCTTCCAATCAACTAGACAACCGTCGTGGTCAAGTTGGTAAGACGCATGTCTTCCAACCAAGGTGTTGCAGATTCGATTCCCGTGGGAACCCAGATATCTTTAATAAAATAATTTATCTTATTCTCACTCAAGGCCTCTTATACACCTTTTCTGGTTAGTTGAAAGAGATTGCCAAATGACAATAAATCTATCACATTGTATTGTATATAACTAAAGTGTTATACAACACAATACAGCACAAATATATTAATAACTTGTGTTATTGTCTGTCTGGAGGCCGTAAAGTAATAAAAGTTTGCAATACTTTTAAAACCAACGGGAATCAAACCCGCCATTCGTGTGTTGGAAGACAGATACTAAACCATGAAGATCTTTGCGGTCGTATAGAACGTAATACACAAATATTATATTTTTCAGGAAAGAACTTAGTAGGTTTATGGTTCAACAAGTCCATCAAGCGATACACGGAAGGTTTGAAATAGCATATAAGTAGGTATTGTGTTAAACTCAAGTATGTGAATAGGTAATGCAACCTTTGATCTCCCCATTATAGATTTTCTCACGGAAACTCTGAGAATTTTGCAAAAAAATGTTTAAATGTCGAACAGCTACTAAAATTCTCAGTAGAAACATTTTTTATATTCTAAACGATAAACACAATAAATAAACATTCACAAAATGAATTGATTGAGGTGTTTGTAGGTATATGAAATAAAAACATATGTACTCATTCGTCGAAATTATTAATGAGTATATTTTTATTGATTAATTTAAAATTTATACAGCAAATGTAAGCAATAACACAATTTCTCAATAATAAATCAGGAGGATAAATCCTGTGAGATAAGTAAAGGCTTTTTTCAGCCATTTTTGTATCCGGTTCACTTCGATAATTATGCATGTAATTAATTTGGCTTATACGTATTTTACGTATCGCGTATTTTTATATTGAAAATTAAAATAAATTTAACAGATGTATTTTCTATCCTAAAAAATTTATAAGATTTTTTTTCTCAAATAAACAAATATTTACATATGTAGTGTGAAATATTTCAGCTCTTAATTAAAGATGAAAAATATTTCATCTTAGCCATTTTTTTAATTTCATATTTTCATGGAAATATTTGCTAAACTATTTTTTTTCAATCAAATAGCTGTTGTTTCATTATAGATTTTTATCAGTATAATGACTGTTTCTTAAGATTAGCGCTCGTCAAGGAAAATAAATTTTTCACTAAGAATTAAATAAAAAATAAAAACCATAAAATAAATTATGGTTCTCGCGGAAATAAGGGATAAAAATGGGGATTGTACAGAAGTTAGGGATGATGTAAATTAAAAAAATAAAATTTTCTTCAACACTATTTACATAGAGTTATGAAACTATAAATAATCCTTGTTGTTTTCAAAGAGATATCTACAGTACATAAATTTAAATTTTAACTTTTTTTTTTTAATCTGGCTAGTTTATTGCAATGTGGCAATCTCTTCCAACGAACCAGAAATATGTTTTTATAGGCCCTAAGTGTTAAGCAGACTGGAATCCTACTTAAAAAAATCTGAGTTCCAGCGGGGATCGAACCCGCAACCTCCGGATCGACAGACAAGTGTCTTACCACCAAGCCACGGAGGTCGTCATACATACATACCATCACGCCATTTCCCTATAGAGAGAAGAGAGCGCCAAACTTACTGTTATCGATATACATCTCCTTCCCTTTTTGTACATGCATACCCTGTGGCCTGGTTGGTAAGACGCCTGTCTCCCAACTCGAAAGTTGCGGATTAAAATCTCATTGAAACCTAGATTTTTTAAATACATTCAAGTCCAGTTTTCATTTAAGGTTTTTTAAACATCTTTTTGGTTGGTTGGAAGAGATTCCGCCAAGTTGTTCTGTATTCAACGAAAATGTAATAAAACGCAATACACCTTCTTATACAGCTCCTACAACTTTTCCTTGCCTTTTTATGTTCCCTTCTTTCAAAATATAATCAACTAGATCCAACCACACAGTTTTGATCTTCCTCTTCCACGCCTTCTACTCGCATATGCACCATAAATTTGTGTTGTTATTCTTTATTCAATCATTTTTTGTACACATCCAAACCATCTCAGATTGATATTGTTCATTTTATTCAATTTATCAGCCTTAAGTTCACATTCATCCATTATCACTTTATTCCTTATTCTGTCATACAGTATCACCTCATGTTTTTTCTCAGTGCAGTCTACAGCATCAATTCGGCTCCTTTCAGTTTTTTTGCACTATTTATAGTAATACCATTATTGTCATGAACTGTCTGAAGTCCAAGGAAAACCGTCAGACCATATAGTGTTTAAAATATGCCACCTAGGGATTCATTATCTATATCAGGGGTAGCCAACTTGTTTATTCTCGCGATTGGCTTTGACCTAAAAAAAATTGTCGTGATCTACCTATCGAACTCGCTAAATTTAACACATTAACACCATAACACTCATGCTAAAAAATAACTGATGATTTAAATTATATTTATAAGTATAAGCGGAATTAACTTCGCAAAAATATTTAGGAAAACAAAATTTACATATACATGTTAAATAACCAGCAAACATTTATTTGGAGTAGACACATCTACTCGTACGTAATAAAAAATGATAACGAATCGAGTGTGTTAACAAGTGCATGCGCGTAATGAGATTTGGCAAAATCGCACGCCATATTGTAAGTTACGATGACCGACCTGTTGGCCATCCCTGATCTATATCACACATACTTGAAGTTTATTAATACCAACATAATATTAAAATATCGAATCTGATATTTCAAATCCAATGTATTCCAAGACAATTGATACCATGAACTAAATCCACCTCATCTTCTTTACAAATTATGTTTTTATATAGAGAGGGAGTCATTAAAGGGACATTTGGTCAAAAATTGCAGAGATCCTAAACAATGATTTAATTATGCTACTTAATATGTTTTCGTAGTCCTTCTCTAATGCCTTGTTTACACTATCCACTGCATTTAGAAAGAGAAAACATGTTTAATATTTCCCCATAATTTAGTTACACTATTTAAGTAAAGCTCGCTAGACATGATGCTTTATTTATTATAATTTATATTTGGACAATATACATTAAAAAAAACAAATTTTTTGAGGCATTGGCAATGGGCGAAACAAATAAATAACGTTTAACAAAAAAGTTTGAACAAATTAAAATGATTTTTAAAGAAACGGTGTTAAAACTATAGAACTACAATGTTATTATTTTAATATCTGATTATAAGCTGTATTTATATCTTAACACTCTTTTGAATTTTCTTCGAGCTTGCTAAGTCATTATTATCTTTGGCTACGTTAATAATATTTTATTTCCATATGTTTGGTTAATTTTAAGCTGTACTTATTTCTTAACACTTTTTTGAATATTATTTGACCTTGCTAGGCTACTACTATTCTCTTTGGCTACGTGAATAATATTTTATTTCTATAGGTTTGGTTAATTTTAAGCTGTATTTATTTCTTAACACTCTTTTGAATATTATTTATTTCTTAACACTCTTTTGATTTGCGCTTGCTAGGTCATTATTATCTTTGACTACGTTAATAATATTTAATTTCCATGTTTGGTTGATTTTAAGCTGTACTTATTTCTTAACACCTTTTTGAATATTATTTGAGCTTGCTAGGCTACTATTCTCTTTGGCTACGTGAATAATATTTTATTTCTATATGTTTGGTTAATTTTAAGCTGTATTTATTTCTTAACACTCTTTTGAATATAATTTGAGCTTGCTAGGTTACTATTCTCTTTGGCTACGTTAATAATATTATATTTCCATATGTTCGGTTGAAACACAGTAACTCGCAGGTGGGACGGTTGAGCCACCTACTAGTAACTGTTTTTTTTAAGTCTATGTTCGTCATATAATAGTTTAGTTGTTAAAATAGTAACTATAATATGCATATGCCAAAAATTATTGAATGGTATAATACATAAGATCAATTTACGAATTCCTTACATTTTGGTAGTACATATGTTGTTAATTATTTAACAGCTTCAACCTACGGATTTTAATAAGTAATAAAAAATGAAAAATAACCCTAAAATAAGGTCAGGTATTAAAAGCCCATGTAAAATTAATGTATTGAATATTTTAAAGACATTAAATTTAAGATTACTCAAACGGGTTTCTGGTCATAAAACTATTTTAAATATATGAAAACAGCTTAGTTTTAAATAATCATAATGAGATACATGTAAGTATATTTATTATTTACCATGTAATATTAGATAGAAGCTAAATATATACAATACACACCATCCCACAATTTCCCTATTGAGACAGGCAGAGATGATAGAGCACCAAACTTTCTTATTTCGACACAGATCCTTAGCATTTTGTACACCCATAAACCTTCTCATACAACTTCTACTAAATCTCTAATTTTCTACGTTTCCTTCTTTCTAAATATCATTCAATTAATCCAACCATGCTTTCCATGGTGTTCATCTCAAATGCCTTCCACTCACATTTGCACTATACTCATATGTTTGTTTTGTTAGTCTTTCTTCATTCATTCGTTCCACATGCCTAAAGCTTATCAGCATGTTCTTCTTCATTTAACTCAAGACATCAATCAGCATTAAGTTCTAGGAATGCAAAATGTTTACAATTTTCTGCATGATAAACTTATTGGAGAAAATGAGGAAGGAATAATGTAAACTTGTAACTATTGTAATTATTAAAATATATTTATAAATATTTTCCTAGTTTTTTTTATTTTTTTATATTAATTATAATAGCAACGTATTATTTGGTAAAAAAACGTGCAATTTTCGTATCGTGTCTAGTAGCCTTAAGTATGTTACACAGACAATGTACATCGTTAATTTGGTGACCGCAAGCACAAATAACTGATCTAGCGGAAGTGAAACTGAACTCATTTTTTTCAAAACGATAATATCGATAACTCCTCTAAATCAAATAATATAATTACACAATCAAATAACGTTGAATAAGCGATAAATATGACGAAATATATAATCATCACATTTAATAGCTTAAAAGCTATAAGCATTTGATTATCACAGTGTTGCTGCTCATCAGTAACTTGTACAAAAAATGATAGAAAAAAATATTAAAAGTATAAAATTCAATTATGTGATATGTTTACCGATTCTTTATTTCCACCCAATACAGTTCGATCAGTAATCATTTTTGCTGTTCATTTTTCTAATTTTTTAATGAATTTTCGTTTTAGTTTTAATTAAGTAATGATTTTTTAATGGCCAACATTTAAGTTTGTTTACTTTTTGTCTAATTAAATGAGATTGCTAAAAATCCAATGTCAATAAAGTGCAACGCTTTCAAGTATTTATAAATTAATTCGATAAAAAATAGAAACATATAAATTAATTGACAAAATCCATTTAACTAAAACACAACGTTTGATTTGTCTCAATTATTAAAACAATGAACAAAATTAAAACATTTTTATAAAATAAATGTAATAAAAAATATTCGTCGACTTCACCTAACAATCAAAATCTACATTTTTTAATATTATGATAAAAAATCATTGGGAATTGAACCCGTAACCCTCGATTAAAATTCAAACGTCTTACCAAATATGTTAAAGAAGAAACCTAGTTATGAATAGATTTGAAATTTATTTGACCTAACATTTCTTTTAAAATTATACACGTGAGATAATTAATAATCAATCACTCAACTTCTAACTGTGTATAAAAGGGTTCATAATAAAATGTATGGCTGATTAAAAAATAACTACACACAAATTTACTACTAAAGTATTATACATAAATTTGTTACAAAAATCCTTTTTTTTTGAAAAAATCTATAATGGAACTATTTTCTTTAGATTAAAATATACAATATAAAACAAAATATTCCGGTGGAGTATTAGATCCTCTCAAAATATATCTGATATATGATATGGTAAGCAACATATTCATTATAAAATAATACAGATATATCAACATTTTATTTCTCAGATACTGTCAAAAATTATTAGAAATAGACGCGATATCATGATTTCTAATAATGTATATATAAAATAAAGAATGGAAATTATAAACACATGGTAATTTATTCAACATTTCTTCCTTTCAACTACCCGTATTAATAACTGCAATGAATAAGAATAATGGTGCTACGTTAATTACAATCGGTTGGAATTTATTCAATATTTCTTCCTTTGAACTACCCGTATTGATAACTAACTGCATTGAATAAGAATAATGGTGCTACGTTAATTACAATCGGTTGGAATTTATTCAATATTTCTTCCTTTGAATTACCCGTATTGATAACTAACTGCATTGAATAAGAATGATGGTGCTACGTTAATTACAATCGGTTGGAATTTATTCAATATTTCTTCCTTTGAACTACCCGTATTGATAACTAACTGCATTGAATAAGAATAATGGTGCTACGTTCATTACAATCGGTTGGAATTTATTCAATATTTCTTCCTTTGAACTACCCGTATTGATAACTAACTGCATTGAATAAGAATGATGGTGCTACGTTAATTACAATCGGTTGGAATTTATTCAATATTTCTTCCTTTGAACTACCCGTATTGATAACTAACTGCATTGAATAAGAATAATGGTGCTACGTTAATTACAATCGGTTGGAATTTATTCAATATTTCTTCCTTTGAACTACCCGTATTGATAACTAACTGCATTGAATAAGAATAATAGTGCTACGTTAATTACAATCGGTTGGAATTTATTCAATATTTCTTCCTTTGAATTACCCGTATTGATAACTAACTGCATTGAATAAGAATGATGGTGCTACGTTAATTACAATCGGTTGGAATTTATTCAATATTTCTTCCTTTGAACTACCCGTATTGATAACTAACTGCATTGAATAAGAATAATGGTGCTACGTTAATTACAATCGGTTGGAATTTATTCAATATTTCTTCCTTTGAACTACCCGTATTGATAACTAACTGCATTGAATAATAATAATGGTGCTACGTTAATTACAATCGGTTGGAATTTATTCAATATTTCTTCCTTTGAACTACCCGTATTGATAACTAACTGCATTGAATAATAATAATGGTGCTACGTTAATTACAATCGGTTGGAATTTATTCAATATTTCTTCCTTTGAACTACCCGTATTGATAACTAACTGCATTGAATAATAATAATGGTGCTACGTTAATTACAATCGGTTGGAATTTATTCAATATTTCTTCCTTTGAACTACCCGTATTGATAACTAACTGAATTGAATAAGAATAATGGTGCTACGTTAATTACAATCGGTTGGAATTTATTCAATATTTCTTCCTTTGAATTACCCGTATTAGAAACTGCAATAAATCAGAATAATGGTGCTACGTTAATTACGATCGGCTAGAATTTATTCAATTTCTCATATTTTGAACTACCCGTATTGATAACTGCAATGAATAAGAATAATGGGACTACGTTAATTACAATCGGTTGGAATTCATTCAATATCTCTTCCTTTGAACTACCCGTATTGGAAAATTTCATTATAATATTAATAATAATAAAAGGACAATTTATATGGAGCCATTTAGAGAGCATACTCCTAAGAGTAGTCTTACTTTGGATTCCAGTTTTATTTAAAAATTAAAAGTATATAAAAAATATTATACATAAGTTAAGTGTAAGGATCGGAAGACGGTGACTGCGGCCATTAGATAAGGTATTTTCATCGTCTGTATATGTAAAGAAATACACATTTGGTAAGAAAACAGCAGACTTACCAACGGAAGATGAACTTTAATAAAACTCTTGTAGATCTTATGATATGTGATAGTAACACTATCTTTAGGTGTTGTTTAGTGTATATGTGTAGTGTTCATATTTAACTATAATTTTAATAAGACTTTCTCTAAAAAGGGTTGCCTTTAAGTGCTCCTCAAAGCTGCACATGCCACCAATATCTCTAACAGTAAGAAAAAGACTATTCCACATCACAGAGCCAGCAACTACAAAAGCCTTTTCACGCATCTCCCCTCTCTTCGGTTTATTCAAAACAATCAATTTATTCGATAAAAGCGAAATTGGCCTAAAAGTTTTACTGCATTCTGAAGAATCATAGATTGTTTATTGACCTTCCCTGTTCGCCGCTTTTTTACGTCAATCTTTGCTGTCCATACAGTGAGACTCTGGAACCAGTTACATACCTATGGTAGACTCGCTCCGTATTTGGCATGCTTTAAGAAGCAACTAAAAAAACTCTAAATTTATAGTCAGTAATATTACATGTTTCATTTATGATTTTTTCCCTCTCTCCTTTCCTTCACTTTCCTTTTATTGAATATATGTTATCTCACTTTTATTTTCATTATAAATATTTTCATACATTTCATTAAGATGAATAATCATTTGAATATTTTTGCGACCATGTAACTACCTTTATTTTCTTTGTCTGGTTGGTTGGGGAGATTGCCGCCTGGCAATACGCCCGACAAATTGTTTTAACAATGAATGTTTAGTAAATAAATTAAGTGAAAATAAAAAACATTTTTCAGACGCAAATTCGAAAAAACAATGAAAACATCCCATTTTTAATACCCAACATTATGTTAAATTCCATTTTAAGTCGTTTCTTAAACAAAAATGTCAAAAGATGTGAATAATAATTTAATTTAAATTATCTAATATAATAAATATATATAAATGTGCACGACTTCAAAACAAGAACGAAATAGAGATAATTACATCTCAATAATTTACCATCTTAAAGATGTTATCTAATTGAGTCGACCATTATCATGATCAAACCTTGTTTTTCAAGAAATATGTAATCTGAATTTAACAGCATTATGAAATATTTTCTTCTCTCGATTTACTTCATAAATCTTTATTAAATTATTCAAGTACTCTCACTTTACTTGAATATTAAATTATTTAATTGATTGACATGAAAAATATGTGTACATATTTACAAAACATGTCATAACGCTGTTTCACTGTCATGATAGGCATATAGGATAGAACGCCACACTAACTTATCTCAGCACATATATTTCGCCTCTTCTACATTCATCTATATTCTTATACAACTTATACAATTTCTCAGGTGCTTACATTCCCTTCTTTCAAAATATCATTCACTTGATCTAAATATACTTTCCTTGGTCTACCTCTACCATGTCTTTCATTTATATTTGTACTGTATATTAATTTTGTTTATTTTTCTTCAAGCATTCATACTTGATGCCTTAACCATTTCAAAGTTATTTTATTCATCATACTCAATATTTTCATCTCTACTTACTTCATTCCGTACTCTGTCATACATTATCACTATATTACAGTTACAAGTTAATTTTCAGTTTTTTACCATGTCTGTTTTTCCCTTCCATATATTAATATTATTATACCATACCGTTGTGTGCTATAACCTTAACAATTTTTGATACTGTTCGATTCGAGTATACTCGTATATGTTTTAAAATCCCATTGACTTTATTTCCGTCGCAATAAGCCTTTAATTTCCTTTTTTACTCATGTACTCGTATCATTAAGAAAAATGTCAAAATTGCAACAAGCTGAATACCTTAACTTGCTTTATTCTTCAATGCTCATCCAAATATCTTTTTTTTTCCTTTCACACGTTTCAATCACCATAACTTTGAATTTCGCAACTTTCACTGTCAGGGCTTTCTATTTTCACATCTCATACCATTTACTTTATAAAAATGTTCAACCCATCCCACAATACATAATAAATACAAAACATGAGAACAAAAGACAGATAAAATAAATACATTTCTCATGAACACTCTCTAATTATATAGATCCGGGTGTGTATCCTACAATTTATGATAACCCTAGTAATTTAGGATTTCACCTGTATGTAACTGGGGGTATAAGAACATGAAACATATATTGATCCTTTTTCAGGCTATTGGTTATAATTTAATTAATTCGTCGAAAACTCCTATCAATTTAATAAATTTTAAAACCTTGCTGATATGAGTATTATGCGAATAAACCCTTATCGTACCGTGTTAATTTCAAAAGATTAACATCATCTCTAAAAATTTCCTTTGTACACTCATCAAACACATATTTAAGAAATTGAGAATGCTTAAATGTTTGTATCTATTGAAGATCAAAGATAACATTACTTACACTCTTGATGCTTGACAGGTGTTGTCCATTTAAAATAAGCTTATTCAAATTAGTTAAAATATTCTAAAGTTTTATTATTATTTTCGTACATACAAGTATATGCCATCACGCCATTTCCCATTTGGAGAAGATAGAACAATATTTTGATGCATTTTATCCATGCGTATAGCCTTTTTCTCGACCACATTCATACATCTCTCATACGTGCTTTCCTGTTACTCATACTTTTAGCCATTTCCTCAGGAAGTTCAATTATCTATTTCCTTCCATTCTGTCCTCGATATTGAAGGTAGCCATTTTTTTCATATATTCGACCGTTTCTCATGATATCAATTAAAATTATTATTATTATTTAAATTCTAACGATCGTTTCCAACAATTTGCAATGAAAATAAAATTCATAAAAAATTTAAATAAATATTGTTTGAAAAGATAATTTTTAAATCACTGTTGCATTATATTAACTATACCATATAGGTTTATGTTATATCGCGCATTTAATGCAAAAATGTCATATTTTATAATTACATATATATTTTAAATAATGGAGCTTTATAATTTTAATAGCATGGAAAAACTATAACACCTAAATTTTGCAACCTTTAATTTTTCCAAATAGTGGTTACATATCGTGTTTGAAAATAAATTTTCCAATAGTAATTGGATCTGCATTGAAATCTTACACTACAAAGCTTATTTTCGATAAAACTTAAGTTAATTTGATTATTGTGTAATTTTTTTTGTATATTTGTTCCATATTTCAAATAACATATAACACCTCCGAACATTATTTTTAGATAATAATTAATTTAATTAAAGCTTCATTGTATTGTATACAATATTTCGGGATTATTATCAAGTGGCGATCACTTCCAACTAACCGTGCAATTGTTTTTCAAAGTGCTTAATTTTAGGGGGATGATTTATATTTTTGATCTAGGGAAAACAAATTAAATTAAAAACAACAAATAAAAATTTAACAAGGTTATCGATGGGTAGGAGAAGATAATAGAGATAGGAAAGAAGGATGTTGGAAAACCTTCTGCCACTAAAGGAAGATGAAAAGTTTTTTATTAACTTTTTGAAACACTTCAAATAACAACGATGTCGATGATCATACAACGATCGCTTGATTCTTAAAGTAAGGTAATGTTGATGTAAGACTGTTATATTTAAATAAAAGGAAAATATATCACTTTCCATTTTGACGAAGTGATGACCGAAAAGGTAAACGATTTGTCAATGTGAAAAGTCATTCTTATGTCGTTCAAAAATATGTTAAACATTTTACTAAAATGCGTCATATAAAGATTGACGTTTTTTCGTTTATAATGATATTACATAAATATTTTATTAATCACCGTATTAAATTAAGTGATGTAAAAATGACTGATTTCTGTTCTTCTGATAACTTGGACATACAAGAGTGGAAAAGATGAGGCGTGAGGAAACTTTTATAAGTCATTTTGATATCTGAGCATAAAACTTTGAATGACTTAAATCATTTAATTGTGTTAGTAAACTCGATTGTTTAGATTAATTTCATTCTGCCATGGATGATTTTAGGTCTCTTAAAAGCTATATAATAATAAATAATTGAAGATGTAGATAAAAAACCGGGTTGAATAATCTATATGTTAAACCCATACAAATGATAAGTGTGAATCTCGTTACTTTTGTTATTGCTCATTGGATAGTCAAAATATATTTAAAACAAAACGAAACGTAGTTTGAGAATACTTTGTTCGTATCAATATAGACATATAATTAATGAGATCAATTGTTTTGGGCAGCAGGAGAACAGTTTGGGGTCCCTGCCGATCAAAACCGTGGGCCAGCGAATGTGCCCGGAAGTGATAAATTACAGTGAATGCTTTATTGGCTCATTAATTGGTCTTATCTCGCGGTTAAAGGTTGAGGTCGAAACGTAAACAAGGTTTTTTACAAGTCAAATAGTATACAATATTTGTACAATTCGTAGTTGATCATTCGGGCATAAATTAAACGGAGGCACTAAGTATATTTTTTAATAACTCTTACATCTGGAAATAAAACTATGGTTGAATTGGCTGGGCACGTGAAGTTTATATACTTTGATTTGCAATGAGTAACAACATAAAAAACATGACTGATTACATTGTTCCTGGTTTCATCTTAAATAACTATACACGAGAATTTTTATAATATTACAAAAATAAAACAGGATGTTGAAAGGTTTTCACGAAATATTGAAAGCTTAAAAAATATCTGACTTTTTTAAAGCATTGTTACCTTATTCGAGTGTGTTCAGAACGATATTAAAGTAATGCGCAAACTTTATTTAAATAAATAATTGAAAAAATGGTTAGATTTGATATTAGAAGCTACACGATACGCCCATTGGAAAGAAGTTATAAGTTGAGAATTATGATAAAATTTATTAAGTTTATTTCCCTAATATATATCATTTAATTAATTAAATGAATTTTAATTCATTCAATGATATCTATTAATTATCACATAGAGTTCCACAAAGAAAGGCATTAAAATAATGCTCATTTTATGTTTTAAATATATTATATCAAAATAAAAACTTTAATTTTTAAAGTAAAATTTACGTTTGGTTTTCATTTGTATTATGGAGAGTACTCCAAAATATTTAAAACCAAAATTTGGAATACAACTAGCAATCATTATTGCTTCAAATTAATTTTATCCTTGTATTTCATGATATTTGTAACTCAGATGATTTCTGATTCAAAATTAGTGAAAAACTATTTTTTAAATGTATTCATGAAACAAAAATAATACCAGTATAATAAGTTAACTCCATTAATCTAGATATAGCTCAAGGCACGCTGTATTTATTAAAATATAAAGCGGAAATACCACACTTAATACCATGTAATATTTAAAGACACACGTATTTTTATTTAATTTTCAAGTTCCTTCTCAAACACAATACACTTCTCAGTCGGAAGAATGGCCAGTGATTAGTCATCCGCCTCCTCATACTTAGTAAGTGTTGTTCTAATGGTTATTTTCACACCTGAATAAGATTTTGATAATCATTATTTTGATATTAGTTTCCAAGGAATGATAATAGAATATTGCACAATAATTGTGGTTATAACCTCGATAAGGAATGATAATAGAATATTGCACAATAATTGTGGTTATAACCTCGATAAACAATTACGTCCTTTAAGTTAAGCCGCTCGTGATAAAATATCAAACGTTTCTCATTTGGAAATCGTTTATTGGAAAATGATCAGTCTGGGAACCTTGAGTTATCTCGCCGGATATACGAGTATATGGCTTCACAATATTTTCTTTAATTCATTCAAAAAAAAATATTTTACAAGTACGTTACAAAGTTTAAAATACAGATATAGAAATTGCTAGATCGTAACTATAAGAATTGATAGTGCTTTAATTGCATACAGTGCTTTAAGATAAAAAATTGAGCATTAAGGTAATGAGTGTAGTTTTTGCACACGAAGGATGAAGTGTATTTTTTTACTCACAATCGAATACGCAGGTTTGATTTCCGTTTAAATTTATTTTTAAAGCAATCTGTTTTATCTCCAATGCCTCTTCTACATTTTTCTGGTTTTTCGGAAGAGATAATCACATATTAATAAATTCGCCAAGTTGAACTGTATACAATGAAAGTGTTACAAAATACATCAAAGTTTTTGAAATATGATCAAAAATGAAACAAAGTCAACTGAAACAAAAATGAAACAAAGTTTTTAAAATAAAATAAAAAATGAGACAAAGTCAACAGTTTTACAGTGATTATGATATCAAGGAACAACTAAACCAACTACTCAAAATTACGGACATATTTTATAATCATGTAAAAGCACAACTGTGATACTCGTACTATGTTACTTACAAAAAGAGACAAACCTCTGAACAGATCAATGAATCTCCAAAAACCAAAACTACAGTTATAAAAGGACAGACGAGATAAGATGATTCAAAATCAAAGAAAACTCGATGTTTGATTTGATTGAACTGTTAATTATTAAATGCCCAAATTTTACACTTATTGTATTATTATTTGATAAGTGTTAAGTGGGAATAATTTAAAATGTCATCATCTCTCGTGGTCGCTAAAACCTTCTGTTCTAGTCAGCCTTTAAAGCTATCGGGTTTGATTTTAATTTTGAACTTTGTACATAAATCTATATATTAATTTACCACCATATATAAATCAGTATATTATAACCTTACTTTAAAAACTTATCAATACCATAATATTTTTCCTTCAAATCGCATTGAGTTGGAACAAAAAATTCAAGTATGAAACCTAATATATAAAAAAAACTTTTCTAAATATTTTTCTTACCCGTTCTTTATAAACTCAGTGTGAATAAATCCTTTACTAACAACCAGTTAATAGGGAATAATATTATTTAAACTCCTCCTCGATCATCATACACGTATTTCCGATAGCGATATTAACATTTAATTGTAATGAAAAAAATTATGTTCCGAATCCGTGAAATAAATCATACAAAGGTAAGAAAGCACTCTCAGCAGGATGAATTATTTAACGAAAAAAAAATATTTTAACAAATTATTAAGTGTTTTTTTCATAAATTTAAGCATCAAAAACTCGTATTTTTTTAAATAAAATAAAAATGTTCAGTTGTAGACACATTCATAAATCAGAAAATATAAATTTAAGAATGCTGTTTTTATTCTATCACCTGAATCTATTTTTTCTGTTGTTAATTAGTTTTTCAAAATATATTTAAGATCTCTATGAAGCGATTAAATATTGCTCAATAATTCAGCACTTGAAAAGTCAACAGAATATTGAACATACCGATTATCTAATAAATTGGATCTCCTGGCTATCAAAACCTAAGATTTGATCTATAAAGAATGTGTACCTGAAACGCTGAAAATTACTGCGATTACCACGAATATTTACATTAGTACCCGAAAAATGTTTGTTTTATATCCGGAAGTCTCAGGTTCCATTCCAGATAGTATAAAATTATTGTTCCAGTCTAGCTTGAATATATAGACCTCATAAATGTTGACTAGAAAATATACAAGGTAATAAATTATATTGTAACGTAGTGTTATTCAATACATTGAATGAAGGAACACAAGTGCTTTAAAATCATTAGCTATAAATCAATTATGTTTTAGATAAGTTTAAATAAATTTTAGCATTATCTCAAATTTTAATTATAAAGGCACATAAAATATTATTTTTTCCCACTCTGAACTATGGAAATTGAAATGGATTCAATAAACAATGACTTCATTAAAATATTTATGTTAGCAACAAAACATTTTCAGTATTTGTTTACGCATATAATATTAATATTATTGTTCTTATTAAATTATAATACAAAAGTATATTTTAAGAAAGGTTTCGACATTAACTTTGCAGAATTCCTTGTTGGAATATTTAACAATAAACTACTTTATTATTCCACTTTTAATATTAATGAGGATATATACAGCTGGAATAATCCCGATTCGTTATGAGAGCAATACTAAGCTCAGACTGATGTATCCTTACCTAACTCTTGCGCTCATAACAAACCGGGATCATCCCGCCTAAAAATAGCCTGAAAAGTCTTGGGATAAGAGGTAGAAACAGAAGTCTTGGGATAAGAGGTAGAAACAAAAGTCTTGGGATAAAAGGTAAAAACAAGAGTAGCAGGGATTAACCTAATAAGTGGAATAACAAAGTTCTCAAGTGTCAAAAAAAACTTATTTCTTGTATTTTAATGTTTATTATTTTAAATTAAAGTTTTTACCGTTCCTGAACACTTAAGTTAAAATAACATTTTCCTTTTTTTAATATGCATGGGGTTCATATTTGGGATGCTTTATATTATTTTCATTGTGAATCAGTTGAACCCCAATATAAAACCTTTTTTGAATAAGAAGTTAAACCAATGCAGACATCTTAAAACTTTGAATTCATTCTCACTTATCAGGTGTATCTTTCTCTTCCTTCATTATCATTATTCCAATATAAAACTTGTTTCGAAAAAAAATATTCATTTTCTACGTTGAGTGGACAAATTGACATTCGGTTAATAAGAGATATTCCTGCATTGTAGTAATACCGATAAACCAACGTAAAGAGGTCAACACGAATCAATATCAAGCTGGAAAAATACAAAAGAAATGTTTTCTTACAATTTTACTGTTGTAAATGTGTTTGCAGTTAACTTTTTAACCACAAATCCTATTTGACTACAAATATGAATATGTTTTATCAATTATTTTATTCAGAATAGAATTATTTCACTTCAAGTGATTTTCAACATTTTGTTCAGAATAGAATTATTGCACTTCAAGTGATTTTCAACATTTTATTCAGAATAGAATTATTGCACTTCAAGTGATTTTCAACATTTTATTCAGAATATAATTATTGCACTTCAAGTGATTTTCAACATTTTATTCAGAATAAAATTATTGCACTTCAAATTATTTTTAACATTTTTTTCATTAGAATGGTATCTTACATGTCCAAACTGGTGATTCGGGTGGATTGAAGACAGTAGCTGAGAGACTACATTATCTTTTACCCCAATAGCCAAGCCTACGGATTCAGAACCACTGAAGTTGGTACGGATCTTAAAGTTAGTCATCGCATGTGTTAACAATATACCCCACACGTTAAGAGCCAAAAAATCTCTAGGGGTGTCAAGTCCTAGCACATGCAAGTATTGTTACCAGACGAATTCTTTTACAAGACTGGGACCCTTTTTAATGGCAAAAATATCATCGTTTTAAAACAAAGAATAGCTTTAAATTAAAGTGATGGCCTCCATAGCCTGTGTGCGAGGTTGATTCACATTGGTACCATTTTTTTCTTAAAAAGGGTGGAATTTGGTGTTTACTTACAGCAGGCCTCTTTAATATATTTCTAAATTTTCATTTGGCAATAAATCGACCGGTTTTTCAATATATAACAATAGTTCAGTATTTAAAAAAACATGTTAAGTTTAATTTCGATAGTCTAATTGTTCATTGAAATTGGCAGATGAAGTGACTATTCTACGACAGACTTTGGTAAGATTCGTCGACTGTTCCTGAGAGAGCCAAGAGTAGACTGACTTTGAAAGAGTTCAGTAGCAGCATTGCAGCCCCAGTCCTTATATATGTGGGAGAAATAATAAAGGATCTTACTTCTTAATCTATTTATGAGTTAAATATTTATTATATTAGAAGAGCAAAGAAATTAAATTTCATCAATCAATTTGACTGCACGCCATCTCGCGAAACAGTATGAAAGCGTATGTTTAATTTTCTTAAAACTTCGTTTGCTGAATGGAACAATGTAAAAATATATAAGACAAAAATATTTACTTATATTTGTGTGAACTGAAAATTATTTTCTTCGTTAATAATAAACTGAAAATCATACAAAATATCGCTTTCAGCTCGTATTAAATCACAGGGGATTTTTTTTTTCAAAATGCATTTAATAATATTTAACGTATAATTTGTTTGTCATTCCTCCACTTACATCTGCAACGCATGTTACTACCTCGTATCATTTCCTCTTCACATAGAATATTCTCGGTTTGTTACGAGTAATTTATAATTAAATATTTTTATATGGACTTGCAAAAGCAAAAGCTGAAACTTTTGATAAAGCATTTAAACATTTCAACACCTGAAACCTTATTTTTCAAAATGTTAGTTTCAATTATCTTTATCAATTCCGGTTGAATCATATATGTTAAAAAATGTATTTTTATAATGCATTATAATCAACTTCAAATGTCATTCTCAGCATACGAAAAAATATTTTGACACAAGATCTTTTTTTACAATAATTGATTATGACGTTGATCAATTTATTGGTAAATCTTTTATTTAGATCATATTTATTGGAACCATAAACTTATTTATTTTGAATATTCATTGAGCGTGACTTACTTTTTTCCACTCTTTTTATTGTTTTATTACCTTAAACAATATCTGTATTGATGTGAGATACTTTGCTTTGCAATATTTGGAGAATATATCAAAATTTACTTTTGCTTTTGACTTCTTAAAAAAGTGATGTTATGAACAAAAATCTGTGAAATGACCTATCTTAATTCTTGAATTAATTTAATTGAGTTCCATGCGATACCCTTACAGTTCTTCAAAATGAGTGAGTAAGTTGTCATCTTTAATATTTTTAGGATGAAATATTCCGACGGTAAAATCTAAAATTTATCATTAGATGCATTAGATAAAAACACGACAGGTTGAATGATTTTTAAATAGTTAGTGTATATAATTAGGGCTTCACCACTCCCCAAAGGTGTGTCACATCTATTGGGTAACCCAATTATTGTCTGTCATGTGAAATTGAATGGCAAACTTTTTAGCTTCAATCTTGTCCATTCGAACTGTTAGATCAATTCGCAAACCACAATTTTGTGGAACTGCTAAGAAAATCTAGTTCGAAAGTTAGTGCATTCAATTTTCTTTTGGTATACCTTCGGACAGATTGTCTACTCCGATCTAGTGGTGTGAATGTTTAAGCTGAAAGTAAAGTATTTTAGTGAAAAAACTGGCCATTTGTTTTGGTGCTTACATTCCAGATGATAGGGCGTTTTTTTAGAACTGCACTGCACATTTCATTATCCTATGATAGCGAATCTAAGTTCATCATTGTTACTCTATCTGCTATCCGATGTAGTTGGCATTCTTTTCGCATCGGGAGAAGCAGTTCTTAGGATTTCAATTTCTTTAAGCATTCAAAAAAATGAAGAGTGTTTTGATTCTACAGGGATATGAACATATTCGTCTCTCATAATAAAGGGGGGGGGGGGGGGGGGGGGTTGGAACTGAACTAATAAGAGTCGTCTGAACTGTTTGTTTCAAATTATTTTTTATAAAAAAATATACAACTATATAATAAGAGGTATGTGAATTTGTTTATATACTATTAATATTGGTCTTTAGTGATCTAGTGGTAGTGATGAAAGTCATCAAGGTGCTGCAGCTCATGCTGGTGCTGGTTTCCTCCTGTAGTTTGGACATCAGCCTGGAACCTAGAAGAGAAAAAAGGTTTAAAGAAATAGAAAAACTGATATTCCATTCAGAAAATTATGCTTTAAAATGAAGGAAGGTATGTTTTAAAATGAGGAAGGTGTGTAAACTAGTTATAACCTTTACAAAAAAAAGTTTTTTTTACATAAACGAAGACACCTGAAAGGAATATTTGTTTTAATTGCATTTATAACATTTAAAAAAAATTGCATCGAACTGGTCGTAATAACTGCATAGTTTAAATATAAGACAAAAAAGTGATTAACACTTAAATAACGAATCTCAAATTTTGTAAAATTTGACATAAGTAATAAATGTTTATTTCTACGATCTTGTAAGTGGTGCCAATTTTTTATATGAATTTAATTTCATTATTTTTTTGGGTTTCATTTACTCTTCACTGTCAAACATACTCGTATGGTGTACGGACTACCTGATCTAACTGTTGACTTACCCATTGTGCTTGTCAGCAGTGTAGGAGACAGTCCTGGTAGAGCCATCAGGCTGCAGCAGGGAGTACTGGCCTTCCACGGAGTCTCCGTCTCTGCTCTCCCACTGGTTCTTCTGATCTTGGGTGTGAGGATCGTTTACGGAGTACTCGAACTTGTATTTTGGGTAAGACTGTGAACAAGAAGTAAGTTTATACTCTTTATAATTCGATTTCATGAGGTGAATGGATGCGAAATCTTTTGATTTTTCAAATTTTATTTTATGTCGTATTGTATAACAATGTGTACTGTACAACCTAACGGGTTTATTGTCATGTGACATTTTCTTGCAACTGACCAAAAAATCTGTTGAAGAGGCTTAAAGAAGCAAGTGAATACTAGACCGTTTAATAAATGGGAAGATAGGTGTCTTATTAATTAATCAATTACACGACGGAAGTCATCACAGATTTTTACTTGTAATTCTTTCTTTTCTTTCGATGGTCCTACAGTCCATATCAAGCTTTGACCGCTTTCAATCTTCGCCTCCAACTCCTCCTGTCTTCCACCACGACCCTCCAATCCTGCGCCTGCAGCAGCCGGGTTGCGTCCTTCTCAACTTCGTCCTCCCATCTTGTTATATGTGGACGCTATTCAATGATAATAGAATGCATATTTTTTTGTTAAATATTATACATTACTATCAAGCTAACGTATCGTTACGTGTGAATTTATTTCAATCAACTAACAAATTATTAAAATACCTTGTGTACAAAACCAAACAAGAAGTATGTTTAAACACACGTTAGATTGTAAAGTATTCTACAAACTATCTATGTTTATTGTTTGTGTATTGCACATAATTTGCACAGATATTTCCAGATGTTTCAATCACTTGTGTCACATTCCTCGACTTAAATATTCCGAATCTGGTAGATCTATAAATATCTGTTCCGCTCCAAATAAACTATTTTTATGCTTTGTAGCGTAAGTTAGACAGATACTTACCACCAAAAAAATTTGCCTATTAGCGAAATTGTAATAAAATTGAGATAGTTAAACCAATCCAAAATTCTACTTGAAATATGTAATCCGGTTACGCCAGACTCCTATGTAAACGTCACAATTTATTGATTGGCAATTTTTGTTACTAATTCATCTTACATAATATTGAAACGGATCTGAAATTTGATATAGACGATGCATTACCATTATATTCCTGAAAATGATGACTGCAACCCTTCTTAAATACAATACTTACGTTCTCTTCATGGTGGTGGTGCGAATCCTCGTGATGGTAGTCGTGCAACTGGTTGCTGTGGTCCGGGATGTGCTCCAGCTCGATCTTCTGCGAGGAAACCGCTTGCCCGTGCCCGTGATAGCCCGCATGGCCGAGGTGACCAGCGCTGCAGAACGTTGCGACGGCGAGGAGGGGCAACACCTGAAGATAAAATCCGTTGAATTATTTAGAGTTCATTTATTTATTTTATACACACTACACACTCAGCCTTGTTACATAAGGGTTAAAAAATTGCAAATAAGTCATTTGAAGGGTGCTTTCCAATTAAAATAATATTTTTCACAGTGGCCTTATCCGAAAAAGCACTTTATAAAATAATTAAGGCCTTTTCAGCAGACATATCATATGGAAGATCTGTTCTTACATTTCCTGCTGTCGAGTGAAATTGTTATTAACATTTAATTCGAATATATCTTTTAATGCTGGACAACGCACAACTTTCCGAAAGAGCCTGACTACGTATGCCAGGAGTCGAATATATTTTTCATTTGCTCAAGGAATAACAATGTTTCCAAGCGCGCTAAGTAGAAACTGAGTAAGATACAGCCATGGATATTAACTATCTCATATAATCGGGTCAATCATACTATATGGCTCCAAACACTGAGCTGTCAAATAAAAGTGGGCGACTAAAATGAAGTAACGAAGTATACAAATCACCTCATTAAGTGTTTTTTCAAGGGTGTTTGCAATGGTTTGGCACATTTTGAAGCATTCTGATAACTACGTGGTCAAATGGACCCTCTTTATTCTAGAAGTAAAACTGGGAATATGAGCCCATTTTTACATATACGTTACTCGTATAATAATGGACCTTAACAAACATATTCGACTATAGAGATGTTCAACACTGAGGCTTTATTAAACTTTTGGACTAGAAAGGTCTACCAAAAACTGCTTAATAAGTAAAAATGGTTCAAGAAACCTGCTTATATTGCTCAAATTTGAACTGCAATATTTTATCTTTAAAAGTATAATGTATTTTCGAATCTTATGAAAGTGACTATTTGAAGTAGCAAAAATAGCAGGAAAAGTACCGGAAATATATTACAGATGTGGCATCAATGATGAGGAGCTCTGAATATTTTATTAAGCAATAAATAAAATTAAAAACCTATATTATTCTTTGATATATCTTGGAAAATGAATGTATGTGAATAAATATATTTACTTAAATTATTGCAATAAAGATTGTAAAATAACGAATAAAAGAGGTAAATTTAACAAGCGTAACGAAACCGCAACGAGACGGCGAAGTTGCTCATTATTTTTTAGGAAATAAAAATATTGTTTACTTTATTTTATAGATTTTTATGCTTAAATAAAGTTAAACACCGAATTTTAAAATTAGCACATGTCACTTATTAGAAGTATAATAGTATCTATTTTTTTATGAAATATTCCATTTTTGTATCAATATTGTTATTACGAATAAAACAATTTAAATTCATAATTGAATTAAACGTCTAGATGCAAGGAAAAATTTAATAAAATGTGTTCCCTCTACAAAAGCTGAATCTCAATTTAACGATTATTAATATATCAACAATGAAATCACCGAAAAGATAAAAAAATATTTACTCAAACTTTTAAGAACGTATGCATAAAGAAATGAATAAAAGAAAAAACAGACTTTACAACACTAAAAAGTTAATTTTAATTGAAAAATGGAAAAAAATCATCCCTCTGATGATTTTTGATAGATTAATTACAATATAAAATTTAAACTATTATCATTTTACTGTGTGCCGTTTGAAAAAAAAAGTTTATTATATTTATTATTATTTTGATATGCTTGTAAAAATCATCCAATATAACCATTAAGCAACCCATTCATGTACGAATATTATATACGCCAAAAATTCCAAAGGGAATTTTTTTTTTATGTTTAAATTATATCAAGTTTTTTCAACTAAAAACTCTATAAATGAATATTTTTTTAATAAATAGCACACGTATTTCTAAACACACTATATTCACAGAAAAAAAAATGCTTTACATTTTTTAAATAACATAGAAAATAGTGAAATATTAGCTATAATTTAAAACTTTCAAATTATAATTCAAGGAAAAATTATTTACTCGATAAAGTAGTCATCAAAAGAGGGACAAAAATTATTTTTAAGGACGAGAATGTGCTGTTTTAAATTAAGATAAATGATTTTTTTTTCAATATATCAATACTTGCTCTGTTTCAAAATTACTATAATATATTTTATCGCAAAATAAACTTATCTAAAATTTGATTGAAGAAACAATGTACTTGTTAACTTATTTATAAAATATTGTCAAAAAAATAAAAGATATTTGACGAAATATTTTTTAATCAAAATATATCCGTAAACGTTCAATGTGCAAGCAAAAGGTTCATTAATACCTCACAAGTCGCGACGCCTTCGCATTTCCATAAACGACAAAAATTCTAAATTATTTACACTGCAAAGGTTTAATTTTTAAACGATATCCCAAAAAGTATTAAAGAAGCCGACTGTTTTACATGGTAAGATTATTTGTAAGCATTGTTGGAATGAAAAAAGTAATATATGTTAACTTAAGTTTTGTAAATGTAAAATAAAAGATGTATATGAATTAGAAAAAAAAATCTTTTTAATATGTTTTTACACTAAACAAACAAATAGAAATATTTACAAATAATAAAAAAAAATTATATTATCTTCTGTTTGCTTGTCTTTTATTCAACTTAATAAAAAACAAATCTACCTTAATGAACATTTTTGTTAGGTTTGTTTTGTTCCTGTTCACTGTCACTGAAAGACTGTAGCATCTTCTAAAACTGCCGACTCTTTTATAGTATTAATTTAAATTTTGGGTTTTGAAACTCATTTGTTAACCATCGTTCATGAATATTTCACCATTTTTGTTTATATGTATATTTGATAAATAATTGATACATTCTCCTAATTAAAATGCTCAAATACGTGTAATAAGAAATTTTAACGAGGCAAAAATTACAATAGAAACGCAATATATTTGTATAACTGAAGCATTTTGGTGAAAATTTTAGTTAACTTAAATGGAAAAGAATTACTGGAAAATTTTCATGTCATTTTTAAAAATCGATATTATTATTCAACTCAATGGGCGGTATTTTTTTGGTGAAATATTGATATGATTATCTGTGTGTTACAAAATGAAGCATGGTTAATTGTACATATTTCTAAATATTGCATATGTCTATCAGTACAAAATAATCTAAACAATTTTAAAAAGAATCGTGTGACTTAAGGTATAAAAGAATTAAAAAATTTAAGTAATTTAATAATTCAATGATCAATAATTTTTCTTTAACCTACTCGTACATAAAAATACAATAGTGGACCACTCAACTTAGAAGATATAGGCCGCATACCGTGAATGGAAGTCCAGTATTTGCGAGATTGTTCATATTATTCACGAATTAAATAAAAAATAGCTTTGTATTATTTTTAGTCACCGCAAAGTTAGAAATTTATAAAAAAATCAGCAAGACATATAATAAGGAGTATATGCGAAAAACATATTGCATTTTTAAGTGTAATGATATCATAATTGTAAAATTCATATGTAATTAATCAAATATTGGCATGCTATCAAGGAAATGCTAAAAATAAAATAAATGGTTTAGATACACCATATTGATTGATTTCAGTGGAAATAATTACGTGATAAAATTACAGATAAAATGAAAGAGGTCTACCACGAAAATCCATATTTGCTTTGATTAAATATTTCGGTTTAACTAGGCAGCCGTTACAGCATCATAAGTATACATATCTAAGGGGGGAAAGAAAAAAAAACGTAGTGTCTGGTACTGGTAAAACGTGGGTTTAATAGAGGTACTGGAAAAACTTAGCTTTAATAGAAGTACTCACAAAACATGGATTTTATGGGGATAATGGTAAAATGTAAGTTTAAAAGAGAAACTTGTAAAACGTAGGTTAAATTAAGATACTGGTAAAATGTGTTTCATAAAGGCACTAACTAGTAACTGCGAACATGGGTTAGCATGACCAGGTGGCTCAGCAGGGTCCGCATGTCTGTAACATTTGCGGGAGGGAGTGTGCATCTAGGATCGGGCTGTTTTCTCACTGAAGATCACACGATCGACGTGGGAGAACGGTTCAAGACTGACGTTGGAGTGGCTAGGAGATCCTCGACTACGAGGCCCGGCAACAACGACGACGACGAACTAGTAACGTAAGTTTAATAGTTACTGTAAAAGGTCTGCTTAATGGAAGATCTGGTAGAACGTATGTTTTTTGTGTGCAAAACTAAAAAGATAAACAAACATTACGTTTGAATTCATTTTAAGAGAAAATATTATTTTTTACTCAAAAATTGTAGACTTAATAATTACAATACACGAGGACAAGCTATTTCCTTAACTATTCAAGAGTTTTGAAAATTTTCTACCTTGGCATCGATATATTATATGTACTTTTTGTGACACTTCATGCATGTAATATTAGTATCACTACATTATCAGTAAACTAAACTATTGTATTGAGAATAACACATGGGTTGACAATGTCGACAAAATGTGGGAATGAAGTTTTAGGAACTAGTCCTTAAGGAAAGAGATGATGATGATTTGTTGATAAATAAAACACTTTTTGGATCGCAATGCGGAAGAAGAGTTTTTATTAGTAAACGTAGGTATTTATACTATTTCCGCGTGTGTGCGGGAATGCGAGCAAGATATCCTTCGTCTCGTTTCTGCATTAGCAAAACGGTTTATGTCGTATGTAGGTGACAATTTATTTACGGAACTGGCGAGACAGCGTGGTGCGTTCTCGCTCTAGTATGGAATGCGGTCCGCTCTGGGCTATGGGTTGAATGGCCGGCGTGTGAACTTCGGACTTGTTTATTTAAATTTTTCGAGGAATGCAAAGGTCACTTCATCGGTCATTGACCGTATGTATGAACGCCCACCGTGTTCCGAGTGGGCGACCGCCACAGTGTTCCCCTTCTAGTGAAGCGTAAGGTGCGTTCCTACGCTATACGTACGGGTCCCTTCACTATTCTCTCACTAGGTGTAGTATAGCAGGGTGTAGTGGCTGGTTGATGGATTCTCTCCGTCGTCTCCGTTGCGTCCTCAGTGGTAGCGATGTATGCGGACCGCCACAAAGTGATTAGGGATGAATGTGAAGTTAAAACTGATATATTAAGCAGAATGAAGATGAGATCACTCTGAGATAGTTTGAGTATATAGAAAGAATGGATAAAGAAAGACATACATAACTTTAAACCATCACGCCATCATCCTGTTTGGGGAAAGCATAGAGAATAAAGCGCCAGACTTTCCTATTTAGACACACATTCTTCACCTCTTACATATCCATACTCTGTCATTTCTCATACAACTTCCACAATTTCTCTGACTTTCTGCGTCTTTCTTTCAGAATATCATTCACTTAATCCAACCATACTTTTCTTAATCTTCCTCTCACAAGCCATCCAGTCACATTCGTACTATAAATATGTTTTATTAACCTTTCTTCGTTTATTCGTTCCACATGTCCGAACCCTCAGCGTGTTCTCCTTCACCTAACTTAATACATCAACCTTAAGTTTAAAACACATCCCATATCACTTCATTCTGTATTCTGTCATACATTGTCACTCCTTACATCCTTTTCAATGAAAAAAGAAAAATTTATCAAAAACAGTGTATATTTGAGTAAATTATGTGGGAAACGAAGACCAATAAAGCATGGCTGGATCAAGTGAATAATATTCTGAAAAAAGGAAATGTTAACAGCCAAAAGATTGTAGGAGTTTTACAACAAGATGGATGTAGAATAGGCAAAACGTGAGTCGCGCGATAGGAAAATCTGGTGCTCCCTCATATCTGCCTACTCTGACAGGGAAACATTGTGTGTACGTATTATATTTCCAAATAAGTCTAAGATTACAGCATAAAAATGTTTCATTCAATGTAATAGCGGTAATGGGGAAATAACGAAAAAACTGGTGCTGTAATTCTCACAAGGAGAAATAACCTGTAACCTCGAGATTTTTATAGGTATTGGGATCTCAAGCAACTTCATAAATTTTGAAGAGTCCACTGTCCAGTGTCCAGTCTACCATTAGTCACAGATCAGAGATTTTTATCATTAAATTTTTGGGTAAAATTATTTTATATATTATACATAAACATCATCACGCTATTTTTATGTCGAAATAGATAGAGAAGGTACAGCGCCAAACTTTCCTATCTCAAAACACATCCTTCGCCTCTTCTATATCCTAATACCTTTTCATTCAACTCCAACGATTTCTCTGACTTTTAATTTTTTCCAAAAAACATAATTCACTTCATCTATCCTAAATCCTTCTTCACTACGTCTTCCACTCATTTGCACTGTAAAAGTTGTTTTGTTTGTCTTTTTTCATGCATTAGTTCTACATAACCAAACCATCTCACACTGTTCTTCTTCATCTTACTCATTACATCAGCCTTAATTTCACATTCTTTCTAAATCACTCCGTATTGTGTTTAACATTATTCTCAGTGCACGAATTTCTACATTTATCTGGTTCTTTTCAATACGTCTTCACGTCCATGTTTTTCTCCTATACAGCCAATTTGGTACTAAAATACTGTTGTGAACTTTCATCTTAACAGATGTGGATACCGTCTGGTTTGAGTATACATATTTAAGATCCCCATTGACTTGGTTTCCTATTGTTTCACACCTTTCAATATATCTCGTAATTATTCCATCCTCAGGGAAAATACTACCTAAATAGGCTAATTCTCCAACTTGTTCCAATATTACATTGGTCACCTATGTCACATTTACAGTTACATAATGTTACCATTAATAATGTGAAAGTTTATTTTAGGCATTTGAATTAATTGTACAAAAGGGCTTCCAGTAACCAAAAATTTTACTACTCACTAAGGTCAAGAAAATTTTAATCGAAAAATTGTATGCTTTCGAAATCCTTACGAATCTTGACGTTCTCAAACAGTTGGCCATGACTTTTGTGGCATGAGGCTAAAAATATTATAAATCAAATGATAAACCCTTCCAAATATGTCAACGAGAACCTCGACTATTTAAGAATTGAGTAGGTAATACGTGTAATTTGCATCTTCTTTTTTTCGAAATGTTGGTATGCCTGAATTCCATTTTTGTGGAGAAAAATCTAAAAAATGTTAACATATATAGTGATGTTTCCTTATTTTTGCCAGCCCAAAAGCGCTCCAAGAAATTGAATAAGGTAGTTTATTTGTACTACGATACAACACGGTATGTTGAAAAAAACTCGGAAAAAACCGTTTCATCAAGTTGATACAAGGATGTTTACTGCGCATTCGTTAAGAAAGAAACACACGGGGAAAAAATTTACTGCCAAGCAAATTGTCATTCACTCTACCAAAAAAAATTTAACTAATATAGAATGAACAACTGATATAACTCATATTTTTGACATAAAATTCTAGTGAAGTTTAACGTATAATAGCATTTAAAAAATCATCTCCGTAAAAGAGAGAATATTTAAATTGTCTAGGATTCATTACCAAAAAAACTTAAATTGTGTAGAAGGATATGATTGATTGTAAATAAATATTCAAATATATCTTCTTAGCTAGCAAAATGTTTATCATAAATTTAGTTGTATTAAAAATCCACTTAATAGAAGACCGCTAGGTTATACTGTATAAAACGGAAGTGTAATAAATACAATCCAAGTTTAGTTTTTTCAGTATAAACCTTTTATTGCTTTATCTCCTCTACAATTCAATACAGAAGTGTTCCATATTAACTGAAAGAAAACATTTACATAAAGCGATTTTTGATTATTTTAAAATAAAAAATTGTTTTTATCTTAATCTCTTAAGTAGGTACATGTACAGGTACAGTGATATTTTCTAAAATGAAAAGATAATACACAAAGTGCTAATGGAGATGTTAACTGTGAATTCATCATTTTATTACACCTCGCCTATTTCCTCAAGACAATCAGATAAATCGTGTACATAAAAATATTAAAGTTCACTGTTTTTCAAAATGTATGAATAAGTTTTGAAATTTCACCAGAAATAATAGATAGTCTGTCTCATGCCTCAGCATTAGAAACAGCTAGTAAAATGGATCGGTTTCGTTTACATAATAGGCATTCAACGAACCATAAAGAATTTCCAAGAGCAAAACGGTCCAATCAACTTACTTACAGAGACTTGGGATAAAAGAAGACTGGAAATAGGAGGAACAAGAATAACAAGTCGGGAATGGCATCTCTATGAAAAACAAAGGCCTCGACGAATGATATGGCAATTGCAGTTGTTTATGAATTAAATCTAAACGTTAAAAATTAAGATGAGTTTAAAATGAAATTTACACATGTTAAAAATATGGTCAGGATATTTGACTTGTTAATTAAAACTCGATAAAATAAAAGGCAAATCATAAATATACAGATAAGTTAAGGATATTTGACAAATTTACGTTTAATAATAACTTTGTTTTATGCAAACCACGATTAAATAGAATTTTTCATAAAATACTTGATTGGTCCTTTTTTTCTTGTTTGATACTGAATTCTTTTCAAACATTTATTTCATGTTTTCTAAAAAGAGCACTAAATCAAGTAAACTGAATAATCATTTGAAAACCACCAAATTTGATCGTGATGTGTATATGGTCGTAAAATGTACAATGTGTTTTTGCAATAAACACAAATTTTCTAATTGTTAATTTCATACCGACACCATAACTTCGGTTAATTAACCAATTTTTAATAAAATGAGGCAATTAAAAGGCGGAGCTTAATTGAAGAATATTTGTGACATAATTTGTATGCTATATGAATATATATATACAACCGATTTAGTGGACAATATCACAGTCAGTTCAATTGCTTTGAAGTAGCAGTATCATTCATATCAATATGTTTTCAAAGGTACTGTTCATTCTTGATTTAAAAAAGACGTAAAAAAAAGTTTAAATATTCAAAATGAAATTAAAATTTAATTACAAGTTCGAATAATATTTTTTTACTAGTTGCAACCCGTGAAATAGAATTTGTTTATTTATATCATTTATACATCGTCCCCTTTTACACCGGTTCAAAAATTGTTAGCTAGGTATTTAAAATTCGTTCAGTATCACGGACCCACCGAGATTCAAATTACGAATTACTTTCGGAGAGAATCCAAGTATTCCTCTCTCGCTCTCTTGTATTCAAAATTCAATTCTCGTATTCTTTCTTTGGCGACATTCATCGTATGGGTTTTGGCCTATTTGTACTATGATAATAACAATGCTCCTTTTTTAACTAATGACTGTGTTGAAAGTTTTTCAAGTTAACTAATATGTGCAATAAGAGGCGAGACCAAATAAGCATTAACGTTAAGGAATTATTTTTTAATACATCTACTTATGAAATCAACAAAGAACTTACGATTGGTTTAATTTGTTAGTATATTTTTAAAATTAAAATCCTTTTTTGTTGTTCATTACAATGTTTGCTGTCTTTTTACAATCTTATATGATAATTTTTATTTAAAATAGGCTTTATCTTTGTAAAAAATCTAGAAGGGCAATTAATCTTTATTCGTATGAAAGCTTTTCTGGCGGTAAATCTTCCCAATCTACGTTGTGTAAATTTCTTTTTTTACATTTAAGATTCTCAAATAACAGGTAATTTTTTTATTATTCCGTTTCCATACACTCGCTACTTTGTAAATTTTGTCTTAAAGAAAACTTTCGTGAACCTCTTGTATAACGATATTAGTATTATATTTTATATTTAAAAAAGGTGAAAAAAGAAGCATGTATTGTTTAAAAGTTCATATAAAAATAAAGTTTGTATGAACATGATTAATTGCTAAGCTTCATGTGCAATGGTTTCCAGATTTTGGTTCTGTGCGCCCTAACAGCAGTCTGCAGTGGTGGACACTCTGGATACCACGGTGGTCATGGTCAGGCCGTGTCATCACAACGCTTGGTGCAGGAGCACATTTCAGATCACAGCCATCATCATCATGAACACGAAAAGGTGAATACGGTGGCAGTACTTCTTTTCACAATTATAAACATACCATTACGCCGTTCCCCTGCTGGTGTAAGAATAAATATCAGAGTGCCAGACTTTCCTATCTGGACACACATATTTCGGCTCTTCATCATCCATACACCTTCTCATATAGCTGCTATAATTTCTCTTCCTTCTTAATTTTCCTTGTTTCATAATTTTATTTAATTGATCCAATCATACTGTCCTTGAACTTCCTCTATCACGTCTTCCACTCACATTTGCATTATTAATCTTGCATTTACATTTTAAATACTATATTTGTTTGGTTCGTTTCTTTAATCTTATTCAACACATTAACTTGACGTTCACATTCATTCCTAATCCCTTAATTTCGTACTATGTCATACATTGTCACCAAAAGTACATATATTCCTATGTGCACACATTTTTACAGTATTTCTTCAACCACATCAAATTTAAATATTCATCCCATCCCCAAATTAATTGTGAAGAAAAAAATCTGTATAGATTTTTTTCTGGTATAGTACAATACTTAAGAATAGAACGTTCGGCAAATAATCAAAGTCATATCTTTGAATCATTAATCTTCTTTTGTTTTTTTATATCGTTGAACAACGATAATGTTGTTTTTAATCTTTAATCATAAAAAAATACATGGCAAACCCATTCCAGGTCATTCAAGAGGAACGACGTCAATCGCGTTACTACGCATACATTCACCTCATTAAATCGAATTATAAAGAGTATAAATTTACTTCTTGTTCACAGTCTTACCCAAAATACAAGTTCGAGTACTCCGTAAACGATCCTCACACCGAAGACCAGAAGAACCAATGGGAAAGCAGAGACGGAGACTCCGTGAAAGGCCAGTACTCCCTGCTGCAGCCTGATGGCTCTACCAGGACTGTCTCCTACACTGCTGACAAGCACAATGGGTGAGTCAACCATAAACGTACTGTACATGTATGTATCAAGAATAAAACCTGGAGTAGAGATCGTGTAACAGAAGAAACAGAAGTGCAATGATAAGAATGATTTTTAATCTAAAATTTCTTTTTATTCCTATTTTAAAACCTAAATATTTTGAACCATTTAGTCAGTCGAAATTATTTATCATTAATTCGACTAGATCAGTGTACTTTACGATACAAAGTTTTTTATGTAAAGTCAAAAAAATCTAACAAATATTATACAACACTTCTTATATTATTTTAAAAAATCCTTTTGATCACGAACATAATCCAAATATTTACGAAAGAGAAAATTTATTTATTACTTTTTTATCACAAGAAATGATTTTTATAGAACCTTGTTTTCTAGTCCTTTTGTTGGACAACTTATAAAAAAATTAAGGTTTTAAATCTCACTACAAAATTCAATATTTTTTTTAAATCTCGTGTTTCTTTCAAATATTGTTATAAATCTTTTAACTATCTTCTTTTTAACCATGCATTGAGACTATAAATTTCCAATTAAGAAAACTAATATTGCTCTACAATATAATTTTTATCAAATAATCAAAATAATGGGAAAATGAATGATTCTCTTTTGGAATAAAATAACCATATGTAAATTCTAAAAAAATATAAATCGACTTATTAAACAAAATTATTATGTTATTTTCCTTTGTGTTGAATATACATATACTATCGTATCATGTCCCTTTTGGGGAGAACAGATACCACGCCTTTTTATCCATGCGCATATGCGTCGATCACGTGCATACATTTCATAATACATTCTCTTCTGTTTCTCATATTTTTTACCTTTTCTTCCATTAAATTAACTTTTATTTTTTTCTCAGTCTACCTCTTCCTCGCTATCCATTAATTCCAGAGATATATATACATGTACTTTTAACCATAATTACTCTCAATACGGCCACAACCATCAACGTTTTCCTTTATTTCACTTATGACATCCGTCTCTCACAAAAAGTTTTTATCCGATCGTTCCTTACTTTATAATACATTGTAATACTAGATATTTACGCAAGCCACGCATTTTATCACATTTATTCAATGTTACATATAAAAAGGAAATTATAACCATAGTTAATTATAAATTTTCATAATAAATATTTAACATGTGTATATTAATTAACCATAATGAATTAACTGCTCACCAGAGCGGCAAACTTGCATAACAGTGTAAGAAATTCGTAAGTACACCATTTGAATTTATTCTCTTTTTACACATCATGTGCCGAAAATTTAAATGTTTTATTCCAAAAAAATGTAATATTATTTACATAATTATCACTGCGCTATATATGTTGCTAAAATATTTGTATTTACATTTATTTATTTTTTTAGTTCATATGTTACTTTCGTATTGTACCCCTCAACACACCCAAACTGGCATTACGGACATATTTAAATGCGTAACATTGTTTTCGACTCGATCAATTGAGTCTCGAGGATTTGAATCACTTGAGAAGGCAGTTCGTCTTGACACATTTTGACAATCTTACCGCACATGGATAAGCAACAATGTTCGTAAAAGTCTTTTACCAAATTAAGGGACTTTTTCAAATTTACAACTGGCATTAGTTGGTCACACAAATGTCAATGTATGCCAACATATATCAAATAGTCTGAAAATTAAATCATGTTATAAATTCAACCATTTCAAATACCGATCGATGTAGCCCGATTTGTTAGCCTAAACCATGTCTACTAAAAACTACATCCGTAACGCATTATATCATCAAATTTGCTGTGTTCGACTTTTCTAAGTTTTGAATACCATAAGATACAGCTAAAAGTCTCACATATTCCTTAATTTGATCAAGAATGAAGCGTTTGACTATAAAGAAACGGTGATATATTTTCTAATTTATTATTTTATATTCTTAAAATACTGTATTGTAAACATACAAATGACTAGTTTATTAATGACAGGTGATGTATATTCCAACGAATTATAGTTAAAGAGATTAATTCCACTGCTGGGTAAATATTAATAATGCTAATAGAATGACAATTCGTATAGAGCCGTTTAGAGAGCAAACTCTTCTTAAGGGCACTTTAACTCAAGATTCGAACCCACTATTATTGACAGATTAAGAATATTACAAAATAAATATGTTCAAGTTGAATATGAGGATGGAAAAATAATGGTTGACGCTATAGATTGGGTACTTCCCCGCATCTGTTCATATTCAGAGAAACATATTTAGTAAGGAGCTGCAGAGAACTTACCAAAGGAAGGCGAACTACAAATAAACCTGTAGATCTTGCGATATGCGATAACACATTCAGCCTTAGGTGTTGTGTTATGTATGGTTATGTAATGTTCTCATAACTTTGATAAGACCTCCCAAAAAAAATGTCGGCAGGCGTTAACTAAATCACTAACACAAAGATGCAAACATTTTCACCCTTTGTTTAAAACACAAATGGTGTTCCCTTAAAATATAATTTAAATCACTTGTACAATTTGTATACTCAGAACTTCCGCATTATACATGGTATGATTTTTCTAAACCATTGACAAAAAAATTTACACCAACTAATAAAAACATTTTCTTTGTTTTTTTTTAATGTTGTCGATATGCAATTCTTAATCTTATTTTATTGAATGAATAAGAGTTGTTTCGCCAAACAATGTTCAACCTTTACAGTTTGACAAGGATCTTTTTTGGCGAAACAATGTTACCAATTCGATAAAGTAAGATTTAAAGCTACGAAAAATAATAGGATTATTTTATCTCATTTTCTTTGTTCTTCAGGTTCCAAGCAGAAGTGAATACTGAAGGAGGGCACCACATCCAACATGCACAAGATTACCACCAATTCAACACCGTTCATGGTCATGATGAGCTTCTTCATCATTATTGAGTATTATTAAATACACGCTGTTTGATTTTTCAATTTTAATAAACTTTATATGATTAAAATATTTCTTCTTTTTTTTTAATTTAACATTTCATTTTATAGCACCTTGGAGGGGTGTTTGTCAGAGGCAGGGACTATTGCCTCAATAATCCAGATAATTATACAATGAAGTATTAGTTAATTTATTTTCAGACAAACTAGATAAAAGTTAATTAAGGAAGTTACAAGGTGGCAAAACTTATTTAATTTATTATTAATTTGAACAAATAACAATAATATTAAAAAGACAATTTATATAGCGCCATTTTAAGAGAAGACACTCCTCGAGGTCACTGTAAATTGGAATTTAAACCCATTTTATTGACAGATTGAAAAATATTAAAAACTTAATACAGGTAAGTTCGGTGTAAAGATAGTAAACCGGTGGTTGCGGCCATTATATTAGACCAAGAGTTTCCAAAGTGATTTATTTGATCTTTCTAGGGGTTGATAGTTTCAATACAAAAAAATGGGGGTCGACGACAGTAAAAATAGACCCCCTTACTACTGCTATTTGTTTGTTACTTCAAAATATATATGATTCCAATAGGTGTCTAATTAAGAATATTTGTACTTATTTTGAATTTACATATTTATATTATTTTATAAATGTCAAAAATTAAAAAAAACTCTGCTCGTATTTTTTTGCTTTAAAATTTGTCAGCGCAGATTTCAATATTATATGTTGCACAAGATAATGCTATAATCTGTAGTCCTTTTATCTTTTTCAATTCTTTATTACAAGTGATTAAAATGAAAAGGTGGATATCTAGTGAAATATTTAATATCGAGTACTATACAAACTTATTAATTTGAGTAAGTGAAGTAAATGACTAAAGATCGAAAGTAAATGACTAGGGGTCGACGGTTTTAAAAGTTTTTGGTAAAGGGGTCTGCGGCCAAAAAAACTTTGGGAACTCTTGGATTAGATACATCCTCGCATCTACATATATTTAGAAAAACATATTTGGTAAGAAAGCCGCAGAGAACTTACCAAAGGAATACGAACTACAAATAAACTTGTCTAGATCTTTTGACATGTGATAGTAACACACTCAACTTTAGTTGAAGTATAATGTTCATATACAGTCATAAATTTAGATAACACCTTCCAAAAAGGGGTTTCTTCTATTGTTCTTAAAGCTGCACGTGCCACTCACATCTCCAATATTTCGAGGGACACAGAATAAGCAACAGCCAAAGCCCTGTCATCATACCCCACCCTCTTGTATCGATTTGGAATAATCAAATTATTCGATAAAGACAAAATTAGCTTCAAAGTTCTACTCCTTGCCAAAGGAACATCTCTTAGACACACATTCGAAAGATACAATGGAGATAAGGGACGTGAATACAAATACATTAAAAAATAATCTCATTAAAAGACGTAAATACAAAGATAAAAAAAATTAAATAAATCTGTACGCGCCATTTTAGTCAATATAGACATTTTAGAACCGGATAATAAAATAACTAAATACATTAATAATAAAATAAGACAAGATATTAAGAGGAAATCAAAATCGATAATGAAATTGTAACATTGAGTTGTAATTAACAGATGGAGCGAGCCTTCATCAGTTAGGAAACTGGTATCCGAGTATCATTGAATGGACGACAGTAAAGGACGACGTAAAAGAAGAAAAGCGATGAACTGGGTAATTTCTGCTTAAGCGTGCCGTTAATCATCTGAAAGACGCTGAATATTTATTTTTTTAATTTAATAAATTTTATTGTACATTATTTACAATAAGGGACTAACAATATTTAATTTGGCGGATAACAATCAAATCGAGTCATTTTTCTTACATAAAAAAATCTTATTTATTTATTCAACACTTCATTGTAAAAAATATGACTTCTCTTACAACTAACCAGAATAAAAATATCTTCATCATCAAGAAGCTTTAGTCATGAAACAAGAGCCGAAATTTGTCAAATTGTTCGTTTTTAATTTAAAATAAATATTCTGTTTTATAAAATCATATATATCCTAGGATCGGAATCCTATCGCATACACAAGGTCCTACCACCTGACCCTCCCATTGACCAGCTCGGCCAATGGAGTGTCATATAGACTCGTGTAACCGCAAACTTTTTTTTTTCTTTACAAACACACAATTTTATCTCACTCATGAGTGAAATGAAATGTTTCATGAAAATTTGCAGCATCAGGCCTAACCAAAAACTAAAGTAGTTTTAATAAAATACTTAAGTACAGACAATAAACTTTACTCAACTTTCAATTACTAAATTTCATGAAATTCGCAACGTGTTTGTATTATTCGCTGTTAAGTATAACTCAAGACTTGTATTACATACTTAAGTGAGTAGTTGTAAGAAATAACCCAAATGCTTCCATAGAGTCAAAAGTCTTTCCTTTCACCCTTTCGAAGTCCCTAGTTACTACAAATATATTCAAAATAACTTATATTTACGTGTATGTATCGTTTTTTTAGCTGTCCGTGATACTTGGACACACTTTTTCTCAAGATATATCCATGTTTTATCTATTTCATCTTCAATGACCAGAAGGTTTCTAGGTTTTCATAGGTGGAACCTTTGATTTATTTTTCAATTAATTTAATAATTTACTGGTAAAATACATACATAGCATTACGCCATTTCCATGACGGGTAGAAAGAGAGGACAGAGCGCCAGACTGTCCTATCTCGATATACGAGTACATCTTTCATCTCTTCTACACCCATACACATTTTTATACAACTTCGGTGATTCCTCTGACTTTTTACTTTCCTTCTTTCAAAATATAATTTACTTGATCCAGTCATACTTTTCTTAGCCTTCCTCTACCACGTTTTTCACTCACATTGGCACTTTATATTTCTTTTGATAATCTTTCTTTATCTATTCATTCTACGTGTCAATACCATCTCAGAGTGATTTTCGTCGTCTTAGTCAACACATCAGCCTTAAAAGCAATCTTTTCTAACCTATCATAACTATGTTAAGAAGGCCTGTAAAATCCAGGCTATAATACTTTTATAAAAAATCTGGGTTCCAATGGGAATCGAACCCGCAAACCCCCGGGCTGGAAAACTGTCTTGTATTTCCCTGTCTTGCTATATTTTAGTGAGTTTTATCAAAGCTTCTTTGACCATATAGATACTACGATTCACTTATTTCTCATCCAATTTTATTACAGTCCCAAAATTTATGATATCACTGTTTGTCGTTGACTTATATTTCAATTTCAATTGTTAGAATCCTCTTCAAAGATGCATTATCACCAATTGATCATTTATTTGTTAATTTACTTACATTCAAACAAATATATTTTTGTATAGTTCTTTATGGATTAAAATAGTTTGACGTATCCAAAATAAACAGAAAGACTAACAAATCAAATAAACAGTGCAAATATAAGTAGAAGGCGCGGTAGTGGAAAACCAAGTAAAGTGTTGTAATTTGTTTTATCAAACACTGTTTATTCCATTTTTTGTAACGGTATAACCCTACCGGTTTCAAGGCTTTCACCTCATTTTCAGAGGAGCACAAACAAGACGCTCCCCTGAAGATGAGGTGAAAGCTTTGAAACCGGTAGGGTTATACCGTTACAAAAAGTTGAATAACCAGTGTTTGATAAAACAAATTACAATGTCTTTAAACCTCCACAACGCTAATGCCTTAACTATAAACAATATACAAGTACCATTAAGTGTGGTTGGATCAATTGTACAATATTTTGCTCCACTGGAGTGATCGAATCGGATCCACTGAAGTGATCATATCACAAACGTCTCGGTCCTGCAACGCTCCAACTGTAAACCTATAGAAGATATGGTTGTAAAGGCGAAATTGTGATGAACCGGACATGTGATACGCATGGACGATCAAAGACTCCCAAAATACGTTTTGTATGGGTAAGTAATGGGCAAGCAAAATGGTTTGTGGGCAGAGAAAGCGCTATAAGGATAGTCTACGAAAGTCGCTGACTGTGCGGAGCGCCTGAAGACTGGAAGCAGGTAGTTCAGGACCGTGGATGATGGAGCCATCTATTCTCGAGCTGATGGCGTCTCAACTGCTGCAAGCATGCGTCAACGTTGCCAGGCGACCAGCAGGATCCACATGTATATGACATCTGCGAGAGGGAGTGCAGATCTAGGATCGGCCGATTTCTCACAAAAGATCACATGATCGACGCGGAAGCACAGCGCGTCGACGACGACAATATTTTGAAAGAAGGGAACGTTAAACGTCAGAAAAATCGAATCAGTTACATCAGGTGTTTGGATGTTAAAGAGAGAAAATATCACGATAGGAAAGTCTGGCGCGCTCTACCTACCCCGACAGGCAAATGGTGTGATGGTATGTACGTATGTAGGATAAGCGTGTGGACTGAATATCTGTCTTGGCGGCTGACCTCGCCCTCTATTGGGGGATTATGAGATGATCTTGAAACATATATATAATTTCAAGCCTGCCAGACGTACCATGTACACAAAATAATAAAAATAAATATATGGGAAATAAATACTAAATGTTAAAATTAGAATGGCCATTTTTTTAATATAATGAAGTAGGATTTTAAATAATTTTCAATGCTATCAATCAATATGCAAAATAACCATTGCGTGCTAATAATACAACTTAATATTGCAAGTGGAAACATAAAAACAATTAAAATCAATCGATAAATATAATATGAGTAACTAGATCGATACATATTTATTAATTTATGCAAATATAAACTGCACCCAACTAAGATTTTTAATGATTTATGATATTTTTAACTCGGAATTTTTTAGATTGAAGATTGATTTTTCAACTATGTATTTTTTTAAGAATGTCAGTATAAGAAATCAACACTGATGTTTTATAAGTACATACATATAATCCCGCCGTTTTACTGTCGGAGTAGAGAGGATAGTGCACATCGCTGATTTCATCGTGCGATTCTTCCGCGTCCATGGATCTTCCCATACAGTTAGTTCCTTCGGATTTTCTGACATTAAACTTTACCTTGTTTCTAGTTTTTATTCAGTTCATTCAACGACACTTTCCACGCTGTTTGATATAAACTTGAAATAAAAAGTTTGTTTTTAAGAATAATATATTATATATGTTTCTATTTAAGGTCAATTTAGATACTCGTACACAAAACTTTAAATTGATATGCAAATTGAGAGAAAGTAGTTAAATATTTATTATTTTATCAAAACCTGTGAGACTTAAATGGTTTAACATGATATATGTTTATTTATCATCCAACATGAACTCAAATATCACCGAACACGACTCATTGTTTGGGAATCGAAAGATTTAAAACAATTCTGCAGTATAATTTACCAAATCACCGATTTCAGATGAATGACAATTACAGGGTGCACCCAGGATGGATGGATGACAATTACAGGGTGCACCCAAGATGGATGGATGACAATTACAGGGTGCACCCAGGATGGATGGATGACAATTACAGGGTGCACCCAGGATAGATGGATGACAATTACAGGGTGCACCCAGGATGGATGGATGACAATTACAGGGTGCACCCAGGATGGATGAATGACAATTACAGGGTGCACCCAGGATGGATGGATGACAATTACAGGGTGCACCCAGGATGGATGGATGACAATTACAGGGTGCACCCAGGATGGATGGATGACAATTACAGGGTGCACCCAGGATGGATGGATGACAATTACAGGGTGCACCCAGGATGGATGGATGACAATTACAGGGTGCACCCAGGATGGATGGATGACAATTACAGGGTGCACCCAGGATGGATGAATGACAATTACAGGGTGCACCCAGGATGGATGAATGACAATTACAGGGTGCACCCAGGATGGATGGATGACAATTACAGGGTGCACCCAGGATGGATGGATGACAATTACAGGGTGCACCCAGGATGGATGGATGACAATTACAGGGTGCACCCAGGATGGATGGATGACAATTACAGGGTGCACCCAGGATGGATGAATGACAATTACAGGCTGCACCCAGGATGGATGGATGACAATTACAGGGTGCACCCAGGATGGATGGATGACAATTACAGGGTGCACCCAGGATGGATGAATGACAATTACAGGGTGCACCCAGGATGGATGGATGACAATTACAGGGTGCACCCAGGATGGATGGATGACAATTACAGGGTGCACCCAGGATGGATGGATGACAATTACAGGGTGCACCCAGGATGGATGGATGGCAATTACAGGTTGCACGCGTGGTTGCTTTCTAACTATATTTATCTCAGCAAAACGAACAATAAAAGCGACGACCGCAGTAGCAAATGCCTCCCCGTATAGAAATTCACAAGTAATAGCATCCGCAGAGTCACCAAAATTGACAACGAATACGCGCCGATCGTAATACCTTGTATTGTAACGATGACGCAGAATAAAATATCTCATATTGAAACTCGAATCACAATGCTGCGCTTTAAACACAATTGGAATATGATCGCTACAGGACATCCCCATAAAAACATCTCATCCGAGAAACAAATCGTCAAGTCATACATTGTCCATGGTAACATCTTTATGGCTGGATCCGTAAAAAAAACGGAAAAAGAAGGTAAACTATCAGGATCGTTTATCACGTTTAAGTCATATCGAGCAATAAATACCTCCACCAATTCAATCTTACTTGATTTCAAGTTGGAGCCAACCACCCCCCACTAAGATCGAATTTCCAGCAAGGTCGACTAGAGTTTACTCCAAACCCCAAAGACACTATTCTGCTTTTTTTACAATTCATTTATATTTTATTGTTTTACAATGAAACTTACAAAGCACTCCCCTGCCTAACTAGGCGTATACCCATCTTGATGCAGGTAGAACTCGAAATACTCGAGAGCACCTTAATGATATTGTCGAATATAATGATGGGAGTAAGAAATGGTCCGTCCTCCGGTACATCCTCCACGACGCGTACAGACAATCAACGTACGATGCATGACCTCCCTAGGCATAGGATTCCTGGAAAAAAGCGAAGCCGGGACCCCTGTAACAAATCAGCTGCCACCCTAGGTTTAGCTTAACAAATTTAAAAGTCACCATAGTTAATTAACTACACCCGTCTGGCATTGGCCATTCTTTGCGCCGGGCATTAACATCTGTCGGTTGCATGGTGCATCAACTTTTAATGTCGACGGCTGTCTGAAATCGGTGAAACCTATTGACAGGATCATCTTATTTATTGGTAATTTAAATATCGTCATTTGATAACATATTCAAATGTTAAGTTATAACGATAGCGAAACAGTTTTTAAGAGTTTTAATTTTCTCGATGATGCCTCCCCATTTCTGATGGCTTCTGATGTTCTTCTCTAACAGTTCCTCTCTTCAAACTCAGCTAAGGCAAGTCAAAACATTATCCGTGAAACGTAGTCTTTGTGTACATAAAAATCAGCGTTTATCCAATTACTTTCCAATTACTCAACTTAAAAACGCTTTACTAAAAAATAATTATCGCTTCACTTAAGAAAATCTATAACTTTAATAATTATAATTTTACATTCACACTAGAATACTTTTTACCGAATTAGATTCCATCTTTGAATAAAAAAAACAAAAGGGTTTTTTAAAGACAATCCACACAAACTAGGATTATTTGTGAGACAAAAGAGTTTTATGTTAAAAATATTTAATTGGGTCAATTAGGAATAATTTCGGTTTTATAAACCACACGTCGAAATGCGATAAAAATGCTAATATAGTTTTTTGAATTTTTTAAATCCTTTGACAAAACGTAAGTATTGAAAAGATCAAAATCATGACAAACAAAGACCTACCAACTTCTCTTTTAAATCTAAGCAATGAACTGCTTGATATATTCAAATCTTTAGGTATAATAAATAACACGTTTCAAATAAATCGCATTGGTGGAAATTGCGAGACAAATAGAGTTAAGTCGCTTAAAAAGAACTAGTTGCAACCCATAAAATATTCACGGAAGTAAAACGAATTCTACATTTATGAAAATATATATTCATAAATGTAAAATTTGTTTATGTGTATCATTTATACATCGTCCCCTTTACACCGGTTCAAAAATTGTTATCTAGGTATTTAAAATTCGTTCAGTATCCCCACCGAGATTCAAATTTCGAATTACTTTCGGAGAGAATCCAAGTATTCGACAGCCGTACGGGTTTTGGCCTATTTATACTATGATTCCACAGTAAAGTTATTAAGGGTGAATGTTTATTTTTTCACAAAACATTTTTAAATTGACCTAAAAATTATACAATTTTTACTATTTTATAATCAGTTTTGTTAAAAAACAAATATCATGCAATGATTAAATCAGTTCTGTATTTTATAAATATGAGTACATTTCTTATACCAGTAAATAAATAATTAATGAGTTATAATTCTTTAAAAAAATTCACAATAAAATCATTATTAATACATATATAAGGAAGATTTTGTTGTTATATATCATTTAAACATCTCGATTCAGGACAGTAAGTTCATTCATAACTTCGTACAGATAAAACTGACGAACGGAAGCTTATTTAAGAGTACAATGCTTATTGAGGTAAACAAATTATCTATTTCAATTTTTGCTATAAATTGTCATATATATTTATTTAACGCTTTCATGTACAAAGTAAAATATTGCGGATTTATTGCCAAGTGACAATATTATCAAACTACCTACACAATTATTTTACAAAGTTTTGAGGCTTAACATTATACATAAAAATAAAAAATATCTTTGCAATACCAAAATAAAAAAAAATAAACACTTAAGAAATTAAGGTTCAACAGTTTCCGCCCCTAGAATATAAAAAAAGTGGTGAAAAGAAACAAAAAAAAACTAATGTTCTGACCCTGTAGTTCAATACATTTTTTTAAACGGCGAATTCGTTTTCCAATACCATTGAATAAATATTCTGAAGTTTTGTTCTCAAAATGGTGTAATGCTGTTGAAATCACTTCGTCGTCACTTTTAATTTTTTTCCCACGCAAATCGGATTTCAGATTTGAATTAATAATAATCACTAGGTGCCAAGTCAGGACTATAAGGTGGGTGAATGAATTCTTGGATAGCGCAGTGTTGAACGGCAGTCTTTGCAACAACATAATTGTACACTGGCGCATTGCCATGCAATAATCTCACCCATAGTGACAGCTTTCCTCGGCGTTTTGGTTTTATCTTAAATATTGTCAATTCAATTATCGTTCATAATGATAAAGTGATCAATTCAGTTTCTGGGACAGAAGATCGGAACTCCATAAACGGACGATAATATAACATACATGTCGTGAACAGACTTTTCTATCTATACACATAATCTCCACATTCATACTGTCGTCATGCACAATTTTTATTTACTCAAACTTGTCCGTTTACCTTCTTTCGAAATCTTGTTAACTCAACCCAGTCATGTTTTCCTTGCCTCTTCCTAGAACACTGCATTTCTAACTCGTACACTCGCTTAATCAATCTTTCATGCATTCTCCGCGATAATATAAGATTGTGTGATATATTATCGTTTGTCTAAAGTAAGGCATTATGTGTTATATTATCTTCATTTTTATAATATTGTTATTTTATCTAGATGGCTGTTGTCTGCTCTCTGGCTGCTATGTGTGCCGCCGGAGACTACCATGGAGAACCCAGTGGTCATCACTACGCGGTGTCTTATCAAAACTTTATCCGATACAATGACCACCATCATCATTACACACAAACTCATCACCCTACCACCAAGACGACTTACAAAATCGAGGAAGGACACGTTAGTATGCAACCATAATTCAATTTGATCAATCATAAAATAATTACAATAAAATCCCTTTACATTTTAGAATATGTAGATAAATAATATATGATCCCTCCCCTCACCTTCATATTCTTACACTCAACTTTAATATATTTATTTTGTAATATTTTTATGTGTCAATAATAATAGTAGATTGAATCCAAATTAAAAGATTGACTTTGAGAAAAGTGGTTCGTAAACAGCGGTATGTAAATTGTCCTTTTATTTTTTTTATTATTATGATATTTTTTTTTATTATTATGATAGATTAAGGAATGAGCATATTAGAGAAGAATGAGGATTGAAAAAAACATGTAGAACTTAAAATGAAGAGCATTGAATGAATTATGAAAGATTTCTAAAAAATAATCTATACAAGTAGTATAGAAGGTAAAAGGTTTAGAAATACCTTTGAAAAGGTGGTGTGATCAAATTAGTCAAATTTAAAAAGAAGGAAGAATGAAAAGCCTTTATCATAGGAGAGTATACACGTACATGACGAGGTGAATGAACGTGGCAAAAGCGAACATGAGTACTAATATAGAATGAGGAGGAAATTTGATCTCTCTGCCTACCCTAATAGGGGTGTGATCGGATTAATAATGATAATGCATTACACTATGTGAAATAAATATTACAATGAAATGTGTGTCAAAATTTTAGCTTAGATATTTATAGATATTTTTTTAAACATTACTTCATAAAAATCAATTCTGCAATAAACAATTATTAACTAAGAATCAATGAGATTGTTTTATTTTTACAGAATCATCCATCGCATGAGCCGCACCACGGGACCAGAAAGCCTTACCAAGAGAGGCACAAAGGGCGAGGACATTACTGCTTGATCCAACCAGACGGCAAAGTTAGGACTGTACACTACAACACTTACCAACACTGATCAACTTTTTTGACCCAGTATCGCATTATTTACACTTATGAACATAAGTACTAATTCGAATATTACCTCCAGCATTGCATAAATCACAAATATTAATTCAACTGTTCAGTCTAGTTTCGCATGAATTACACTACAAGCCCTTAAACAAATACTAGTAGTACTACCTCCGAAATTGTATGAACTACAAATGCTGATTCAACTAATGATTCAAATATCGCATAAATTACACTTATAAACAGTTGTAATTCAACTGTTTCGTCAAATATTGATTCATATGTTGAGGTAGTATCGCATGAATTACATTTATAAACAGTTGTAATTCAACTGTTTCGTCCAACATTATATGAATAACAAATATTGATTCAAATGTCAAGTCTAGTATCGCATGAATTACACTTATATGGTAAACAGTTGTAATTCAACTGTTTCATCCAACACTATATGAATGACAAATATTGAATCTAGTATCGCGTGAATTGTGCTTATAAAATGTAGCCATTGAACTGTTCCGTCAAAAATTTTATGTACTGCAAAATATTGATTCGTATGTCGAGTCAAGTATCACATATACACTAAATAACACTTATTCAAATTCATCCAACATTACTTAATTTTACGCATACAAATTTTGATTATGTGATCGAATGATATAAAACTAAAATTTACGCTTTATTATTACAATATAGTAAATACATATTTTTAAACTTCAAAACATGTAATAACCATAAGTATTGTATCTTTTTTTCACGTGAAATACTTTACTTTATTAAAAAGATTTATCACTGCAAAAAATGTCAAATATTTCGTTCCTTAAAAAAACTCGTCTGAAAGAGAATATCAGGTTCTAAATGTGGATGAAAATTTCTTTGACGAAAAAGTATGTATCGTATTGTACGAGTACTTTAGTTCGGAGAGTTTCGTCATTGTTTTGTTTCTGTATTCGCAACCTTTGTTGCCATGTGGGTTTATTGTCAATGGGTAATCTCTTCCATCGGTATCAATAATTATCAATCAAACAAAAAAGTTAGAAAAAAACTATATCATATTCTTCCTTTTATCAAAAGCACGAATATAACCTTAAATTGAAAGATGGAATTCACGCATCGTTCCAACTAGACTTACGTGTAGTTTCATTGTTTCTCCGTTGAGCTCATGAAGGATGCTCAAATTTTGGAAGAATATCCAATATATTCTGAGTGGAAAAGATTTATTAGGTTACTTATTATTGTGGCTGCATCATGGTAAGCACGTGTGTAGTATACGTCGTCGTGGTGACCACCAGTTTCTGCTTGAAAGTCCTGGGCGACACATGTGGTAGCCAAAGTGCTCAAAACTACCAACTAATTAAAAACAATGCATGTAAATGGTGCAATATTATTTCGAAAGGGATTGAAAATAGCTCATTACCTTCAAAAACACACGCGATCTACGAGTATATATTTTTATCAACCATGCTAAATCTTAAAATATTAACATGATGTTTTGATTTAAATGTTATTTTTTTATTCAATAAAAAAGGTTTTCCTATATACCATATTTAGATTCCATACAAACATCTTGAACTTTTTTGTCGACATATTCATTGTTAACAGTCAGTTAGCAATGTCTATTCACAAATATTTTGTGTTGCAAAAAAGGTTTATGAAAAATAATTTTCGAGCATTATTTCATTCAAGAGTTCAAAATTTTATAAGCATCACTCTCTCTCCGTGGTTGCAGTCCTAAGACTGGTTTGCAGCAATTTCAACTCTTCTCCTCCATTCCTTCCTGTCCTGTGCGGCTCTTTTTAAATCTGTATATGTTGAGCAGCGCACGTCCACCAACAGGTCCTCCAGGTACTCTCGGCGTGGGCGTCCCCTAGAGTTTGTCCCCTCGGTCATACCCTCCATTATGGCATGCAAGAGGCCCTCTTGTCGTATTATATGACCGATCCATCCTGCACGCCTTTCGGACAGGATCCTGAGCAGGTGCCTTCCTCCTTCGATTCGTTGGAGAACCTCTTCATTTGTGATGCGGTCTCTCCAGGAAATTCCTAATAGTCTTCTATAGGACCACATCTCAAAAGCCTCTAGTCTTCGTCTATCTCTTTCGGATAGGCACCATGTCTCGCAGCCGTACATCAAGATACTCCATACATAGGTCTTGATGAGGAGTATTCTCAGTTTTAGGTCTATATTATTTGATTCTATTATTTTCGACCTTTTATTAAATGCAAGTGTAGCCTGATGTATACGGCTGTCGACCTCGCTCTTGGACCGACCGTCCCATGTTATTTTGCTCCCGAGGTAGACAAACTCCTTGGTGTTCTTTAGTGGTTTACCCGACATCACTATTCTCATCTGGTGTTGCGCTCGGCCTCACATTATTCATATAATACTCGTATTTCAAATAGAGTAGTATTTTTTCTAGTTCTGCAAATTTTTCGTTTCGTTACTGCTAACCTCACAACTGACCAAGAAATTTGCTATGATTTATGTGCTGTAAAAAGGATCTTTGATTTGCGATAATATCATATATGCAAACAAATGTTAAAAATCATTATCAGCTACACGAACCATTTTTTCAATAAAACCTTACACAATTCATTATAAAAAACTATATTTTAAGCGTTTTCAACAACAAAAAACCTAAAAACTAATATTTGATTTGATCAACCTTCTTGAATGTTTAATGAAGATGCTAATTTGTCTCCAATATAACAATTGATAAACCATGTTTATTTCGTAATAAACACTTAAGATGGCAACTGGTAAATGAATATGTGTATATTATATAATCTACATTTTATGATTTCTATTGGTCTTCAAATAAAACTATTATATGTTTTTTTAAACGTTTATTTTCCATAAATTAAACTTCTCAGAATAGAATTTGATACAATAAATTACGTTTGATAATGATCGATTGATCAGTTCAAAGGAATAAGCCAAGTATTAATTATGAATATTTAAAATAAAAATTATATGTAGGAAATTTAAATTAAGTTAGCTTATAGTTATAATATAGAAGTTAGATTAGTCCTTAATAGTAATTCATCAGCTATATTGGCAAATGTGTGTACCAATTTATCAAATAAAAAAAAACAATTATGGAACATGGTTTACAAACAAACCGGATATAACACATCGATCAATAATTCCCGGGACTAACCAACAGATGGCGCCTCTAATAACAAATCCATAACATTCTCAGTTAGTATCAGCCTTTAGGAGTTACGTGTCAAACTTTCATAACATTCCGACATTGTGTCATTGAATTACAATAGTGACGCTACTTTTGCTATTTTCAAAACAATGGAAAAAAACGAATTTCGCGTGTTGATAAAACATTGATTTTAAATAGGAAAAAATACCGTTCAAACTCAGCGATGGCTTGAAAAGTGTTATCCGAGCTCTACTCCGTCGAAAAAAACCATTTGTCGGTGGTATGCTGATTTGAAACGCGGTCGTACAGACACAAATGATGCTGAACGCTCTGGTCGTCCAAATGAGGCTGTTACACCAGAAAACATAAAAAAAACTCAAAATCGTGATGGAAAATCGCAAAATAAAGTAACGTGAGATAGCGGACATCCTGAGGATACCATTTGGTAGTGTTTACACTATTTTTCGTGAACATTTCACGAAAAAGCTTTTTCGAAATGGGTGCCGCGTTTGCTAATAATGGAACAACAACGCATCCATGATTCAGAGCGCTGTTTGGCACTGTTTACGCTACATAAACAGGAGTTTTTGCATCGGTATGTGACAATGGGTGAAATTTGGATCCACCAGTATACTCCGGAATCAAATCAGCAGTCAGCTGAGTGGAGAGCAGCCGGTGAAAGTCGTCCGAAGCGACCAAAAACTCAACAGTCGGTCGGGAAGGTTATGGCCTCCGTATTTTGGGATGCGCATGGTATAATGTTCATCGATCACCTTGAAAAGAGAAAAACTATCAATAGCGAATATTACTCGTACATAGCGTTATTGGAGCGTTTGAAGGCAGAAATTGCAAAAAAACTGCCCCATGTGAAGAAGAAAAAAGTTCTCTTTCATCAGGACAATGCACCGTGTCACAAGTCAATGGTAACGACGGTCAAATTGCACGAGTTGAGCTTCGAATTGCTTTTACACCCACCGTTTTCTCCAGATTTGACCCCCAGCGACTATTGGCTGTTCGCAGACCTCAAAAAAATGCTCCAGGGAAAGAGATTTGGCTCCAATGAAGAAGTGATTGCCGAAACTAACGCCTATTTTGAAACCAAAGATAAATCGTTCAACACGGCTGGCATAGAAAAGTTAGGACAGCGTTGGAATAAATGTATCGCTCTTGAAGGAGACTATGTTGATGAATATAGAAGAATTTTGACAAACAAATGTTGTTTTAGTAGTTAGTCCTGGGACTTATTGATCGATGTTTTATTGTTGGGTTTATCATGATGGAAATTGGTTTATCGGTTTATTTAAAATCAATCAAATTTTATGAACATTTAAATAGTATAATACTAATTTATATAAAATATTTATCAATTTATATTTCATGACTGATTTTAATAAAATATACATATAAAATGCATTATTTACAAAAAAAATATTAGGAATTTTTATTTCCTCCGGCAACACTGAAGTATCGAAATCGTAAACATTCAAGTTAATAAATAGCTTTTCTGGGAAACGAATAAATGATTCATCACTAAAAAAGCTTCGATTCCCGCTGGAAACCAGATTTTTTTAAAAGGATTCCCGTCTGATTTTCACTTAAGGCCTCTTTAACATATTCAGTAAGACCTCTTGAACTCATAAAAATTAAAACATTATGTTTACACAATATTTTTATTTTTTATATACGTATGGCATCCAATAAATAGATACATGTATATATTTTTTAAATCGCATTTTTGGTTGGGTGAAATAACTGTAATATTAGTTCAAAAAGGACTTAACCTACAAGGCACATTTTTTTGGTTTATTTGAAATAATAAAAAGTGTATATAAATTTTAAATATTAAAGAGAATTTCAGTTATTATTTTTGTTCCATAGAGGCGCATTCAAAGACCCGAGATATTATCTCAATTGTCTGAAATCAAGTCAAATGTGGATTGAGTATTTTTCGTATAATTAAGTACACTTGTTACTACAAGTTTTGGACATTCTTCATGTTTAATTTCGTAGTTATCGACAATGTCTTTATTTTTACCTCCAAAAAAATGACGTATAAAGCTTATAGGTCATTCGAAAAAAAAATTTCTGCTCTACAATATATTGTGTTTGCTTTTACGTTACATATATTATTTTATTTGATTACAAGCCTTCAAAATAGAATGTCAAGTAGGAGAAAGTGAGCATTTTCGGCACCTTCTTCTGTTCGCGTTCAATCGAGGAAATAAAGCTGCCAAAGCCGATCGCAATATTTGCGAAGTGTACGGTGAAGATGCTACGAATGAAAGGACAGCTCGTCGATGTTTTTTGCCTTTCAAAGGCGGTAATTTCGACCTGAAACATATGGAGCGTTCCAGACGACCAGTGGACTTCAATGAGGATCGCTTAAATTATATTATTCATGAAGATCCCCTCAATTTTCATTCCCTTTTAAATTTGAAAAAAACGGACACAATTTATGTTAACACCTAATATTTTAAATTCTTATCAGTTTACGCTGCAATTTTTTAATTTCTTGACTTAAATACTGATTATTTCATATTTTATTTAAATTTATCATAATTATCTATTTTTTCGTAATTTGCTCTACAATTTAATCTTCTCGGTGTCTTTGAGAGAGATTGATTTTCGTACTAAAATCAATATTTGATTGCTTTTTTGCTTTTCGCATTGTACTATACAATCGATTTTTTAGACATATTTTAAAAGATCTTGTTTTTTTCTTATTTTCGTTGTTTGTTTTAGAGTGTTGACAATTTATTCTTTGTTTTAAGAAACTTGTATTGTTTATCACAAACTTGTGTGTCGTATTGTATACAAATAATATGACATGTGTTTAGATTGCTGTGATATACTATATGTGGGAAACTTGAGTCAATTTATTTTTCATGTATTTTCAGGAAATAATGAAACTAAAACATTTGATACAACCTTTTTCTAATTATTATAGATTCGAGATAAAAACATTTCATTCGCTCAAATTTATATGGATAAGCAGAGGTGTTTGAGCAGTGCATTTCAATATAGTTTTTTTACTTTTAAATCAAGTTCCAAAATGTTTAATCTCCTAGCAATACATTTAAAAAAATCTGCATGCTGATCGATTTAGACTATATATTAATGCATTCCTTACATCAATGTTAGTTATAGAAAATAAAACAAATATATAAATGTCCATAGCTTTTATTAAGGGATCTACATACATGAATCCATGAATATTAAAACATTACAATATGACTAATAATATTTGATATTTTGAAATACACTTTAAAACAAGATAGATATATCATGGTAGTATATGTATACATCTAATGGTGTTTGGGCTTGGAAAACTTGACTTTAGCATTGAATCTGAAGAAAAAAAAAACAGTTTATTATTTCGAGGAAAATATGAAAATCATTATTTTATTTAAATTACATTAAGCCTATATTTGAAAAATCTTCAAACTCATATGAAAATGTATTTTAGGCTTTGCTATAAAGATGCCAAAGGGTAATAAAAGTATTCATAGTTGGTTCTCAAGTGACTCTTGATGTATGATTTTATTCATATTTTATCGTCGGAACTGATATTTTGCATGTTAATATAATATATGAAAAAGTTGACATGTACTTGAAAGATGTGGATATCAATTTTCGCTACTTTATGGTTAATGTAGAATTAATGCTTCATGTTGTCAATGTAGAATTAACACTTCATACCGTAAAAACGCAATTACGATCAAAAAAGTACACAAAGTAACACAAATCTGGACGTGAAATCGACCGAAAAATCAAACTAGAACTCCTGTTTACTCAACAAAAATACTAACACCTACTCGTAGGCCAGTGTCACTAAATCTTCCGCAAAATGATATTCCACTAATATTCAGTTATGACATGTCGTAACTAAAGATAAATGGGGAAAAATAGGTGCAGCTTTCAAATTCCTTTACTTCTAAATACATTTTAAATTATGTACATGGGTAAACCTACCCGCTGTGTTTGTCTGCAGAATAGTACACAGTCCTGGTCCGACCATCAGGCTGCAGCAGGGAGTAGTGCCCCTTCACCACGTCTCCATCCCTTTCCTCGACCTGTTTCTTCACATCCCCAGTGTGGGCATCATGTACGGCGTACTCGAACTTGTAATGGGGGGGAGACTAAAACATACATAGTTGACCGTGAATCTTCAATTCTCTTAAAATGTTATCGATTCTGTTTTAAAATAAACAGTTAAAAACCAAGTAAATTAACCTAATTTCTAGCGTGTAGTCAAAGTCAAGTCATCTATCTATTTACAAAAATATATTCTCTCATTTATTGCGGTTCAATACTTCAATTCTTACTCTTCCAGCATTCAAATTTAATAGAGAATTTTATATAGCGTCGTTTCAAGAGCAAACTCTACTCGGAAATCATGTTTACTACTTACTTTTTGTATGCAGTACAACCTGGTGAAATTATTGCTAAGTGAAAATTTCTTCCAATCAACCAAAAATATGTTTATGAGACCTTTAGTAATAGCATTTTGAAAACCTTTTTCAAAATGCTATTACTAAAGGCTTTCATAATCTTGTACATTTAATTTGTTCATGATATAAATTGTTAATATTCTTGATTCTCAACCAATATGCGTTTCATCTGAGTTATTTAACACATGTAAATTTTATGAGATAAAACATAATATCGAGAGGACAATACTCGATGGTAGCTTTATTCGCGTTTCTATAAAAGTCGAATTAAATAGTGTTAAAACAGTTTAAAAAACTAGTTGCTTACATGTTCCTCCTTCTTGTGTTCTTCGATGTCGTGCTGATGATGACTAGGTTTGGAATACAGAACAAAATTCTGCGAAGACGTCGCGGGGTGGTGGGCGCTGGATTCATCAACGGGCGCGGCAATACACGCAGCGGCCAGAGCAGAAACTAATACCAACTGTAGAGAGATAGAATTTGACTAAAATAAGAATCTTTGAACATATCTTTACGAAAATGTATTGTGTCACTTGTTTGAATTAAAGTAAATGTTTCGAGATTTCTCTTGAACAAGTGTGTTTGGAGTTGAATGTTCAAAGTGACATTCTATTACAAAAAAAAATATAAATCGTCTAAAAACTATAGATTTTTTATGCTTGAAACATTTTTATCCCTATAAGATTGGAATTCCTATAAAAATGGGTTATATTGTGTTGTATTATGTGTGACAGTATAACCTGAAAGACCTATTGTCATGTGACAATCTCTCCTAATCTTTTATAAAGATATAGTAAAAATCATACTTTTATCATACAGGAATCCTTTAAAATAATTATGTTTTACTACTAATATGTTTTAGGCCATTTAGTAAAAAATTCAATAGAATGTGTGTTATTTAATATTTTTCAACGATTGTAAGACGCATCCTTGTTGTGTTTATCTACATTTTTTTTAAATTGGCGGGTTTATCTACATTTTTTACATCCACCCAGGAAACTGTTAAGAGATCTGTTTTCGTGTGTAGAAATTAACTGCAACATTTTCTAGGGAACAATTTGGAATCGAATACATGATCTCCGGATGAAAACAAATTTCTTATTCCAAGAAGTCTAAATAAAGGAATTAAATATATTTAGATTAATGATTTATCATTTTAAATTAGAAGCGAAGGAACACACGTAAAAACTTTTAGTATTGATACAAACATACGTACCATCGGGCCCTGTTGAAGTAGTCAGAGAGGATAGAAGAGCAGACTTTCTCATCTCGACATACATTTTTCACCTCTTCTACTTCGATGCAACATTCTTATACAATTCCTACGATTTTTCTGATTTTTTACATTTCCTGCTTTCAAAATATCATTCACTTACTCCAAACATACTTTTGGTTTTCTCGTGTCTCGCTTTTCACAAACATTTGCACTTTGTATTAATTTTGCTAATTTTTCTTCATTCATTCTTCATTCATGCCTAAACCATATTAGCGTGCTTAATGCACTCATTTCAATAGCATTTATTTGGCTGCGCGCCACGCCTGCGTTTCAATCCGATACATCAAAGTTGGCACCAAAATTTTATTGTGGACTATCATCTTAGAAGATTTTGATACTGTCTGGTTCGAGTATAGATGTTTTAGTGCCACGTTGTATTTGTTTCTTATCGCTACACGACGGTTGATATCCCTCTTAACTCTTCTGTCATCTGAGAAAATACTACCCAAATAGCATAATTCCTCAACTTGATTCTATCCTTCATTATTCACCCATATGCTACATGCACTTTTCCTCTCACATATTTCTATCACCATGACTTTGAATTTTGCAACATTCATTCTCAGATATATAATTTTTTGCATCTCTCAATTTACTTATCAAACTCTGCAGTTCATCTTCACTCTCCGCCAACCCCACAATGTCATCTGCATACAGTAATCCGCATACGTTTCCATTCAACTTTTGTATGCCTTCATACATGTAATTTAATTTCAGCTTTTCAATAAAATAATTTATTTGTAATTTAAGAAAATAAAATAAACTTACTTTGATGTGCATTGTGATTTTATTGATTACACTCAATTTAATATTTTCTTACGTAAGCACGTTTTGGCACGAATCGCAATCGAATGATATGTTCTAAGGAAATATTTCCTTTTATACGTTATATTAAATGCATCGAAATGCGTGTACTTTTATGTTTGCTAATTGATCTACAAACACGAATCCTTTATTTAGTTCAATATGAATCTTTATTATGATAAAATACTTGGCTAATTCCCTTTGTCTGGAATTTGCTGCTATAAACTAGAACACGAAACGCAATAAATTAGATTGCCTTGTATGAAAAAGATTATCTAAATTGCATATTTTGACTTTCAACAGACTTTTAATATAGTTTATTATTAATATAAAAGGAAAAATAAGCAAATAAAAAACTTATTTTTGTGTTCACCGCAGGTTTATTTTTGGGTTTAAATATCATCAACAACCAAACAAATTTTAATAATAGGCCTCTGTTTAATATGTTTCCTATTTAAAACCACCCCCCGGGATATCCAGACCTGGCCTGCCCGAAAGATTCATTTTCACTTTTTCCCCGCCCCATTTACCATTGAGTCACATCTCTCCCCACTTTTCTCCCCCCCCCCCACCTCATTCCTCTTATATTATTAACACTTGTACAGGACATGTATTTTTAGAAATTTAGTTTATCTTCACCTGACGATGAAGACGGTGGTCTTCGAAACCGGTAGTAAACCCAAAAATAAACATGTGAACACAAAAATATAAAATAAGTTTTTTATTTTTCATTTTACATTAAACATGGCACCACAAAGTGAAACTATAGTCTTTTCGAAGATTCAAGAAATAGTGTATTATTATCTTACAGAAATAATTTGATTTTTACATCGAAAAAGTAACTTGAATTTTAGCTTTTTTTCTTTAACTTTACTATCTTCTTATCTTACAGTAATAATTTGATAATAAGATAGAAAAAATAAGTTGAATTTTAGTATTTTTCTTTTCCTTCACTACTTTCTTATCTCACAGTAATAATTTGATTATTGGATAAATAAAACTTTAATTTTTGGATTTTTCTAATTTACTAACTAGGAATACTTATTTTAAGTCAAAAGCTTTCCCCATGTGTCAATAACATTATATCTCGTCACTAAGACTTGTTTATTGGCCTTTCCAGTTCACCGCTCCTCTTTTTTACGTCGTCCTTTACTGTCCATGCAGTGAGACTCTAGAATTAGTTACAAACCAATATAAGACTCGCTCCGTCCTTGACATGCTTTAAGAAGCGACTGAAAAAACTCTTAATTTCTAGTCAGTAAAATAACGTGTTTCATTCCTGATTTTTATTTTACTTTCCTCTCCACCATATCTTCCTTTCCTATTGATTGATGATATCTCACTTTATATGAAAAAGAATGTTCGGGTGATTTCGTGGGGATGGATAGTCATTTGAATGATTTATGCGACCATGTAACTTGCTTAATTTACTTTTGTCTGGTTGGTTGGAAGAGATTGCCGCCTGGCAATAATCCCGCCAGATTGTATTGCAATAAAAGTGTTAAATAAATAAATGTAAAAGTACGAAAAAAAAGTCGCGATTGATAGCTGAATTTTTTTTTTATGTAAATGAAACCCTGAAATAAACTCGTTCATATAGAACTAACCCATTACTCGTATTATCAGATAATTTGAACATTGAGTATCTCGATGAGTCTTTAATATCCTAGGTTATACCGAATATTTTATGAACTACAAATTTCATATACTTGAGGATATTCATACACACAGAGCTTCTCCATAATAATGACGGGTTCTATCTGGTGATCTAGTACTATTATCTGCCATTCTGTGGATGGAAGACCACTAGTGTATATTACTGTGTGCAAGCTGTTGCACTTCAGCAAGTCAATACACTTGACAGATCAAACCTAAAGATCCGATGGTAAGGAGATTAACATTCCAGAACGATCAGCAGATGTAATCTCCTGCAACCTTTCGTTATGCCGAGCTTATAACTCTGTTTATGTGTTGCATACTAATTTTATGATATGCTGCATATAAGCTGCAGGAAACATCATTTAGATGTGAAATTGTACAAGAGTAAAAGCAGTCTTAAAGTGAATCATCCAGGAATTGAACCTGGGATGAAAAGTTATATATTCTAATTCCAGGTTTTAAGGTTTTACGGTGCAGAACTATGAAATCCATATAAGTGCATACAATCAGAGCTGTGACACAAACAAAGGTCATCAAGACATGCATGTGAAAAATAAAACAAACTTTAAAAAAAGTAAAAAAAATTATAATAATAATTAATGGAAATATAAATACGATTGAAGAAAAATAAGAATTTAACAATAAAACAAAACACTAGTAGGAGAAGAGCTTTGAAGAAACGAACATCTTTCTATCAGCTCGTTACTTGGTGGAGGGAAGAACCCCGGGTCACTTCTTGGTAGAGGGAAGCACCCCGGGTCACTTCTTGGTAGAGGGAAGCACCCCGGGTCACTTCTTGGTAGAGAGAAGCACCCTGGATCACCTCTTGGTGGCATATCTCATCCTCTCTCACACATTCACAGTATTTTTTTTATCAAAACATATATTAGAATGAAAAAAAAAACACTCTTTTACCATGAATTTCATCAATAAAATCAAAATTTTCGATAACGCAATAAATTAGCCGCAAAAGACTCATAATTAGCCATTTTCGTGTCTATTTACTGCAAAACAGTATGAAACAACCTTACGTCACGATTATTTTCAATACTGTCTTTTTTATTTAAAAATGTTTTAAATTTATACAATCGTTTGTATCCGATGCATATTTAACCTAAAGAATTATTACTGCGTATCAGAGTTTCGAAGCAGGCTTAAATGGCTTAAAATCAGGAAGGAACTGTGGCGGTCGCCCACTCGAACACTGTGGGTATTCACACATACGGTCAATGACGGATGAGATGACCTTCGCATTCCTCGACGAAATCTAAATAAACAGTCCAAAGTTCACACGCCGGCCATTCAAGTCCGAAGGTCACACGCCGGCCATTCAACCCAAAGCCGAGCGGACCGCATTACACGCCGGAGCGAGAACGCACCACGGCTATCTCGCTAGTTCCGTATTTGAATGATACCTACATACAACAATTAATCGTTTTGCATTCACAGAAACGAGACGTAGGCATATCGCGAGCGCATTCTCGCACACATTCTAAAAATATATAAATACCTACGTTACTAATAAAATTCCACTCTCTTTCCGCATTGCGATCTAACGTGTTTTATTATTTATCAACATATCATCATCATCATCTCTTCCAATAAGAACCATTCTGCTAAAGAACTTTTACGGACGTTCTTTTAGATCAAACGATAAGACTCTTTTTCATAACAATACATTTTCATTTGCGATTCACTCGGCGCCACTGTGAAACGAACTTAAAAGAATTTTCCGACTGGCACCATCCTTATTTACGTTTAAGAGAGAATTGAAAAATATATTAATAACTTAGAATAAATATCCTTTAAATCTTATTTTCCTTTCCTGTCATTTATATGTACAGCAATAAGCCCGCCAGAAGTATCATGTTTAACCATTTATACCAAAGAATTAAAATAAATATGTAAAACAGAACAGATTCACGTTAAACCTTTTAAAAAATTGTCGCAAAATGTTCGGCTAGCAAAGTGATAGCGATTTTGTCTAAATTAACAGTTGCATGGTATGAAATTATACTAATGTTTCTATTTTAACAATAAAATCCACATTTGTGACAAGAAATGGATGTTTTATGCTAAAAATAACTTTTTTTTTTAAATACACAGAGTATAAAGTGTTCAATTCCTTGGCAAAGGTAACATGTTATACCGGTTGTCCCCATATCTGATTTTTCACTGAAGTAATTGATCTTTTAAATATAATTAAACATGATACTTGGCACCGCTTGAGTAGCGCTGGATTGGGATATAACTGGTGTAAATAAGGACATTAGATAAATTTATCCATCAATCTATCCCTTTGAAACTATGGTTCAATATAATAAGAATGAACAAGATAGAAGTGTCAGTCATGTGTCACCTTTACTCAATGGGTATTGTGGAGAATCCCGGCTGCGAATGTGGTCTGGATGATGAAATTATAGATGATGTATTTTTCGGATGTCCTTTACGCGACAGATTTGATTCACTAAAAGCCATATCTTTAACGCGTCCAATGAATGTTGCGTTTCTTCTTTCCTCGTCGATTATTGAATGTTTTAAGCTTTATAAGTTGAAACTTTAAATTGTCCATAATTAACATTTTCAAAATTTGTTTTACTCATATAATTGCAAAGTGACTTTAATTTGGTGGCACAAATCATCCTGATTTCGGTGGATTACCTAATAAAAATGTAATAAAACACGCATTAAATGTCCATAATTAACATTTTCAAAAATAGTTTTATTATATTGACTGATATAATTGCAAAGTGACTTTAATTTGGTGGCACAAATGATCCTGATTTCGGTGGATTACCTATTATAAATGTGATAAAACACACATTAAATGTCCATAATTAACATTTTCAAAATTAGTTTTATTATATTGACTGATATAATTGCAAAGTGACTTTAATTTGGTGGCACAAATCATCCTGATTTCGGTGGATTACATAATATAAAAAAATAAATTAAAATGAATATTTATTTTCTTTCTTAAAAAAAACTTTTTCCCGCACCTAACAAAAGAATACACTGAATATTTAAGATTAAAAAACCAGTATATTTTTATTGATTCAGACTCTTGTCTCTTCCAAAAAATGTGTTTTTCTCTGAATATCTTAAATAAAACCAATTTGATTTTCTTTCGGCTAAATCATATTTATATTGTTAAGTGGATAGTTAATTTTTTTTTGTTCACAACATGAACAAAAATTAAATCGCACTCTTTTTGTTCAATAGGGTGTAATATCATAATAACATGTTTTCTTAGTTTTTAAGGGCACAATTCAGAAGGTGTTATTAAAAACTCTTATCCAACGGTTATTCCTTCCAGTGTTTACAAACACCATTCAACTGGGCCACAATGTTTTTATTTTCGTAATTTAGAGTAATCAATTTCCATTAAATGACCGCCCCTATGGCTTAGTTGCAAAAATGTGTATTCTTCTTTTTCTTTTGGACTCGATTTCTGAGCTACCAAAATAGATGTCCTTAGGTTTAGTTCTAATTTCATTCACTTACTGGCTTCCTGTGCCTAGTTGATCGTTAAGAATCGCAACAGATTATTTTGCATGTGCAACAAATATCTGTCTAAATATATATTTTAAAAATATTTGCATTGTATAAATTTAAAAAAATAGTTAATAAATTCAGAGTGACTAATGATTTTTTTTTTAAACTTTAACAAGGGTAGAGAATGATTGACCAAATAATGAATTATTTGAAGTCAGATAGTTATGATGTTTTGTGATGAACCCGGTTAAATGAAACTTAAAAAATCTGCATGAACAAATGTATGCATTTGGAGGAAGAAAAATAATTTTATTTGAATATAAAAGAGTAAGAAACTAGGCATGATATAAATTTGTATGTACATTGTATACATATTTACCAATAGTCCAGATGCTTTTTAATATTTAAATTTTTTTAAATGTGTAACTAGCAGTTAAAACTGTTCAGGTGGGACATAAAATAAGTATAAATAGTAATTTTTAAATTGAGTATTTATTGAAAGATGATTAAAAAATTGCATTTTATAAATGTTGCACCAAAGAGAATCCGATTGATAATGGCTACTTCGTCCACAATATCAACTTATTAAACTTGTTGATTATAGATATTTCACGACAGGGATGAATCTAAAAGTAAAAAATAAAATAAACATTAAAACACATGTAGAAATTTCATTATCAAGAAACATAAAACATTCTATGTGAAATTACATTTATCAATTTTAAGAACCATGAGATGTATACTATATTTTTAAATTTAAAAAAAAACTCAATATACATAATAGTATGACGACATGTACTACGTTTTCACTGTATACTTACAACAAATTAGAATCCAGCTGCCTGCCCCTAGAATGTAACACTGATGTCTTGTAAACTAGACTGAAGAGGTTGTCAAACAAATAAGCTCCAAAAAACCTTAATATACATAATAGTATGACGTACTACGTTTCTACTGTATACTTACAACAAATTAGAATCCAGCTGCCTGCCCCTAGAATGTAACACTGACGTCTTGTAAACAAGACTGAAGAGATTGTCAAACAAATAAGCTCAAAAAAGACAAACGAGTATATTTATATTTTATAGCAACAATCCTTTCATACTTAACAACATTTTCAGATTTTTTTATGGTACTGTCCAAGTATAATATCATATAATCTGGTAGATCTATTGCGATATAGTAATCCCTTTCAACTAACCAAAAATATATTAACCTGTACACCGCGTTAAAAATCAAATTCCACGAATCCTGTGCGCGGCACAATTTCGGCGTTTTTTAATTTGGACTCCTCAAAATGAAAATTGACTACCACGAAGGGTTCAGATTAGTAGTATTCACGGAGCGGAACATTTTCACGAGTAGGCTATAAAATTAATGGTTTGTTAAATAACAAGGCTGCCTTACCCACTTCGTCCCTTTACTTTATAATGCACAGTCCTCGTTTTTCCATCAGGTTGCAGCAGGGAGTAATGCCCAATCACCTCATCCCCATCCCTCTCCTCGGTTTGTTCCTTCACGTCCTTAGTGATCGGGTCGTTCACGCTGTACGAGAACTTGTACGCGGGGTAAGCCTATAAATGTGAGTAAACACATGTTACTGAATAATTGGATGATTCAGATCAAACCGAATGAAAAAGATTTCTGGGATATCTTCTCCAGACATCAGTCACAATATCATATGCAGGAGTTAAAGACACAAATAACTTAATGATCCTAAACACTTAATGTTTGGACAAATACCAAAACAGCCATGACTGCCCACAATCCTTTCAAAGGCTCTTCAGGCAGTGAGCGTGTTAATTCTTGAAGAGCTAGAACTGAAACCCTGTGAAGATGAATGCAGTCGTCAGAGTTCCTGCCGGTAGGATATTACCTACGATGGACCATATGAAGATATTTTAATCGTCTACACACCCACGTGAGTAGGTCAGAAGATCTATTTCTAGTAGGCAGAAGATCTATTTCTATGCATATGTGGTGGCATTCAATTAATGTTGCCCCTGATGACTTGGCACTGTACCCCGTTAGCTACTTGAAAGACCTGCTGAAAGAAAGCCTCCATGCCATCGCAATTGTATCTTTCTGGGATGATAATACTCGTAGATCGGGCGTTGTCGATACGATTGGAATTGAAATATTGATTTCACTTAATAAAGTTCATTGAAAATACAATAAAATTATTTACGTATTCCTCATGGCCATGATGATGCTTATCACTAGCGATTCCGGGTTGATCGGACTTGTCATATCGCACGAAGCTCTGGGAGGACTTGGGGCGGTGGTCATCATCCGAATTATGTTTCGGGGCATCCTTCGCCGTGCAGATAGCGACCACATAACACATTAACATCAACTGCGTGGAGAATAAAATAATAAATCAATAAAATATTGGTAAAATTTATTTTTTTACGTCCTCCGCGGTACAGAGAACGGCCACACAATACACTAACACCAACTACGTGAAAAAAAAGTTAATATTGTTTTCCAAAATGTTCCTTTCTCTGCACATGTATCTTGGCAATGAAATTTTTTTTTATAATTTGTTTTTATCATACACTATTTATTCCACTTTTTGTAACGGGGTAACCCTACCAGTATCAAGACTTTCATCTCATCATCAGAGGAGCACAAACAAGACTCGAATTCGTTACAAAAAACGGAGTAAACAGTGTTTGATAAAACGTATTACAATGTCTTTAAAGCTGCACAATATTCATGCCTTAACTATAAACAATATATAAACTTTTTTTATCTACATAAAACGGTGGCTAGTTATCAGGAGTTCAATGGGAAAAAAGAAGTAGACAATCTACGAGTACGGAAGCTCCTTACCCTATATACAACAGGATTACAAATTAACATACATAGTCGTCTCCAGTGACCCTAACGACAAGAACACTAATCCTCCGCTTTGTTTTGTGTCTTCTATTTTCTCGTCACGTTATAATATACATTAATTCATCCATTAATTATTTAACCTTAGCAATACCATCCACTTCAAACTATTCTGGACGTATCAGATTCTGTCAAATCAAGTTCTAATTTACGCTAAAATAATTTTGTCTTATCACCGTGTTGTCCGCAGGGTCGACAGCAGTACACGGGCACATCGCTACGGGACTAGCAAAGTTAGAAACTAAAAGTAATGTCAGGCTCTTTTTTATCTAAAATTCCAAACAATTTATGCCATTTTTGCTTTCGTTCGCATTCTCGACATAGAAACAAATGCGGACCTTCAATCGATGTCCAAATTAAGTAAAGAGCATGGCTTGCTCGTTAATCGTACGAAGTCTCAAGCGATCCTCATTGACAGTCCTCGGCTTTTCAGTAAATTCAACACTGACTTACTCCCTCCAATATTACTTGATGGATCTAGAATTCCACCAAATAAAACCATTAAAAACCTAGGAGTGCTGTGCTAATGGATAACACTATCTCATGGCGAGATTAAATAAATGAGGTTAGCCGAAGCCTCTTCTTCATTAATTCCCTTAAAGTGTTGCGATTTGCAATTCTTCTCAGTGTACTTTTTTTCTTTTGTTGAAATGATTATTTTGAGTCAAAACGCAAAAAAACACATTCAATAAAATCATACGTAAGCAAATCTAAAAAAGATGTAAAAAATATTTAAAATAGCAAAAGTCTTCTTCAATAAACGAAGAAACTTAAAATACACAACCTACTTTTAAAAACATCGTTTTTTATTTTTAAATTAAACAAAATAAAACTTTTATGTACAAATGTTTCACAAACAAATATTGTTGTTGATAGATAAACGAATAAAACTTGAATGAAACTCCTGTGGCAAGTGTTTTCTTTTATACAGGATTACTGGAACAAGTTGTTTTTTAATTTTCAATAAATCTTTTTCAATTATTAACTATTTACACTCATTATTGTAAGTTTCTGAAATATTTATGGTCGCAACCTCCGAGAATGTACTTGACAATGGTGTCATTTTATGATAAAGATGCATATTTTATTTCTGCAAAGAAGACAACTCGATGACCTTCGCAGTGAACTCGAGTCTTGCTAAAAAGCCCAAGCTCGCGTTTATGCATTTAATTCCGACACTATTTTATGTTTATATACTCGTAAACGGCAATCCGGTTCGAGTAAAGACATTCATGATGTCATCTTTGAAAAGTTAAATGATACTTAATCAATTTTACTTTACAGTCCCACAAGCTTGATGCTTATTCAATCACCAATTCGAGATTGCACGACCACTATATACTTCACGAAAATTTTGGTTACAAAACAAAATCAATGTTAAAAAAACCTATTTTTATTAACCCTTGTCTATTTTGACAGGGCGTACCAATAACTTGTATCCTTTGTCAAAATCAAAATCTTCTTCTACATTATGGTTCATGGTTCATCGCGTAGTTAACTACATTTTCTAATCGATCTATCGTTTCTTGACATTTCCCTTGGTCAAACTTTGGAAGGATAACTGGAAATCATGTACGGTTATCAACCTTTCTCGAAACATAATCAAACGACTTGAACTGTATTTGTTACGGTTATAAATCATCTATTTTTCTCCAAACATAATAAAACCACTTAAACTGTATTTTTTACGGTTATCAATCATCTATTTACAAACATAATCATACCATTTGAACAGTATTTCTTTACGGTTATTAATCACATTTTTTTTCAAACATAATAAAACCACTTAGACTGGATTTTTTACTGTTATCAATTATATACTTTTCTCCAAACATAATCAAACCACTTGAACTGTATTTTTTATCAATCCATAGTATACTAAGCACTGGAAATAAATGTACTTAAATAAAAACAACATCCTATTGCCCTAAATATCCATTATTCCCCCCCCCCCCTCTTTTTATGAGACAGAAATAACCTTAACATACGTATGATATATCTGAAACAGAAAGAAGGAAGAAATCTGAATTAAATAAATTTAAGAATTTTTTTTGTCAATGTTCGTTTGTACACAATCTTACTCAGATCTGAGTAATATATTAAATGAACACGTCAGAAGTTCAAAATAATAACTTAATCAGCAGACCAAATAAGAGTAACATGGCCATATTAAAACAGGTGAAATACATGAAAATGTTGGCTACATGTTCAATACCCTTTATGAAACACTGATAATTATACAAAAAAGTGAAGCATTCAAAGCTATGTCGTTTGTAAAAGGGCATAGATAAATCTTGTTTATAAATTTTAAGCATACCACAAACCGCCATCATGCTACTTATCAGAAGAATCAGTGTTTATTTTATATTTCAGGGGCAAAATTTGAAGCAACGCAACTCATTTAAATATTTTAGAGTAATATTGAGTAAGTAATGAGAATAAGGAGACTGGGAGTGGCTAATGGAGTATGTTATCACATAACAGTTACGAGAAGCAAAGTTCAGCGCGATTTAAAAGATACATATACGCAGGACAGACATGAATTACGTACATTTATGAACACCTCCCTTATAGTTTAACGAAAGGATCAAGTCAAGAATTCAGATAACAAAATTAAGATTTCTTCTGAGAGTAGGGATATTTACTCGTAATCACGCGGCGCTAGAATAAAAAATATGGCATTTTAAGAAATCCTAAAAATAGAGAGACTTCAATATTTGTGGATGAGTCATTCCAGAAAGAAGATTTTCTTTTAACATTATTAAGACTACTAAAACAGAAGATCAGTAGAGGTAAGAGATGAGGGAATTAAGAAGCCCGATTGTTTAGGCTGGGATATGATGACTGGGATATATAGTTAATACTAAATGTAATCAATATATAAAAAACTCGGATCATCGTTCTAAAGTAACACATTGTTGGATGTACTCGTACGTTGATTAAGTATTTGCTTCCTTGACATGATGATTTTTTTTGTGATATTCGTTTTATTTTCTTTTTAACTCGCCAACAATTTGTTTTCGACACAATAGTAATTGAAAAGCTGGTTTAATATAAAACTTTAGGTTTCAAAACTCGAATCAAATAAGAAAAACGATTAAAAAAAATCAAATGTATTTTGAGGCGATTCTTGAGGTTTCCAAGGCAAACAACGAAATCATTTATATGGAAGTTAAAATACCTCCTTTCAATTTCAAAACGCTTAAAACAAATTGTCGGTATACCGTGAAAACTGAACAAATTTATATTCTCGTTTGCTGAAGTATAAACAATTTTCAATGTAATTATTATAGAAGATATTATATATTCAAAGAATGGCTTCACTGAGACAATGTGAAAATAATCAAGAATTGTTTAGTTAAATAATGAAAAGACAAAACATACAACCCCAGGATCACTAGAACTTAAACAGCACTCATTAGTTAGAAACGTGAATTAATATAAATTTTGTTAAATCTGAACATGCTGCAGAAATAAAAATTTTATATCTTAAAATACATATCGATGAATATCCAAAATGGGAGATACATAAACATTTCACAACAAGCAACTTGTAAGGCAAATTCTAATGCAAAGAAAATTCAATCATATCTTAGAAAGGTTAGTAATAAAATCTTGTATTATGCAATTAGTAACCAAAAATAGCATGATATGCATGAATCGCGTAATTTATTCATTTATTTAATTAACGAAAATTGTGAAATAATTCAACAAAAACTGCAAAAAAGCACAACAACATTAAATAATTTAATCATAAATGTCATCCAAAGTGTGCCTTTTACAACACCGACACAAGAAATTGATTTAATCCACAAGATAATTGACTTGAAGTGCGCAATAGTAAACAATAAAGCTTCTAAACATACTGAATTATCTCACCATTATAATAATTACCGCATTTGGATTGAAAGGCAATCTGGCTGCAAATATATTAAAACCCCATCGAATAGAGAGAAACATAGAAATAAATTATTTAACAGGAACACTAAAAACGAATTTATGTAGTCATCATAATGATTGTACAACATTGATCTCCTCGCCACAGTGATGCATTTGTGTGTACGTTACGAGTACTAATGCAGATAAACGTGTGAATGACATTTTCTCCTTGTTTTGCAAGTGGGCATTTACCATACATGCAATTGTCTTAAACAGGGGTCCCGAGAAAAGTTTATCGGAACGAAAATTAAAGCAAAAAGGAAACAAAAAATACATGCCAAAATATATAAACCCTTAAGCAATCTCCCTGTTGAGATAGGCAGAGAGGAGAAAACACCAGACTCTCATATTGCAACACACACACACACACAATTTTGACAATCCCAATAAAAGTTTGCTTGAAGTACGAGTATAGTTGAATTGGGTGATGAAACTCTAAATCAAGAAATTTAGTTACCTTGTCTTGTACACCAACGAAACATAGACTTTTTTAAAGTATAACTCTGAAGGTGAGCGTCTTGTGAGTAATTTCAGTAATACTTGGAGAATCAGACTCGCATATTTATATAAATTAACAAAAAGATGGGAATCGTTGAAAAATTGACATAATGTAAGCATCACTTTGTGTATATAAGGGAATATTTACTACAGAGGTATCATTCAAGAGCAAAACGTGTTTTGTGCATCGGAAAATAATCAATAGGAAGTATATTCTTACTGTTTGGTTTTGATAATGCATGTCGAGGTAAGCTCAATTTATTTTTTATGTACGAAGAACTTGTGTGGATGAAGCTTTGATACAAAACTATTTTAAGTAAAATAAATAACATAGCTCATTTAGTCTTGATTTTTGGATAAGGTATTTTTGTCAAAATTACATTCAAGCATCTTGTCAAACAAACTCTTCCCTTTCATGTTATTTCTTTTCCCTCAGTTTAGTTGCAAATATTTAATATACCTCGATTTACAACCATTTAGAATTAAAAATCGTTAATGTTAGCAACAAATAAAAACATACGGGTTCCTGTAGTATTATTTTATAAGCTTTCTTAACAAGCTGCTATTTTTATAGGTTTTCTTAACAAGTTGATATTTGTAGTGAATTTCTTAACAAGCTGATATGTAGAATTTGATTCCAAGTGAATTTCACTTCGGACTGATTTAATTTTCAGAAAATATAAAATTATGTTTTTCTAAAGCTTCTCGATTGCTTTAATTAAACTTGAGAGCGCCAAGAAGTGACAAAAAAGCTTGACAAAAACCAATTCAAAATGTTTGAAAAATGACTAAAATAAGCCACTGGATTACATTGTGTACTGAATTACAATGCAACATAATACAATACTAAACAACAAAATACAATCCAACACAAACATAAAACAATATAACGGAATACATATACGAGTATGCATACCACATTTCCCTGCCGGGTTTTCCTATCTAGACATCCATTTTCGTCTCTTCCACACCATACACCTCCTCGTACAACTACTACAATTTCTCTGATTTTCAACATTTTCTTCTTTTTCATTTGCACCATATATTTGCTTTGTAAGTCTTTCTTCATTCATTCGTTCTACATGCCCAAAATTTCTCAAAGTACTCTTATAAATCTTACTCAACCCATCAGCCTTAAGTTCACATTTTTCATGTATTTTCTTTGTTCCGTACTCTGTCATATCAACACAATACAATATAAAATAACGCATTATAATGCTAAACAATGTGATTACTTTATTCTGTACTCTGTCATATCAGCACTATACCATATAAAATAACGCATTATAATGCTAAACAATGTGATTACTTTATTCTGTACTCTGTCATATCAGCACTATACCATATAAAATAACGCATTATAATGCTAAACAATGTGATTACTTTATTCTGTACTCTGTCATATGAGCACTATACCATATAAAATAACGCATTGTAATGCTAAACAATGTGATAACTTTATTATGTACTCCATCATATCAGCACAATACAATTTAAATACTGCATAATAATCCTAAACAACCCAATCAATTAATACTGCATTCAATGAGTATGATTAGAATAATAAATATGATATTGCATTAGACTGCTAAATTATCTATGCACAATTGCGAGGGATTGCCTTACATCGATGTTTTCAATTACCATGAGAATTTGTATTTTCAGTTGATAGCAGTATGTTGCCTGGTGGCTGTGTGTGCCGCTGATCATATTCCCGAAGATCCCAATGCTGGACATCATGTGTCCTACTACATTAACTACAGCAAGGATAGACCTAATATTCATGGAACGCCCTCTTTTAGCCATGTAGAATATTTTCACGTAAATATTTTTTTTAAACACGAAAGTTTACAAATGAGGCAGCATTTTCGCCAACTTTAGTAAAATGGGTATTAATATTCAAATAAAAGTAGAATCACAGTAGCTGATTACACAAACCAATTAACTTTTAAACCTCGTCTCGAAATGCTAATCTAAGAATAAATATTTCGATCATCAGACCCGTAAATATAGGCCTAAATCAGGGGCCTTGATACTCAAAAACCAACAAAAATTATTGAGTTTTAATCGTATAAAAGATGTTTGACCTAAAGCGAAACTGAAATTAAATAGACATTTTTTTATCGATCTACAAGTTTGGCATAGCGTTAGCAGATCGCTCGTGACTTGGTCAAAAAAGATCGTTAGATTAATTCAACAACATGGAAGATACGGGGCAGTTACAGAACCTTTTAAATTATGTGCATCAAGCTCTTTGAAGGCTGTGAAGAGGCAACGCAAGATCGATTGAGTTGTAAATAAATCGTCTGGAAGGTTTAAGCTTTACGCGAGCTTTACAGTATTTGAGGTAGATATTGAACACTTATATATGATATGTAAATTTAAATAGTTAACAATAATGTGATTGTTAAATATTATTTTGTGGAGTTAAAAGTCAATGCCAAAACCTTTGATAAATTATTGATAATATATTAAAGATGTTTAATATTTTTTATCGTATTCGTTCAATCCGTTAGAAGGTGAAAACATTTATGGTTCAGAAGCCTAAGAGAGAATTGTTATCTGTCTTTCATGCCATTGTGGTAGTTAGTTTCGTTGAAATCAAAGTAGCTTTTAAGTATTCATTGGAAACCTTTCTATAATGAGGTGCATGGACTCGCCGTAACGCGCTGGACTTTTACGCAGAAGGTCATTGATTCGATCCCTGCGCTATGCTACTCTTATTGAATAGTATGCCTTGACCATTTATATCGTTAAAAAAAAAGATAATTAAGATCATATTTACCATTACTTTTGTAATTGGAAACGTCAGCAGCGACCCTTAAAATGGTCTCAGGAACCATGTATCGAATTTGTTAGTTTGCTGAGTGTAGTAAGTTTACAATACGGAAAATTCTGATATAAAGAGTGAGAGAGACGGAAAAGAAAGTTTGGGATGCTTTAGGGGCCTTTTTTGAGAGGTAGCATAGATCAGATTTTTTAGTGTATGAGGAAAAATGCATAGCAAAAAATAAAAAAGTATATATTTCGTTTGTGGACTTTGAAAAAACATATGATCGCGTGATAAGTGACAAGCCATGTAAAATATTGAATGAATATGGCGTTGAACGTAAACCAAGATGAGGAATTCTGCTATTTGGATAGTATTTTCTCAGATAGTGAAAGAGTTTAGAGATATAGCGTGTTGCGAGAGGAAATAAAGGCAATCGGACACTAAATATATGTACTAGAAATGGACAGGATCAAAATATGCTAAGATGACAGTCCACTCTAGTATTGTAGTTTGGTGCCAACTTTGATATATGGGAGTGAAACGTGGAAGTAAAAAACGAGTGAAAGGAGCCAAATAATTGCTATAAAAACACGTGCATTGAGAATAAATATGGGGTGACAATATAGAATAAATATGGGGTGACAATATACGAAGTGCTGTGGCTAGATATGTATGCATGTAAACTGATGATGTGTAGTTGATTAGGCTGAGTTAAGGCTGATGTGTTATACGTAAGATGAAGATGAGCAAGCTGAAATGTTTAGGGCAAGTGGAACGAAATAATGAAGAAAGGCTAACAAAACAAATATATAGTACAAGTGTGAGTGGAGTGGAGTGTGAGTGTAAAAGAAGACCAAAGAAGGTATAGTTGAATCAACTGAATGATGTTCTGAAAAGAGGAAACTTAGAAAGCCAGAGAAATTGTATGAGAAGGTGTATGGATGTATAAGAAGCAAAGGATGCGTGTTGAGATAGAAAAGTACAATGCTCTGACCTCTCTGCCTACCCCGACAGTAAAAAGCATGATGAAGTGTATGTTTTTATGTATTAAACGTATTAAATTCATTCAATTTACTTTTGATACAATTACTTAAGCATTTGAATATTTAGTAGTTCATTGTCAAATTAAAACTTAATTTATCCTTACAGAATCCGCCCAACTACAAGTTTTTCTACAAAATATATGTACCTGAAATCGGAGACGTCAAGTATCAAAAAGAAGAGAAAAATGGTTCCTTCGTGAAGGGACTCTATACCTTGGAGCAGCCAAATGTACTCGAAAGGACTGTGAACTACACCGCAGACAAGGGCAAGGGGTAGGTCAATTATTTTGGTACATTCAATCATGTGATTTTTTGGAAAATAGATGACTTTGGTTTTATATGGAAGAGGCTTTACCATCTTTGAACTCGTGCGGTTCTCAACACTTACCAATAAAAATAACTTATGGGACCTCAAACCTATTCAGTCCATCGACTGTTTTTTTTATATGTGTGGATTGAATTGCCGACACGTGCTACAATGAACTACAAGATTCGTGCCAACTCTAGAGGTTCTTAGTCCTAAAACTCGTTTAACACGTGCCGCCCTGTGATGGATAGTGAGTTACTAGGGCTTATATTTTATTTAATTTCTCCAAATATACTAATTGCAGGGTCTTAATACTTCATGTATTCCTCATCAAAACGTCCAGCACCGTGGCTGGCGGAATTTTAGCACAGTAAGGCAAGTGGTAATAAGGCAGAAGACAATATTGTTTCTCAGAAATACTCTTCGATATGTTAATTATTACCAATGTGGGTTTGCTGAAAAGTATCATGATTTATTATTGGCATAAATCAATATTTTTTTATATAAATATTGACATCCCAATTAAGATCTCATACCACTCTCGTTTATAAATTAGGACGTATAGTTAGTTATAAACAAGTTGTGTTTAAATTAAATCAAAGTGCTCTTTAAGTCCTTTTCGGAAACTTATTTTTACGAGCAAATTGAAATAATGTTTATTTCTTATATCAATCCTAATGGGTGCAATATCATGACGGGGATTTTTTTCGTTCTTGGCCCCATAGCGTAAAATGATCTGCCCATATTAAGAGACATTAGTGGTGTGTGCAGCTTCAGTAAACACTTGAAGAGAACCCTTTTTGGGATGTCTTATCAAAATTTACGAGATTTGAAAAGTTCGAGTACACACAAACACTATATTTCACGTAGAGCCGAATGTTTTACTTTCAAATATAAGCCTTCATGAAAGTTTTTCTGTTTATTTTGTCTGCCTTAGGTAAGTTTTTTGAGATGTCTTATTAAATATATATTTTTTAACATACACAGATGTGGAAAAGCACGTAATGTTATTACCGTTACTATGAACTTATTTTTCATATTTGTAGTATATTTAAATATTTCAATAATTGTGAATTTGATTTTCGAGTACCCTTGAGAAGAGCCTAGTCTCTAAATGGTGATTTATACTCGTAAATTGGCATTTGGCATTGGCATAATTATTATTTTGTAGAATAAATATTCTCAGTTATACCTGTTTTTTTTCTTACTTTTTTAGTATTCAAACTTATCGAATATATTTTTTTCAGATTTAACGCTGATAACAAGTATACAATAACACATGTACGAGGATAATGACAATATGATTCTTTTCATGTTGTGATGAAACTTCCATATTGTGGTTTTCGAATCGCGCGATACTATGTTATATTAAAAAAATGTTTTATCATGTATAAAAATCTTTTCATAATAATTTTTTTTTCATAAAACACGCTTATAAAACAACAAAATGTATTGATTATTTCCTTTATTATCATAACATAACAACCCCCGTAGGTATTAAGGCTAATTCACAACAATTCTCCAACTTCAACGATTCTAGTCTGCTCCTTATATTTAATAACTCCAATGCTGCACATATATTTTCCAGCTTTATGAAAACGCTATTATATTACATCCATTTTTCCGTTTATAAGAAGTCAGAAATATGAAGTAATACTTAAAGAATCAAAAAGGAATTGCAAATCTTTATCCTATCTGAAACAATGTTTCATATTTCATTAAATCACATATATTTATGTTGTTAGTACCATAAACCAGTGCTCCGCAACCTTTTCTCACCTACGACACACCAAAATTTTTCCTAGAATTCCGCGGCACACCAAAAGCTAAAATATATAGGTATTAAATTAGGCATGAGTCTTCAGCGACGCGCATAAGGGTCATTTTTCTTTTTCTATGACTAATTTGGTGCGGCCATGGTGTGTACAAAGCACACTACGTAGTTTTCAACAGTTGGCACCAGGCGCTGGGGGACCATTGAAAAATTATTTAGTTATAATTATTATTCTATACTACATTTTGAAAAATAGACAATATTATGAAAAATAATTTGTCATTGTGTATTAAATACATAATAAAAAATTGTAAAATGTCAAATACATTGAATTTGACCGCGGCACACCTGTATCCGGCTCACGGCACACCAGTGTGCTACGGCACACCGGTTGCGGAGCACTGCCATAAACCACAAATAGTATAAAAAAAATTACTCTATTTTACCATAAATAACACTTATAATGATATAATCAATATATACTTCAGTTCTTGATAACTCATCTGATTATGACACAGCAAGTGTTGAAATGCGTTGTGATTTGCAATAAATAGAGTGGAAAAAAACAAAGTAACCATATTTTAATTTTTCATACGTATACTTTTTGTCCCAAAAAGAATAACGGGTTTTGTTTGAATTCTGTGAATTAAATTTTATAATTCCTTATATTTTTGTATAAAGATTCAAATGTTCAATCATCATCCCTTTATTTTGACAGTAAATGTTATATTATGATTTATATTTTAATAAAGATTGAAATTTTCAATCAAATATTATTTATTTGACCTTTGCAAATTTCATATAATGATTATATTTATTTGCTAACTTAAGATTAAACATTTTATTCACAATTTATTTCCTTTCAAAAACGTCATTTTTCTTCAATGTTTTTGCATTAAAATTAAATTCAGAACCTAGAGACGTTAATGGACCTAAAAAAAATCAACATGTAAGGTTGGTTTTAAATGCGTGAAAATTAAAAAGTTTGAATCGATAGACAAAAATCCATATAACCACTTTCCTTTACACACCATTAAAACTTTTATACATAAAAAAATACATATTTACATTATTTCATATCAAACTGATGTTTTTAAAGAGAGACGAGTAGTCTAAGGCGCTTTACTTGAAACAGTAAAAAGTATTTGTGGAATATTAAGTTTAAAACGACAAATATTATACTTGAAAAGCAGTCTTTAAATGCCTGTAAATTATTTCATAATCGAAAACCAAAAAGGGACGAATCATGTTATTATCTTGATGTTGTCCGTTTTCCCTATAAAAAAGAGAAATAATTTAGATCCAAATCGTTTTGAAGTATTATTTTGCCACATTGCATAAATTCTTTTTATAATTATCTTTAATCCATTTTATGGAAAAAAAAGTGTATTGTAGCAATTTTAAATATGCCAAATTTGAATTCAATGGATAATTTTATACAGCGCCGTTTAGAGAGCCAAATCTCCTCAAGAGTTCTCTCACTCGGGACATCAATTCACTAATATTTAACAAATCACATCTGACAGCTTTACCAGCACCCGAGCGAAACATGTTTAACAATTTTCTTTATATAAAGTAAGATCTTGTGGTGATATTGACATGTGGCAATCCCTTCTACCCAACCAGAAACAAGTTTATGACGCATTAACCACTTGACAGTTTTGCCCGAGCGGGACTCGAGCACGAAGTTTATTTTTATACTGACGAGCCCGAGCCTCGTTCGGGCAAATCTTATTTCGACTTCTTGGGAGTGTTTCTCCCGAGCGTCGTTTGGGCAGATCTTGTTTCAACTTGTTTTCTCCGAACGGAATATAATTTCGTATAGAATTTATTCGTTCACAGTTCGTCATTGTGTTAAGTCGCATGTTAAAAATCCGACAGTTAAGTGGCTAAGTAAAAACCAGACAGAAAACTTTTTTTTTCAAAATAAGGGTGGTTTGAGGGAGAGTTGAACCCGCAACCTCCAGATCGAAAGACGGCGTCTTACCGACTAAGTCACGAAAGTCTTCAAATATCAAAATTTTAAAAGCGTCATATTTCAAAGAACGATAACAACCCCTACATTTTTTTATGTTATCATGGCAAAAAAATTCAGATAGTAGCACAATAGAAACGTGGCGAAGATAATTTACAAAACAAAAAAGGGTCGTTTCTAATAGCAATCATCAAGATTTTCTTTGTAAATTAATACAAATATCCTGTTTATTGAAGTCCTAGAAAGTTGTTGTTCAACTATAACTCATAAGGTAACAAATTAACAAAGCGTTCTGATATGTTGAAAATAAGTTTGTTACGATATTCTAATCGAAGACGACTGGTGAATTAGATTTTTTCTAGAATCATCAATTCTTATGCAAAAGTCCATAAATTTCAATTTTAAAAAATCCACGGTCTTTCAGAACAAGGACGTTCTCTTCAATCGAGTTATAAGAGACTATTAACAACACACTAAACCTCAGTTTACATCTTTTCATTCACAGTCCACTGGACGTGACTGTGAATTGAACTTCCATGAACCTACATCTTTAATGATATGTTCCAGATTTTTTTTTAAATATAACATTGCATGGAATACCGTTTAATACTAATTTTCCTTTATTTACTTATCTTTTTCTTGAATTTATTAGTCTCCTCTAATACTTGATTATATTTTTAAAATATCCGCAATTATTTAACTTGAATTTCAATAAATATTTTTTTGTGAAATCTCATTGATTCACACAACTTAACGTATTCAAAATAAGCTGGTCGATTTGAAGAAATTACTTTATAGCAATCAATCCGCCAGGTGTGCAATATGCACAAAATAACATATATAAATAAATACTTGTTTTAAGGTTAGACATACGCATACAAAACGATAACAAATTAAGTAAAAGACAAACTTTTTATTGACAGCAAAATTACATTAAAAAAGCGTGTTAAACCAAAGATTTCAGCTTATTGTTCATGGGTCTGTTACTTGTTCATGGTGGTCTGGAGCTGTAATTCTTACGATAGGGATGAATCTGAAAATATATATACAAGTATATATTATGAATTATATAAAAAAACGCCAAGGATCGCATAAGAAATATGTTAAAAAAATATTTCAAATCCAGGGTTATAATATAAACTTATCTATTCATTCCATGAGAACAACATTAATTCAATATAAATTTCACTATTCATTCCATCAGAACAACATTCATTCAATATAAACTTCTCTATTCATTCCATAAGAACAACATTCATTCAATATAAACTTCTCTATTCATTCAATAAATTTGAATTTATCAACCGCCAGGTCCTATTTAGAATTTAATATTTTTTTGTTCTTTTTTAATATATTTAAAAATTTAATAAACTTGTAACAGCGTTCTGAGTATTCAAACGACCACTTAAATACTGACAGAGCGAAACACGTCAGTAGTTATCAAAACACTAAACGAAGTTTATTTTTACATTCAATTAAATAGAATATGCTTAGACATTTTACTTATGTGCATACAAATATCAAATACGAGTATTAATATGAATATAAAATATGAGAAGCAAAAATTATCTTAATTGAAAAAAAATTTAGTCCTTCACATTTCTTAAGATAATTAAATTTTAAAGCTTGTAGAATATGTATAAAGTTATTATATTAGGAAATAAGCTTGAAAGTAAGCTGTTACTTTTTTGTTCAAAATCTTGCCGTGATATTTTTTATAAGGATTTTTTTAATGCAATGTTAATGCTTTAGATAAAATGTGTCCATATAGTAGACATGATTCGAAATATATCGTGCATAAAATACCTGACTTTAAAACAAAAGCGAACTAAAATTTCCTATTTTTTAAATATAAGGATATGAAATTGTTAGCTTCGGAAAAACATGATGGTCTCATACCGTCTTCAAAAATATTTTAGTAACGAATTCTTACTAAACCTTCATAACGCACTTGAAATTGATTTCAAGCAACTAAAAAATCTATCGGAAGACAAATTTATATCGCAAAGTCTGACATCGAAACTAAAAAAAAAAATCAAATTATATTGTTTATTTTGATACACATGTTTTAGAAGTTAAAATAATATATTTTATTCCAACTTTTTAGAATGGCAAATTTTATATTATACTTAGTAAACCACGCTTATCAGACAATTATTTTACTGTGGTTAGGGAAAGAATATACCTAATCACAAATCAAATGGGGACACTTTGAAATTCGTTTTGGCAATTGAATTTGTTACAAAAAGCTTATTTTCATAGGGAGATTTTTAAGCCTTGTTTATAATGACATTCCGATGATTTCCGATTTAAGTGCTTGTCTAAAAAACATTGAGGATGAGTTACGTACAGAGTTTTTTTATGTTTATCCTTATTTTAACTGTATTGCTGGCACTGTATGGATTATATTAATATGTATACATTTTTTCGAGAAATAAGAGAAAGTACTCAAAGTAAATATGCATGTTTGATTAAACAAGCTAATTCCAGTTATTCTTTGAATTATACATTTACAGTACATAAATTAGAGATGGAGCTACGTAAAAACGAGTGGTTCATAGTAAGTCGTCACTCAAGAATCAAAAAGGCTTATATTTGATCTAAAAAGCAAAAACATTGGATTAATATAGACGACACTACGCACGATAAAGTACCACATGAGTTGTATTAACAGAATTAACATTCTAAGGAGTATCATTTGAAACTTAATCAACG
>OX463838.1:51056749-51161792 GCA_949825065.1 Odontocerum albicorne | reverse complement strand
TAGACGCAGTAAATTATAAAATAAAATAAAAATTGAAGTCAGAGTCAAGAGTTGGAGTCGGGAGTCGGTGTCGGAGCATAAAATAAAGCCGGAGTCGGTAAATTTTCATCCGACTCCACAGCCCTGGTTTTTTTGCATATAAAAACCTAGTATTTTGCAAAATTTAAAAATACCTTATGCCGATGTTTGTATTAAATTGTTAAATAAATGGTTTTCTGTATTTTTTTATGGTTCAGAATTCGATATGGAATATTGCCTCATACTTAGATAAATTTCTGATTGTTTCCCGTTAGCTACATTTTTGCTTATGACGGCAGTAATAGTACATATTATATAATGTATACAAAAACAAAATAAACCATGGATGCTCTCAAGTTATTAATCTCAAACTAAAAACAGTAAATATTTCGGTTTTCTTACAAAATATGTATCAGTATTAGTTTCATTGCTTCAAATTTTATGTTGATTTTTTCCTGTAGTTTCCACGTTTGAAAATACTCCCACGAGCGAAAGCGAAAAAAATCTGATACGCACAGGGCGTGGCTATCTAAAGAAAAGCTTTAAAAACATATAAATGTTGGACTTCGCGTCCCTCTTAGCACTACGCCCGGGAACTAATCACCTCCTACCAACCCTCACTACACCACTGCCTCCGAGTATGTACTTGACAATGGAAGATTTCTATCTTTCTTCTTGTAAGTAATAATGTGTATATTTCATTTGCGCAAAGAAGACAACTTGGTAACCTTCGCAGAGAACTCGAGTTTCGCCAATAGGTTGATGACTCCGCCATCACTGTGATACGGCAATTCGGTTGTAGTATAAAAGTTTATTGGGTCATTATCAAGAAGTAAACAAACGACAATCTTATTACAAAAAATCAACAGTTTTATGATTTAACTTTGTCTAATTAAATAAATAATAAGTCATGCATTTTCTTTAGAAATTAAGAAGGTTTGCCAAAGAAATGACAGGACATTTTTTCTTGAGTGTTCTTTATGGCTGAATCTTGGCAGGGAAATGTTCAATGTCGATTCGGGATTACATCACTACTACACGTTTTACAAACCTAGATCCAGAAATATTGGTATTTGGAGCATTTCATATCCTACTGACTCAAATATTAGACTCATTTCCATGTTTATTTTAGTGCATTTCGTTTAAATAACTAAAATGTATCAATATAATATCCTGAAAGTATTATATTTCTAAGAAAAAGTGTAAATTAAAATCTGAATGTAAATCGTTGACATACAGGGAAAAGTGACTAATGAATACACAAGTCGTATTTGTTGTAAAAATGGTTTAAAGCAAATTAATAGGAAAACGTTTTATGCTTCAATAAATCTTCTTTTATTCACGCAAAAACAAAAACTTATAAGCGAAGCTACAAAAAGGGGAAAAATGTGAAAGTTCCCTTGATGTAAAAATTAATAAGTCTACTTTCACCAAGTTATTGAAACTTTAGTTTATGTTAACTTGTCAGTATAAATCGCGAAATCTGTGTTGCATATTAAAAAGGTGCAATGAAGAAAACTAAGAACATAATGATCTTCGCCTCCCGATTAATATTTCAAAATTTGTTAACAATTTTATTCAAGTACAATATTTTCCTTCAAGATTCTATAAAACTATTTTCAAATAAATGATAACCTAATAATTACACCGAACCTTCATTGTGTAAAATGAGAAAAGTATTTTTTCTGCTAAAAATAAAATAGGTATCGTTTTTTTAAATATGAACATCGAACTCATGTGTCAAAAATAAAACAAAATATAAGAATCATGACTCATTTGCTGAGACATTTTAGTTCTTTGTTTGTTACGAGATAGATAAGAATAGTTGAAGACCTCAAATACTTTAACAAACTTTTCGCTTATCTTTTAAAATTATAATACATCCGTTAACTTTTACCTTATGTTTCTGGTTAATCTATAACATATCGCTGATGGCATGCCCCTATGAGAAGACACCGTGTTTTTTTTTTTAAAACAACGATCATTCTTTTATTGATAATTGTGTAGCAGAATAATTTGAAATTTGTATTTAACACTATCAAGTTTTTTTTGAATAATCTAACATTTTAATCATATTTTAAATGTAGATACACCAAATCAGACGAAGGTATTGGCACCACACAGTAATAATAAAAAAAATGTTTAGTAGTTTATGGTAGTATTTAAAATTAGGCATTCGTAAATATTAAAAAGTGTGGATTGTAAAAAAAAACATAAACTTTCTAAGAATGCAAACGTGATCAATATAACATTTTTAATGATATTTTCAAAAAATTTATACAGATTTAAAATTAATTAAAAAGAAAACATAAAAAGGTTAGTCATATTGGCCGAAAAATTTAAAGCTTAGGAAACTTGGTCACATTTTACAGTACATCGACTAAATAAGAATGTTTGTAAAAACAAGTTATTCAGGTGGGTGTTTGTGAAATATTATACATTCAAAAATAATAGCAATTTAAATTACTGAAAATATGAATGTTGTAGAAAAATAAAGGAAATTTGTATATTACCAGGTATGGTATATATAAGGGAGAGATTCATATGCAGGATTATCATTCCGTTTAAGTAACTTCAAACAATAAGTGTTTTTGTGCATTGAACTGGGCCTTTAATCTCTTAAGTCTTGTTTTAATAATGAATACTAAGGTAACAGTGTATTTAAATGCTTTGAAGATGTTTCAAAATATTACTGATTTTCTTATAAAATATATAAATTGTTTTTTATAAGACTTGTTTGATTATTTAGAATTGTTTTTATGAATACTAACAGATCTAAAGAATAAAATATTAATGTCTGAAAAAAACTAGTGATTCCGATGTATATATTATATTTTAATAAATGAAAGTGCTTTATGTTTGTGTATAATCCACTTTCGTATATCAAAAAAGACCTATTTATTTTATGTGGGTACCTCCAAAACATGAAAAACAAATATTGGGAAACGAAACTCGTTAGAAAGAAGCGATTTGATCTCCCCTCCTAACTCCCAGGACATATTTTACTGCTTAAGTGAATCTACTCGTATTCGTTTCATCGTCAAAGTGCATATACACTTCTTCTTACAGCTCCTTCGATTTCTCTGGCTTGAAAATGTATTTTTATCAAAACTCATTCAACCATACTTTTTTTGATCATCTACATACTCTACCATATATTCAACTGTCATTTTGCACAGCTTATTTGCTTTGGAAGGTTATCCACAGTTATTCATAATAAATGCCCAAACTATCCTTCATGATGCTAAATATATCAGTTTTAAGTCAACACAAATTATTTATCACTTAATTTTTACGACTTTGTCCCTTATCAATCTTTTCACCGACTTTTTTTCCTCCGATAGATTGATAATGATACTAAAATAATTTTGTTGAACAATAATATTAGAAGATTTGTACACTGATTGAGTCGAGTAATACATATTTTCTTGCCACGTCGACTTTGTTCCATATCACTAAAGGAGGTTCAATATTTCTCTTGAATCTTCCATTAGTTGTGAAAATAATTCCTTAAATTATTTAACTTAACAACACAAAACTAAATTTTATTGTAAGAAATTTGGTATAGGGTTTTACTGAAAATTATTCCCCTTTCGCGAGAATGATCTCATTGATGTCATTGCACAATAAAGAAAATTGGTTTGTTCAGTTGTTTGTAGTGTGTTGTGTGGTGAACCTGTGTGCCGCTCATCATATCCCCGGAGACCCCAACGCTGGTCATCACGTTCAATACAGTGTGAACCACCCTTCTGATGGAGATCCTGCCTTCAGTCATGTGGATTATGAACACGTAAATATTTCATTCATATTCTTAATCAAAACACTAACAACCGTTTCACTACTACAATTTTCGAACGAAATAGTCGGCATACTAGTATCCGTTGCTCGAAATAACGGAAAGAATCTTAAGTCGCCGTAGGAATTACCACAAAACTTGAATGCGGCCTGAACAAATCTTAACTCTCGTAGAGTTCAACGCTAGGAGATGTAGACGTGGTATATCGGGTCGAAAAGTTTCGAAAAATGTCGTTAGGACACCACTTTCGATGCTGACTTCATTTCAAGCGCGAGGAATGTGTTTATATGAAAGGTAACATCTAAGCATTTTATCAGCAAATTTCTTAAGCAATTTTATTGGCGTAATTTTGAAGATGGAAAAAAAAAAGTTGTTTTTTCGATGCTTGATGCTTTTAGACTACACAGTGGACTTATTTTGTCGTACGTAACAACGTGGGCAGTGATGGAGTTGAACTGAACTTTTTTTCACTATTACGGGAATAAACGACTATTATTTTTTTTAATTAAATGTTTTCGCAGTTCTATGAAATATTTAGTTTAACCTTTAATTCTTCTTCGTTTTCAACAACTTTCTAATTATAAATGGGAAAAATCATAAGTATAGCACGAAGAAAGACTAATTACAATAGTATTTAAATCGGTCGGAAAACTTTGGAGACAATCTTAAAATTATCAAATCATTGTGGTTTTAAAACATTGATCCCCAATCAAAATGTCAAAATTATATAGAGCCTGCGATAGTTGTACCGTTTGGCGAATTAATGGTAACTTTAAATTATTAACCAACAATTACTATGCAAATATGATCATGCTATTTTAAGGCCTATTTTATTAAAATTCTGTAGCCCTAAAAAAATATTTCAAAGTTACTAGCCGCATTGCATTTGTCATTCGGTATCATTATCTTCATAGAAACCCATAAATTACAGACAGCATAAACGAATCTAACGTTTTGGTTACTTTGAGATTCCTTGTTTATTATTAACATTTTTGTTGTAAATCTTTCCTTAAGATCTCACCAATCTAAATTAACTGATCGTAACAAGTTTCCTTTTTAAAATTAGAGAAAACTTATTTTTATTAAACAAACTCTTTCCTATTCTTTTTTAAACTCAACATGTTCATCAAATTGACTTGATATAAAACCTTACCTTTATCTTAGTTTTTAAACATTTAGTTTATGTATTGTGTCAAATGTGTGAATGATTGCAGAATCCTCCCAACTATAAGTTCTCATACAGCGTGTATGACCCCAACACAGGGGACATGAAGGACCAAGCCGAGGAAAAAACTGGACACCTTGTGGAAGGAAACTACACCCAGGTGCAGTCTGATGGAAATGTTAGGACCATTACTTACACTGCAGACAAGCACAAAGGGTAGGACAACACTTTTGTTTTGTTCACTTATGAAACAGTATTTTTTTCTTCTCTTTAAGTTATTTGTTACACATGTATCAATCTTTCGAAAGACAATTTCGATGTTCTCATACTAGCTCGATTTGCCTTATTTTTAAGGAATATAAAATGCATACATACTATTACGCTGGTTTTTCTTACTTTTAACATTTGTTTTAACATATCATTCACTTGATCCCACCGTACTTTCAATGGTTTTCCTCTACCGCGTCTTCCACTTACGTTTGCACTGCTTATTTGTTTTATTATTGTAGTATTTCTTTATTAATTTATTTCACCTGCTCAAATCATCTCAAAGTACTATTCATTCCGTAGTTTATCATATATTTAATCTCCATGCATTTAACTACATGTATTGAAAAAATCGTAAAATAACTATTAAAGATATGTCATTGTCATGAAACAGATTTTATTAAAAACATTTTTGAAGACTTTTACTGTTGATATTAGTTGACCTCAAGATTCGTATAAAATTTGTTCGTTTTATTTAGATAAATAAGTGTTTAGAAAAAAACACAGGATCAGTCAATAGTATATATTTTATTGTTATTCAACTAATACTCGTATGTATTATTTAATCTTCTGGTTATATGAAAAAATACAACGTGGCAATAAGCTCTCCAGTTTCTACTGTATACACCGTAAATATAATACTTGACAATATGTGTTACATATTTCTGTCTTTATTTATTCTTTTCACCGCTTTATTAAGTTACGAAGAATCGTAAAATATAGAAAAGAGTTATTTTTCTCATCTTAGTAAATATGATAAGGATTTAGGAACAAAGCTAATCTTCAATATGCGTCCCATATGTGTTTTTCGTCAGTTAAAATTCACGATACATATTTTTTTTTCAGATTCAATGCTGATGTGAATTATAATATTATCCATGAAGAAAACAACGAGTAGTTCTTCTTCACTTCATACTCAGACAGATATTCAAAGTAATTTGAAATGTTTATGCTTACTTACAGAAGATTTATTCTGATTATTATTATCTATTTAACATTGTAAATTTAAAATCTTCATTTTTGTTTATTGGAGGTGCATTTTGATTATTATTATCGGATAAACATTGTAAATTCCAGTCATACGATATTTTTAATCGACCCGAACTACGATGAAGCGTTCGTAGACGATGTTGGAAACTCGGGTCTCAAAAAATCAATAACGTTATCCAATAATAATTATATATTTATTCTGTTCAGATGAAAAAACAACTATATTAACAACGTAATATTTCCATTTTTATTCAAAAAATTATCAAAAAAAATAAAAATTATTGGGTCCAAAATGAAAAATATTTATCCGTGTGTGAGCGAGGCCGGTAAACAATATTGTCATAATACGAGTACTTGTAATACATTTGTCAACAACAAAGTCAGTCATTTACAACATTGTATTGAAAATTCAGGCTTAATTAAGATCTGAACTTTTCACATATCTGTTGTAAAAAATAATATGTTTTCTCTCATTAGCGATCAAAAATAAACATTTAAATATATGGTATATAATATAAGCTATTGAGATTTCAAACCGCATAAAAAAGCATTTAAGTTAATTTTACCACCAATAAATAAAAAAATCTATAGAGCAAAAGTTTGCAGATGTCTTTGCCCAAAACGCTCCATAGCTTGCCAAGATGTTAACACATTAATTATGTTCATAATGTTTGTTTAATGACGATAATTCTAAAGATAAGATAAAAAATTTACATACTCAAAACAAACGACATGGAAAATATTCCTAATCAATTCCAAAAAACACGAATAAAACAACTGTTTTACTTAAATAAAAACAATAATTTTAAAAAAGGTGATCAAATTGACAAAAAGTTGAATATTGAATTACACAACAGGAACATTGATGTTTTTGAAAGAGGTCATACTCAATAACAACCTCCGTAATGTAGATACGACCTTCGTAACCTAGTTTATAAGAATCCTGTCTTCCGATTCGGGAGTTACGAGTTCGACGCCCGTTTGAAACCATTTTTTTAAAAAAAAGGCTTTCAGTGTTGTATTAACTTAAAGCCCCATATAAAACTTAAAGGTTTGTTGGAAGAGATTGTCAAATCGCAATATTTCCCTTCAGGCTGTACTGTATACAGGGAAAGTATAATAGAATAAAACGAAATGTTATTTGGGCAACGCGCTATAAAAAATGCATTGTTCGATAATTCACTGCACGACAGTGTTCCTAACCAAAAAAATAGGAACAGAACTAAAGCCATAAAGATTACCTAACGGATCCAAGTGACAATTTGTGAATCAAAGTGCCATAAGCATGTTGGTAAATGAGGTGAAAAGGTTCTTCAGAGAAGATCACGATCCAAACTACGAGGCAACCAATGAAGAGGGAGAAATGACAGACCATCGTGTCATGTGAAAAGAGAGACCTTTAGTTAACAATAGATAGATGCTGATGGATATGTAATGTTTCGCCGCGCGCATTTATATTGACTGCACATACTCGTACTTAACGGATTGACTAATTTCATAACATGATACATACTTATTATATAAATGTACATATATGTAAACCAAATTACTATAAATTCTAAGGAAATATAAACTGGAATACTTCAAAATTATTTGCTAAAATTAACACTTTATTTGTGAAATGACTTTTATTCAAATAAGTCAACATATTTGAGCTTCACAAAAATAACAATAAAATTTTAAAAAATAAATGATTGGAACGAATGATATCATGATAAAAAATTACACATGTACGAGTATAATGACAATATGATTCCTTTCATATTGTGATGAAACTTCCATATTGTGGTTTTCGAATCAAACGATGATATGTTATATTAAAAAAAATTTTTATCATGTATTAAAATCTTTTCATAATAAAAATTGTTTCATAAAACACACTTATAAAACAACAAAATTTAATAATTATTTCCTTTATTATCATAACATAACAACCCCCGTAGATATTAAGAATAATTCACAACAATTCTTCGACTTCAACGATTCTAGGCTGTTCCTTATATTTTAATAACTCCAAGGCTCCGCATATATTTTACTGACTTAATGAAAACGCTATTGTATGACATCCATTTTTACTTTAATAAGAAGTCAGAAATATGAAGTAATACTTAAAGTATCCAATAGTAATTGCAAATGAACTCGTATATCCTATCTGAAATCATGTTTCATATTTCATTAAATCACATATATTTATGTTATTGGTACCATAAACAACAAATAGTTTTAAAAACTTTTACTCTATTTTACCATGAATAACATACATAATGATATAATCAATAAATACTTCAGTTCTTGATAACTTATCTGATAATGAAACAGCAAGTGTTGAAATGCGTTGTGATTTGCAATAAATAGTGTAGAATAAAACAAAGTAACCATGTTTTAATTTTTAATACGTATACTTTTTGTTCCAAAAAGAATAACGGGTGTTATTTGAACTTAGTGAATTAAATTTTATAATTCCTTATATTTTTGTATAAAGATTCAAATTTTCAATCATCATCACTTTATTTTGACTTTGTAAATTTTATATTATATTATGATTTATATTTTAATAAAGATTGAAATTTTCAATCTAATATTATTTATTTGACCTTTACCAATTTCATATAATGATTATATTTATTTGCTGACTTAAGATTAAATATTATATTCACAATTTATTTCCTTTCAAAAACGTCATTTTTCTTCAATGTTTTTGCATTAAAATTAAATTCAGAACCTAAAGACGTTAATGGATCTAAAAAAGTTAAATATGTATTGTTGGTTTTAAATGCGTGAAAATTAAAAAGTTTTAATCGATAGACAAAAATCCATATAACCAATTTCCTTTACACACCATTGAAACTTTTATACATAAAAAAATTACAAATTTACATTATTTCATATCAAACTGATTGTTTTTAAAAGAAAGACGAGTAGTCTAAGGCGCTTTACTTGAAAGAGTAAAAAAATATTTGTGGTATATTAAGTTTAAAACGATAAATATTATACTTGAAAAGCAGTCTTTAAATGCCTGTAAAATATTTCATAATCGAAAACCAAAAAGGGACGAATCATGTAATTACCTTGATGTTGTCCGTTTTCCCTATAAAAAAGAGAAATAATATAGATCCAAATCGTTTTGAAGTATTATTTTGCCACATTGTATAAATTCTTTTTATAATCATCTTTAATCAATTTTATGGAAAAAAAGTGTATTGTAGCAATTTTAAATATGCCAAATTTGAATTCAATGGACAATTTTATACAGCGCCGTTTAGAGAGCAAAATCTACTCAAGAGCGCTCTCACTTGGGACATCAATTCACTAATATTTAACAAATCACATCTAACAGCTTCACCAGCACCCGAGCGAAACATGTTTAACAATTTTCTTTATATAAAGTAAGACCTTGTGGTGATATTAACATGTGGCAATCCAGAAATCCAACCAGAAACAAGTTTATGAGGCATTTACCACCACTTGACAGTTTTGCCCGAGCGGGACTCGGGCACAAAGTTTATTTTTATACTGACGAGCCCGAGCCTCGTTCGGGCAAATCTTGTTTCGACTTGTTGGGAGTCTCCCGAGCGTCGTTTGGGAAGATCTTGTTTCAACTTGTTTTCTCCGAACGGAATATAGTTTCGTATAGAATTTATTCGTTCACAGTTCGTCATTGTGTTAAGTCGCGTGTTAAAAATCCGACTGATACGTGGTTAAGTAAAAACCAGACCGAAAACTTTTAATTTAAAAAAAAGGGTGGTTTCAGGGGGAGTTGAACCCGCAACCTCCAGATCGAAAGACGGCAACGGACTGTTGTGAAATTACTCCTGAAAAGAAAAATACTTCGACTGTCTGTCCATCTGAAAGGATAGCGGAGTATCAGAGAGTAATCTGCCCAGTTTAAGTTTCCTGACGGGGTATCAGCTCGTCAGGATCAAATATATAACTATTTAACAGCAAATATGTGTTTCATTGTATATTTCTACCTACCCAAGCACTGACGACTGACTACTTCTTCCCACGATATCTTGAGATCTAATAGAGCCTTGCTTTACCTGTACACTGAGCTACCGGATTAAAATATATACATTGTAACATCCAGGGTTTTAGTAATGCAACGGAAATCGTTAATTAAAGGGGGTCTTATTAATTAAAGGAGGGAAATATAATAATTTATTCGTTCACAGTTCGTCATTGTGTTAAGTCGCGTGTTAAAAATCCGAATGTTAAGTGGTTAAGTAAAAACCAGACAGAAAACTTTTAATTTCAAAAAAAGGGTGGTTTCAGGGGGAGTTGAAACCGCAACCTCCAGATCGAAAGACGGCGTCTTACCGACTAAGTCACGAAAGTCTTCAAATATCAAAATGTTAAATGCGTCATATTTCAAAGAACGATAACAACCCCTACATTTTTTTTATTTTATCATGGCAAAAAAATTTCAGATAGTAGCACAATAGAAACGTGGCGAAGATAATTTACAAAACAAAAAAGGGCCGTTTCTAGTAGCAATCATAAAGATTTTCTTGGTAAATTAAAACCAATATCCTGTTTATTGAAGTCCTAGACAGTTGTCGTCCGACTATTCTCTATTCATTCAATATAAACTCATAAGGTAACAAATTAACAAAGCGTTCTGATATGTTGAAAATAAGTTTGATACGATATTCTAATCGAAGACGACTGGTGAATTAGATTTTTTCTAGAATCATCAATTCTTATGCAAAAGTCCATTCATTTCAATTTTAAAAAATCCACGTTCTTTCAGAACAAGGATGTTCTCTTCAATCGAGCTATGAGAGACTGTTAACAACACACTAAACCTCAGTTGACATCGTTTCATTCACAGTCCACTAGACGTGACTGTAAATTGAACTTCCTAGAACCTACATCTTTAATGATGTTCCAGATTTTTTTTTAAATATACATTGCATGGAATACCGTTTCATACTAATTTTCCTATATTTACTTATCTTATTCTTGAATGTATTAGTCTCCTCTAGTACTTTCATTATTTTTTTTAAATATCCGTAATTATTTAACTTGAATTTCAATAAATATTTTTTTGTGAAATCTCATTGATTCACACAACTTAACGTATTCAAAATAGGCTGGTCGGTTTGAAGAAATTACTTTATAGCAATCAACCCGCCAGGTGTGCAATATGCACAAAATAACATACATTAATAAATACTTGTTTTAAGGCTAGACATACGCATACAAAACGTTAACAAATTAAGTAAAAGATAAACTTTTTATTGACAGCAAAATTACATTAAAAAAGCGTGTTAAACCAAAGATTTCAGCTTATTGTTCAATGGGTCTGTAACTTGTTCATGATGGTCTGGGGATGTAATTCTTACGATAGGGATGAATCTGAAAATACATATATTATGAATTATATAAAAAAAACGCCAAGGATTGCATAAGAAATATGTAAAAATATTTTAATAATTATTTTTCAAATCCAGGGTAATAATATAAACTTCTGTATTCATTCCATGCGAACAACATCCATTCAATATAAATTTCTCTATTCATTCCATCAGAACAACATTCTTTCAATATAAACTTCTCTATTCATTCCATAAGAACAACATTCATTGCATATAAACTTCACTATTGATTCCATAAGAACAACATTCATTCAATAAAAACTTCTCTATTCATTCCATAAGAACAACATTCATTCAATATAAACTTCACTATTGATTCCATAAGAACAACATTCATTCAATATAAACTTCTCTATTCATTCCATAAGAACAACATCCATTCAATAAATTTGAGTTAATCAACCGGCAGGTCCTAATTAGAATTTAATATTTTTTTGTTCTTTTTTAATATATTTAAAAATTTAATAAACTTGTAACAGCATTCTGAGTATTCAAACGACCACTTAAATACTGACAGAGCGAAATACGTCAGTAGTTGTCAAAACACTAAACGAAGTTTATTTTTACATTCAACATTTTACCAATATTTTACATTTTATCAATATATATTTTACATTCAACATTTTACTTATACGCATACAAATATAAAATACGAGTATTAATATAAACATACAATATGAGAAGCAAAAATAATCTTAATTGAAAAAAAATTTTGTTCTTCACATTTCTTAAGATAATTGAATTTTAAAGCTTGTAGAGTATGTATAGAGTTATTATATTAGGAAAAAAGCTTGAAAATAAGCTGTTACTTTAAGTTCAAAATCTTGCCGTGATATTTTTTTATAAAGATTTTTTTTAATGCTTTAGATAAAGGGTGACCATAGACATGATTAGAAATGTATCGTGCATAAAAAACCTGACTTTAAAACAAAAGCGAACTAAAATTTCTTATTTCAAAATATAAGGATATGAAATTGTTAGCTTCGGAATAACATGCTGGTCTCATACCGTGTCAAAAATATTTTAGTAACGAATTCTTACTAAACCTTCATAACGCACTTGAAATTAATTTAAAGCAACTAAAAAATCTATCGGAAGACAAATTTATATCGCAAAGTCTGACATCGAAACTAAAAAAAATAAATCAAATTATTTTGGTGATTTTGATACACATGTTTTTAAAGTTAAAATAATATTTTTTTTTCCAACTTTTTAGAATGGCCAATTTTATAATATTCTAAGTAAACCAAGTTTATCAGACGATTATTTAACTGTGATTATGGAAAGAATATACCTAATCACAAATCAAATGGGGACACTTTGAAATTCGTTTTGGCAATTGTGTTAATTATTCAAAGCTAACGGTGGAAAAGATTCATGTACCAAAAAAATTGTGCAGTACAACGTGACTTTGTTACAAATAACTTATTTTCATAGCAAGATTTTTAAGCCTTATTTATAATGACATTCCGATGATTTCCGATTTAAGTGCTTGTCTAAAAAACATTGAGGATGTGTTACGTACGAAGTTTTTTTATACTTATCCTAATTTTAACTGTATTGCTGGCACTGTATGGATTATGTTAATATGTATATATTTTTTCAATAAATAAGAGAAAATACTCAAAAAACATATGCATCCTTGATAAAACAGGTTCATTCCGGTTAGTCTTTGAATTATACATTTACAGTACATAAATTAGAGATGGAGCTACGTAAAAACGAGTGGTTCATAGTAAGTCGTCACTCAAGAATCAAAAAGGCTTATATATGATCTAAAAAGCATAAACATTGGATAAATATATAGACAAATTACGCACAATAAAGTATCACTTGATTTGTATAAACCGAATTAACAATCGAACGAGTATCATTTAAAACTTAATTAACGGTTTGTAAAATTACAAAATTTACCGTACCCGCTTTTCCCATTTACTTTGTAGTGCACAGTCCTCGTATTTCCATCAGGCTGTAATAGGGAATAATGCCCAATCACATCATCCCCATCCCTCTCCTCGCTTTGCTCCTTCACGTCCATGGTTTCCTGGTCGTTTACGCTGTATGAAAACTTGTACGCGGGGTAAGCCTGGAACACGAGTAATGAATCTGGTAAGAATAATAATAATAAAAGAAAAATGCATATCTATAGAGCGCCGTTTAGAGGGCAGACTCCTCTCAAGGGCGCTTGAACTCGAGATTCGAACCACAACTATTCAGTGTAAGGATAGGAAGGTGGTGGCTGCGACTATTCGATTCGGTACTTCCTCCTATCTGCATATGTTTGAAAACCCATATTTGGTCAGAAAACCGCAGAGAACTTATCAAGAGAATATGAAATATAAAAAAACCTTTATAATCTTCCAATTTGTGTTAGTATAGAAGTTAGTGTAGTGTTCATATTTTATTTTTTTATTTATTTTACGCGTGATAAGATATATACATAATTAAGGAAAAATTAACAAGTTATTTAATTTGGACACACAATTCTAATGGATCTAGGTTTGTTGCCTTTCATTTGTCGTGTCCCCAGTAAACTAGGCTTTTGCGTGTATATCACTGAGGACATATAGCACGAAAAAATAAATCGATACTTCTTTCCAATTTTTTATTTTATAAAACCCCGTTGCACATTATCATCAACCTGACAAACAGTGACACTCAATTACATATGTATACATTACGCGAAATAAACTCCTCACACTTCATCACTCCAGACAGACCAAAACATTCATCCCACAATATATAGCAAATAATTACAAAAAAATATTATATAACATATATATACATATATAAAAATATAAACATAAAACAACAAAAAACACCACACTTAAAAGCTCACACAAACCCTTTCCACAAGACATTCATCTTGCAAGCCCAAGTACTCAAACTCCTGTCGCAATAACAACCACGCACCGATCGACTGCCTATATTGTAAATAAATAATCATTAAATTCGATAGGACCTCCCAAAAAGGGTTGTTTTCAAGTGCTTCCTAAAGTTACACCACACATATTTCTAAAAGTAAGAAGCACACTATGCCATGCCACAAGACCATCAAAAGCTCTATCATAAGCGCCTGCCCTTTTGGATCGATTCGGAACAATAAATTTATTCGATGAAGAAGAAATCTATTTATGTAATGTACTTATTTTCAAATGAGTTCTGTTTTTTATATGTCAATGAATTACATTTATTTAGAAAACAATAAAATATATTACGTATTCGTCATCGCCATGTTGATCCGTATCATTAGCGATTCCGGGTTGATCAGACTTGTCATATCGCACGAAGCTCTGGGAGGACTTGGGGCGGTGGTCGTCATCCGAGTTATGTTTCGGGGCATCCTTCGCCGTGCAGACAGCGACCACATAACACACTAACATCAACTGCGTGGAGAGTAAAAAAATAAATCAATAAAATATTGGTTTTCCCTATCTCATACAAATTGAATGAAAAAAACAAAAAAAAATGGGTTAATTCATAACTGTGGCAAAAATACGTAAAACTTTACGACAAAGAATAAAAGTTTTCGTGGAAAAAAAATAAGAAAGTATAATCAATACAAAAGAAAAACTTTAACATTACAAATTAAATACAGATTTCCTTTTAAATTTCACTTTCACGAAAAGGTTTTATACTAAAATAATAGAACTTACCTTCAAAAACATTTCGGTTTTATCGTATTTATTTAATAAAATAAACAAAAAATGTTAATTATATTTTTGATATTCGCTAAGTATTGTTAAGGATAAACTCAACGGACATGAATGAAAGCTTCTCTAACAAGTACTGTCTTTTATACATGGGCATTGCATTAAATTTTTAAATTATCGGATAAATCCCACTATTATTGTTTATTCTTAAAAAAACTTATGTACACTACCTCCGAGCAGTGGCATAGCGAGGTTCTTCTGAGCCCGGCTATAAAGCATATCCGTGCATCCTTACACAGTGTAAACTCCGTTGTCGTATAAAAATAAGGTGATAGACAAATTATCTTTGGTAACACATCTACCTGCATTTCAGTGTGTTATATTTTTTACATAAATCATAATATTCCTGGATTTATTTTTTTCACGAACGACTATACTGCCCTTATAAGCAAAAATGCAGCTTATGGCAAAAGTTAAGTTTTGAGAAAACGGCACTTTTATGTTTTTTATGTTTTTTATTGCTGCTTCAAAATGTCGTGATTCATAAAAAAAAAGCAGTAAAATGTGATTCATAAGCAAAAACGCAGCAAACAAATAGGCACTTGCTGTCTTTGTGCTTATGAATCACATTTTATTGTTTTTTTGCATAGAAAAACCTAGTATTTTGTAAAATGAAAAAATACCTTATGTCCATTTTTGTCTTGAAATAAATGGTTTTCTGTGTTTTTTATGGATTATGGTTCAGAATTTGATATGGAATATTGCCTCATACTTAGTTAAATTTCTAATTGTTTCCCGTTAGCTGCGTTTTGGCTTACGACGGCAGTAATCATAATAAGACCATGGATGCTCTCAAATTATTAAAAATACTAAAAATAGTAAATATTTCGTTTTCTTACAAAACATGTATCAGTATTAGTTTCATTGCTTCAAATGTTGATTTTTATTTATTTTACCCTGTAGTTTCCACTTTTAAAATACTCCCACGAGCGAAAGCGAAAAATATCTGATACAGACAGGGCGTGGCTAACTAAAGAAAAAGCTTTAAAAACATATAAATTTTGAACTTCACGTCCTTTTTAGCACTTCGCCCGGGAACAAATCACCTCCTTCCAACCCTCACTACACCACTGCCTCCGAGTATGCACTTGACAACGGAAGATATCTATATGTCTTCTTGTAAGTAATAATGTGTATATTTCATTTGCGCAAAGAAGACCACTTGGTGACCTTCGCAGAGAACTCGAGATTCGCCAATAGGTTGATGACTCCGCCATCACTGTGAAACGGCAATTCGGTTGTAGTATAAAAGTTTATGGGGTCATTATCTAGAAGTAAACAAAACGTCAATCCTATTACAAAACGTCAACAGATTTATGATTTAACTTTGCCTAATTAAATAAATAATAAGTCATGCTTTTTCTTTAGCAAGTAAGAAGTTTGCCAAAGAAATGGCAGGACCTTTCTTCTTGATTGTTTTCTCTCGTTTTTAACGAGTTCGTTATGTCTGAATTTTGGTTGGGAACTGTTCAATGTCGATTCGGGATTACATCACTACTACACGTTTTACAAAGCCTAGATCCAGAAGCATTGGTATTTGGAGCATTTCATATCCTTATGACTCAAATATTAGACTCATTACCATGTTTATCCTAGTGCCTTTCGTTTAAATAACTAAAATATATCAATATAATATCCTGAAAGTATTATATTTTCAAGAAAAAGTGTCTATAATTTTCAAAAATAATTGCAATACAACCAAACTCGAAATATATGAAAACCTTTATCGGCACTTGCAATATTTGAAATTTTCACTCATAATGGTTTTGTTCATAAGTTTAATACTTCATCGACTTTTACACGATGACTCGGTAGGTTTGAAAACTTTTTCAAAAGAGGAAAATAATAAAAAAATAAAGGATCAACATTGAATACTATTATAATTTTGTATTCGATGTAACTTTCAATAATTTCAAGGTATACAACGAAGCTCTCGGCTAAAGAAGTACACCCTCATGTATTATAAATTAAAATCTGAATGTAAATCGTTGACATACAAGGAAAAGTGACTAATGAATACACAAGTCGTATTTGTTGCTAAAATGGTTTAAAGCAAATTAATAGGAAAACGTTTTATGCTTCAATAAATCTTCTTTTATTCACGCAAAAATGACAACTGTCCAGTTTCATTCAAATTAGTTAACCTCACGCTATGATCACATACACTGGCCATCACGATCACCCGATCAAGTAGTCCCATACTACTTTTGTGGGACAGACTCAAGACCAGAGGCAACTGATATTTTGTTTAAATATGGCAAACACTGTAACTACCTTCATCTTATTTGGTGTATCTGCACATTTTAACTGTAGATACACCAAATCAGATGAAGGTATTGGCACCACACAGTAATAATAAAAAAAATGTTTCGTAGTTTATGGCAGTATTTAAAATTAGGCATTCGTAAAAATTAAAAATTGTGGATTGTAAAAAAAACATAAACTTTCTAAGAATGGAAACGTGATCAATATAACATTTTTAATGATATTTTCAAGGAATTTATACAGATTTAAAATTAATTAAAAAGAAAACATTATAAAAAGGTAAGTCATATTGGCCGAAAAATTTAAAACTTAGGAAACTTGGTCACTTTTTACAGTACATCGACTAAATAAGAATGTTTGTAAAAACAAGTTATTCAGGTGGGTGTTTGTGAAATATTATACATTCAAAAATAAATAGCAATTTAAATTACTGAAAATATGAATGTTGTAGAAAAATAAAGGAAATTTGTATATTACCAGGTATGGTATATATAAGGGAGAGATTCATATGCAGGATTATCATTCCGTTTAAGTAACTTCAAACAAAAAGTGTTTTTGTACATTGAACTGGGGCTTTAATCTCTTAAGTCTTGTTTTAATAATGAATACTAAGGTAACAGTGTATTTAAATGTTTTGAAAGTGTTTCAAAATATTACTGATTTTCTTATAAAATATATAAATTGTTTTTGTAAGACTTGTTTGATTATTAAGAATTGTTTTTATGAATACTAACAAATCTGAAGGATAAAATATTAATGTCTGAAAAAAACTAGTGTTTCCGATGTACTATATATATATTATGTTTTGATAAATGAAAGTGCTTTATGTTTTTGTATAATCCACTTTCGTAGATCAAAATAGGGCTATTTATTTTATGTGGGTACCTCCAAAACATGAAAAACAAATATTGGGAAACGAAACTCGTTAGGAAGAAGCGATTTGACCCCCCCTCCTAACTCCCAGGACATATTTTACTGCTTTAGTGAATCTACTCGTATTTCGTTTCAGTGTCATAGTGCATATTTCGCTTATTTTATATCAATACACTTCTTCTTACAGCTCCTTCGATTTCTCTGTCTTGAAAATGTATTTTCATCAAAACTTATTCAACCGTACTTTTTTTGACCATCTACATACTCTACCATATATTCAACTTTCATTTTGCACAGCTTATTTGCTTTGAAAGGTTATCCACAGTTATTCATAATACATGCCAAAACCATCCTTCATGATGCTAAATATATTAGTTTTAAGACAACACTAATTATTTATCACTTAATTTTTACGACTTTGTCCCTTATCAATCTTTTCACCGACTTTTTTTCCTCCGATAGACTGATAATGATACTAAAATAATTTTGTCGAACAATAATATTAGAAAATTTGTACACTGTTTGAGTCGAGTAAAACACATTTTATTGCCCCGTCGACTTTGTTCCCTATCACTAAAGGAGGTTCAATATTACTCTTGAATCATCCATTAGTTGTAAAAATAATTCCTTAACTTATTTAACTTGACAACACAAAACTAAATTTTATTGTAAGAAATTTGGTATAGGGTTTTACTGAAAAATTTTCCGCTTTCGCGAGAATGATCTCATTGATATCATTGCACAATAAAGAAAATTGGTTTGTTCAGTTGTTGGTCGTGTGTTGTGTGGTGACCCTGTGTGCCGCTCATCATATCCCCGGAGACCCCAATGCTGGTCATCATGTTCACCACAGTGTAAACCACCCTTCTGATGGAGATCCTGCCTTCAGTCATGTGGATTATGAACACGTAAATATTTCATTCATATTCTTAATCAAAACACTAACATCCGTTTCACTACTACAAATTTCGAACGAAATAGTCGGCATGCTCGTATTCGTTGCTCAAAATAACGAAAAGAATTTTAAGTCGCCGTAGGAATTACCACAAAACTTGAATGCGGCCTGAACAAATCTTAGCTCTCATAGAGTTCAACGCTAGGAGTTGTAGACGTGATACGAGTATATCGGGTCGAAAAGTTTCGAAAAATGTCGTTAGGACACCACTTTCGATGCCGACTTCATTTCAAGTGCGAAGAATGTGTTTATATGAAAGGTAACATCTAAGCATTTTATCAGCAAATTTCTTTAGCAGTTTTATTGGCGTTATTTTGAAGATGGAAAAAAATAAGTTGTTTTTTCGATGCTTGATGCTTTTAGACTACACAGTGGACTTATTTTATCGTACGTAACAACGTGGGCAGTGATGGAGTTAACCTGAACTTTTTTTTACTATTACGGGAATAAACGACTATTATTTTTTTTACTTAAATGTTTTCGCTGTTGCTATGAAATATTTAGTTTAACCTTTAATTCTTCTTCGTTTTCAACAACTTTCTAATTACAAATGGGAATAATCATAAGTATAGCACGAAGAAAGACTAATTAGTATTTAAATTGGTAGGAAAACTTTGGAGACAATCTTAAAATTATTGAGAGTCCATTTTAAACTAACATTTTTAGGTCTAAGGCAATCCAATCATTGTGGTTTTAAAACATTGATTCCCAATCAAAATGTCAAAAATTGCAATAGTTGTACCGTTGTAAACTGCAATAGTTGTACCGTTTGGCAAATTAATGGTAACTTTAAATTATTAACCAACAATTACTATGCAAATATGATCATGCTATTTTAAGGCCTATTCTATTAAAATTCATTAACCCTAAAAAACTATTTCAAAGTTACTAGCCGCATTGCATTTGTCATTCGGTTTTATTATTTGTTCGTTATAATCTTCATAGAAACCCATAAATTACAGAGAGCATAAACGAATCTAACGTTTTGGTTAATATGAGATTTTTTGTTTATTATTAACATTTTTGTTGTAAATCTTTCCTTAAAATCTCACCAATCTAAATTAACTGATCGTAACAAGCCTCCTTTTAATAATTAGAGAAAACTTATTTTTATTAAACAAACTCTTTCCTATTATTTTTTAAACTCAGCATGTTTATCGAATTGACTTGATATAAAAGCTTATCTTTATCTAAGATTTTAAACATTTAGTTTATGTATTGTGTCAAATGTGTTAATGATTGCAGAATCCTCCCAACTATAAGTTCTCATACAGCGTGTATGACCCCAACACAGGGGACAGGAAGGACCAAACCGAGGAAAAAACTTGTGGTAGGAAGCCCCTTGTGGTAGGAAACTACACCCAGGTGCAGTCTGATGGAAATGTTAGGACCATTACTTACACTGCAGACAAGCACAAAGGGTAGGACAACACTTTTGTTTTGTTCACTTATGAAACAGTATTTTTTTCTTCCCTTTATGTTATTTGTTACACATGTATCAATATTTCTAAAAACAATTTCGATGATCTCATACTAGCTCGATTTGCCTTATTTTTAAGGAATATAAAATGCATACATACCATTACGCTGGTTTTTCTTACTTTTAACATTTGTTTTAACATATCATTCACTTGATCCAACCATACTTTCAATGGTTTTCTTCTACCGCGTCTTCCACTTACGTTTGCACTGCTTATTTGTTTTATTAGTATTTCTTTGTTAATTTATTTCACCTGCTCAAATCATCCCAAAGTACTATTCATTCCGTAGTTTAACATATATTTAATCTCCATGCATTTAACTACATGCATTGAAAAAATCAATTATAAAATAACTATTATAGATATGTCATTGTCATGAAACAGATCTTATTAAAAACCTTTTTGTAGACTTCTACTGTTGATATTAGTTGACCTCGAGATTTGTATAAAATTTGTTGGATTTTATTTAGATTAATCCTGTGTTTAGAAAAAAACACAGGATCAGTCAATAGTATATTTTTTTGTTATTAAACTAATATGTATAATTTTATCTTCTGGATATATGAAAAAATACAACGTGGCAATAAGCTCGCCAGTTTCTACTGTATACACCGTAAATATAATACTTGACAATATATTTTACATATTTTTGTCTTTATTTATTCTTTTCACCGCTTTATTAAGTTACGAAGAATCGTAAAATATAGGAAAGAGTTATTTTTCTCATCTTAGTAAATATGATAAGGATTTAGGAACAAAGCTAATCTTCAATATGCGTCCCATATGTGTTTTTCGTCAGTTAAAATTCACGATACATATTTTTTTTTCAGATTCAATGCTGATGTGAATTATAATATTATCCATGAAGAAAACAAGGAGTAGATCTTCTTCACTTCAGACTCATACACATCTTTATAGTTATTTGAAATTTTTATTCTTACTTACAGAAGATTTATTCTGATCATTATTATCTGTTTAACATTGTAAAATTAAAATCATCATTTTTGTTCATCGAAGGTTTATTATGATTTTTATTATCGGATTAACATTGTAAATTCCAGTCATACGATATTTTTAATCGACCCGAACTACTTTGAAGCGTTCGTAGACGAATACTACTGCAACCGGAGTATTAATAATGTACTCTTATACGAAATATTTCAAAGACTTGGTTCACCTTTTTTAATAGCTTTGGAATTTGAACACAATACGAGTACTTGTAATACATTTGTCAACAGCAAAGTCAGTCATTTACAACATAGTATTGAAAATTCAGGCTTAATTAAGATCTGAACTTTTCACATATTTGTTGAAAAAAATAATATTTTTTCTCTCATTAGCGATCAGAAATAAACATTTAAATATATGGTATATAATATAAGCTATTGATATTTCAAACCGCATAAAAAAGCCTTTAAGTGCACCAATAAATACAAAAATCTACAAATCAAAAGTTTGCACATGTCTTTGCCCAAAATGCTCCATAGCTTGCCAAGATGTTAACAAATTAATAATGTTAATAATGTATGTTTAATGACGATAATTCTAAAGATAAGATAAAAATTTTACATACTCAAAAAAAACGTCATGGAAAATATTCGTAATTAATTCCAAAAAACACGAATAAAAAAACTATTTTACTTGAACAAAAACAATAATTTTAAAATAGGTAATCAAATTGACCAAGAGTTGAACATTGAATTACACAACAGGAACATAGATGTTTTTGAAAGAGGTCATACTCAATAACAACCTCCGTAATATAGATACGACCTTCGTAACCTAGTTTATAAGAATCCTGTCTTCCGATTCGGGAGTTACGAGTTCGACGCCCGTTTGAAATCAATTTTTTTTTAAATTTCCAGTGTTGTATTAACTTAAAGCCCCATATAGACCTTAAAGGTTTGTTGGAAGAGATTATCATATCGCAATAATCCCTTCAGGCTATACTGTATACAGGGAAAGAGTAATAGAATAAATCGAAATGTAATTTGGGCAACGCGCTATAAAAAGTGCATTGTTCGATAATTGACTGCACGACAGTGTTCCTAACCAAAAAAATAGCAACAGAACTAAAGCCAAAAAGATTACCTAACGGATCCAAGTGTTTTTTTTTTCACCGAAACTTCAATGTTTTTGCATTAAAATTTGTGGATCAAAGTGCCATAAGCATGTTGGTAAATGAGGTGAAAAGGTTCTTCAGAGAAGATCACGATCCAAACTACGAGGTAACCAATGAAGAGGGAGAAATGACAGACCATCGTGTCGTGTGAAAATAAAGACTTTAGTTAACAATAGATAGATGCTGATGGATATGTAATGTTTCGCCGCGCGCATTTATATTGACTGCACATACTCGTCCTTAACGGATTGACTAGTTTCATAACATGAAACATACTTATTATATAAATGTACATATATGTAAACCAAATCACTATAAATTCTAAGGAAATATAAACTGGAATACTTCAAAATTATTTGCTAAAATAAACACTTTATTTGTGAAATGACTTTTATTCAAATAAGTTAACATGTTTGAGCTTCATAAATATAGCAATAAAATTTAAAAAAAATAATTATTGGAATGAATGATATCATGATAAAAAATTACACATGTACGAGTATAATGACAATATGATTCCTTTCATGTTGTGATGAACTTCCATATTGTGGTTTTCGAATCAAACGATATGTTATATTAAAAAAATGTTTTATCATGTATTAAAATCTTTTCATAATAAAAATTGTTTCATAAAACACACCTATAAAACAACAAAATGTATTAATTATTTCCTTTTTTATCATAACATAACAACCCCCGTAGGTATTAAGACTAATTCCCAACAACTCTCCAACTTCAACGATTCTAGGCTGCTCCTTATATTTTAATAACTCCAAGGCTCCGCATATATTTTACTGACTGAATGAAAACGCTATTGTATTACATCCATTTTTACTTTTATAAGAAGTCAGAAATATGAAGTAATACTTAAAGTATCCATTAGTAATTGTAAATGTATACCCTATCTAAAATCATGTTTCATATTTCATTAAATCACATATATTTATGTTGTTAGTGCCATAAACAACCAATAGTTTTAAAAACTTTTACTCTATTTTACCATGAATAACATACATAATGATATAATCAATATATACTTCAGTTCTTGATAATTTATCAGATAATGACACAGCAAGTGTTGAAATGCGTTGTGATTTGCAATAAATAGTGTAGAATAAAACAAAGTAACCATATTTTAATTTTTCATACGTATACTTTTTGTTCCAAAAAGAATAACGAGTTTTATTTGAACTTCGTGAATTAAATTTTATAATTCCTTATATTTTTTAATAAAGATTCAAATTTTCAATCATCATCACTTTATTTTGACTTTGTAAATTTTATATTATATTATGATTTATATTTTAATAAAGATTGAAATTTTCAACGTAATGTTATTTATTTGACCTTTGCAAATTTCGTATTATGATTATATTTCTTTGCTTACTTAAGATTAAACATTTTATTCACAATTTATTTCCTTTCAAAAATGTCATTTTTCTTCAATGTTTTTGCATTAAAATTAAATTCAGAACCTAAAGACGTTGATGGATCTAAAAAAGTTCAACATGTAAGTTTGATTTTAAATGCGGGAAAATTAAAAAGTTTGAATCGATAGACAAAAATCCATATAACCACTTTCGTTTACACACCATTGAAACTTTTGTACATAAAAAAATTAATTACACATTTACATTATTTCACATCAAACTGATTGTTTTTAAAAGAAAGACAAGTAGTCTAAAGCGGTTTTCTTGAAAGAGTAAAAAAATATTTGTGAAATATTAAGTTGAAAACGATAAATATTATACTTGAAAAGCAGTCTTTAAATGCCTGTAAAATATTCCATAATCGAAAACCAAACAGAGACGAATCATTGAATTACCTTGATGTTGTCCGTTTTCACTACAAAAAAGAGAAATAATATAGATCCAAATCATTTTGAAGTATTATTTTGCCACATTGTATAAATTCTTTTTATAATTATCTTTAATCCATTTTATTGAAAAAAAGTGTATTGTAGCAATTTTAAATATGCCGAATTTGAATTCAATGGACAATTTTATACAGCGCCGTTTAGAGAGCCAAATCTCCTCAAGAGTTTTCTCACTCGGGACATCGATTCACTAATATTTAACAAATCACATCTGACAGCTTTACCAGCACCCGAGCGAAACATGTTTAACAATTTTATTTATATAAAGTAAGACCATGTGGTGATATTGACATGTGGCAATCCCTTTTAACCAACCAGAAACAAGTTTATGAGGCATTTACTACTTGATAGTTTTGCCCGAGCGGGACTCGGACAAGAAGTTTATTATTATACTGACGAGCCCGAGCCTCAGCAAATTTTGTTTCGACTTGTTACGAGTCTCCCGAGCGTCGTTTGGGCAGATCTAGTTTCAACTTGTTTTTTTCCGAATGGAATATATTTTCGTATAGAATTTATTCGTTCACAGTTCGTCATTGTGTTACGTCGCGTATTAAAAATCCGACTGTTAAGTGGTTAAGTAAAAACCAGACACAGACAGAAAACCTTTTTTTAAAAAAAGGGTCGTTTCAGGGGTAATTGAATCCGCAACCTCCAGGTCTAAAGACGGCGTCTTACCAACTAAGTCACGAAAGTCTTCAAATATCAAAATTATAAAAGCGTCACTATTCAAAAAACAGTAACAACCTTTACATTTTTTAATGTTATCATGGCAAAAAAAAACAGATAGTAGCAAAATAGAAACGCGCGAAGATAATTTACAAAACAAAAAAGGGTAATTTCTAATAGCAATCATAAAGATTTTCTTTGTAAATTAAAACGAATATCCTGTTTATTGAAGTCCTAGAAAGTTGTTGTTCAACTATAACTCATAAGGTAACAAATTAACAAAACGCTCTGATATGTTGAAAATAGGTTTGTTACGATATTCTAATCAAAGACGACTGGTGAATTAGATTTTTTCTAGAATCACCATTGTTATGCAAAAGTCCATTAATTTCAATTTAAAAAAATCCACGTTCTTTCAGAACAAGGATGTTCTCTTCAATCGAGCTATGAGAGACTGTAAACAACACACTAAACCTCAGTTTACATATTTTCATTCACAGTCCACTGGACGTGACGTTATTTTCCTACTTAATTATCTTATTTATGAATTTATTAGTCTCTTCTAGTACTTTCATTATTTTTTTTAAATATCTGTAATTATTTAACTTGAATTTAAATAAATATTTTTTTATGAAATCTCATTGATTCACACAAATTAACGTATTCAAAATAAGCTGGTCGGTTTGAAGAAATTACTTTATAGCAATCAATCCTCCAGGTGTGCAATATGCACAAAATAACATCCAGAAATAAATACTTGTTTTAAGGTTAGACATACGCATACAAAATGATAACAAATATAGTAAAAGATAAACTTTTTATTGACTGCAAAATTACATTAAAAAAGCGTGTTAAACCAAATATTTCTGCTTATTGTTCATGGGTCTGTTACTTGTCCATGGTGGTCTGGGGCTGCAATTCTTACGATAGGGATGAATCTGAAAACATATATATATATATATATATATATATATATATATATATATATATATATATATATATATATATATATATATATATATATATATATATATATATATATATATATATATATATATATATATATATATATATATATATATATATATATATATATATATATATATATATATATATATATATATATATATATATATATATATATATATATATATATATATATATATATATATATATATATATATATATATATATATATATATATATATATATATATATATATATATATATATATATATATATATATATATATATATATATATATATATATATATATATATATATATATATATATTATGAATTATGTTAAAAAAGGCCAAGGATCGCATAACAAATACGTAAAAAAATATTTCAAATCCAGGGTTATAATATAAACTTCTCTAATTTCATACATTCGTTCAATATAAATTTCTCTATTCATTCCATCAGAACAACATTCATTCAATATAAACTTATCTATTCATTCCATAAGAACAACATACGTTCAATATAAACTTCTCTATTCATTCTATCATATAAGAATAATATTCATTCAATATAAACTTCACTATTGATTCCATATGAACAACATTCATTCATAATAAACTTCCCTATTCATTCAATAAATTTGAGGTAATGAACCGTCAGGTCCTTATTAGAATTTTAGATATTTTTTAGTTATTTTTTAATATATTTAAAAAATTAATATAATTGTAACAGCATTCTGAGTATTCAAACGACCACTTAAATACTGACAGAGCGAAACACGTCAGTAGTTATTAAAACACTTAACGAAGTTTATTTTTACATTCAATTAAATCTAATATTCAAAATATAAGTATATGAAATTATTAGCTTCGGAATAAAATGGTGGTCTCATACCGTGTTCAAAAATATTTGAGATGTTGTTTATAGTTAAGGCATTAACGTTGTGGAAGTTTAAAGACATTGTAATTTCTTTTTATCAAACACTGTTTATTCCACTTTTTTGTGACGGTATAACCCTACCGGTTTAAAGGCTTTCACCTCATCTTCAGGGGAGCATAAACAAGACTCCCCTGAAGATGAGGTGAAAGCCTTGAAACCGGTAGGGTTATATCGTCACAAAAAAGTGGAATAAACAGTATTTGATAAAAATAAATTACAAAAAAATTTTATTAACGAATTCTTACTAAACCTTCATAACGCACTTGAAATTAAAAAAATCTATCCGAAGACAAATTTATATCGCAGTCTGACATCGAAACTAAAAAAAATAAAACAAATTATTTTGTTTATTTTGATAAACATGTTTTTAAAGTTAAAATAATATTTTTTTTCCAACTTTTTAGAATGCCCAATTTTATATTGTATTATTCTTAGTAAACCACGTTTATTACACGATTATTTTACTGTGATTATGGAAAGAATATACTTAATCACAAATCAAATGAGGACACTTTGAAATTCGTTTTGGCAATTGTGTTAATTATTCATAGGAAACGGTGGAAAAGATTCATGTACCAAAAAAATTGTGAAGCACAACGTAAATTTGTTACAAATAACTTATTTTCATAGCAAGATTTTTAAACCTTATTTATAATGACTTTCCGATGATTTCCGATATAAGTGCTTATCTAAAAAATATTGACGATGTGTTACGTACGGAGTTTTTTTATGCTTATCCTAATTTTAACTGTATTGCTGGCACTGTATGGATTATGTAAATATGTATATATTTTTTCAATAAATAAGAGAAAATACTCAAAAGGACATATGCATGCTTGATAAAACAGGTTAATTCCGGTTATTCTTTGAATTATACATTTACAGTACATAAATTAGAGATGGAGCTACGTAAAAACGAGTGGTTCATAGTAAGTCGTCACTCAAGAATCAAAAAGGCTTATATATGATCTAAAAAGCATAAACATTGCATTAATATAGACGAATTACGCATGATAAAGTATCACTTGAGTTGTATTAACCGAATTAACATTCGAAGGAGTATCATTTAAAACTTAATTAACGGTTTGTAAAATTACAAAATTTACCGTACCCGCTTTTCCCATTTACTTTGTAGTGCACAGTCCTCGTGTTTCCATCAGGCTGTAATAGGGAATAATGCCCAATCACATCATCCCCATCCCTCTCCTCGCTTTGCTCCTTCACGTCCATGGTTTCCTGGTCGTTCACGCTGTACGAAAACTTGTACGCGGGGTAAGCCTGGAACACGAGTAATGAATCTGGTAAGAATAATAATAATAAAAGAAAAATGCATATCTATAGAGCACCGTTTAGAGGGCAGACTCCTCTCAAGGGCGCTTGAACTCATGATTCGAACCACAACTATTCAGTGTAAGGATAATAAGGGGGTGGCTGCGACTATTTGATTCGGTACTTCCTCCTATCTGCATATGTTTGAAAACACATATTTGGTCAGAAAACCGCAGAGAACTTATCAACTTATTATTTATTATGTATCCCACAATATACAGCATATAATAACAAAAAAATATAAATAACATATACTCGCATATATATATATATATATATATATATATATATATATATATATATATATATATATATATATATATATATATATATATATATATATATATATATATATATATATATATATATATATATATATATATATATGACAAAAACGACTTAAAGAACTATAGACCCATCAGTCTCATGCCAATCATCTACAAAGTATTTACAAAAATAATAACAACTAGAATTCAAAAACAGCTAGACGATATGCAACCAAGAGAACAAGCTGGATTTAGAAGTGGATATAGTACAATGGACCATATACACACAATGAGACAAGTAATAGCAACATCGAATGAATATCGAAGACCCCTAAGCATGTGCTTCATAGACTTTGAAAAAGCATTCGACTCTGTAAAACTTGAATACTTATTCGAAGCACTCAGGAAACAAGGAATACAACTGGCTTATATAAGAATAATACAAAATATCTACCTAGAAGCAAAAGCAGTGGTGCATCTTCCAGAAAAAAACGGAGGAAATAACAATTACAAAGGGAGTAAGACAAGGAGACGCGATGTCACCCAAACTCTTTACAGCTATACTAGAAGAAATATTTAAAACCTTAAACTGGGAAGGTATGGGCATAAAGATCGATGGCGAATATCTCTCTAACCTGAGATTCGCAGATGATATCACACTACTAAGCGAAACAAGAGAAGAACTGGAGAAAATGATTCAAGAGCTTAACTTAGCCAGCAATCGAGTGGGCTTAAAAATGAACCTCGCTAAAACCAAAGTAATGTTCAACCAATATACACGTGCATCAACGAGACAAATTAAGATTGGCGACATAGCCTTAGAAGAAGTCCCCCACTATATATATTTAGGACAACAAATATCAGCAGACGGGAATATGATCAATGAAATTAACAGAAGAATAAAAATGGGCTGGAGCGCATTTGGAAGGAATAACAGAGTTTTCAGAGAAAATCTCCCGTTATGTCTAAAAAGCAAAGTCTTCGATCAATGCATCCTCCCGGTACTCACATACGGCTGTGAAACGTGGACCCTTAACTCAAAAATAATACAGCGCCTCGTCACTACACAAAGAAGCATGGAAAGAAGTATGCTGGGGATAACAAAAAGAGATAGAAAGACAATTACGTGGATAAGAAGCCAAACGAAGGTCACAGACATAATGGAAAGAATACTCAAAAGTCAATGGGAATGGGCAGGACACGTGGTGAGAAGGGAAGACAATAGATGGACTAAAAAGAGCACAGATTGGATACCACGAGAAGCAATCAGACCGAGGAGAAGACCTCAAAACAGATGGGACAGACCCTTCGTAAAATTCGCAGGCGTGACCTGGCAAAGAGAGGCGAGAGACCGCAAGATATGGAAATCTTTGAAAAGCGCCTTTACCCAGCAGCGATCAAATCAAGACACAGAAGAACAATAAAGATTAAAACCAAACAAAACGACCAACAAGTAAATCTAAACCTGAACCCGACGTATTCACAAACTTTTATGCTAATTCATTCGAAAATAAATTACTACTTTAAAATAATATATATGCTCTCAACTACTGAGGCTACTAATGTATGTACTAATAATTCCTTCTTTCCAGCATTTTAATACCACACCAAGTGTACCAATATGGTTAAAATCGAAGCATTTCATGCTGAGACAAAATCACTAGGTGTCCTCCAAAGCTGTACGGCAGACAGAAAACGGAGGTAGCCACTACCCTTATATGACAAAACCTGTCGGGTTTCACTAAGACAACCGGTGAACAGATATGAAGTCCAAAAGTTAAGTCATAGGGGTGCCCTCACTCAGCAATGGGTAGAAAAAGGGCAGATAAAGATAAAGATATATATATATATATATATATATATATATATATATATATATATATATATATATATATATATATATATATATATATATATATATATATATATATTGTACATATACAAAAATATAAACATAAAACAAGAAAAAACACCACACTCAAAAGCTCACACAAACCCTTTCCACAAGTCAGTCATCTTGCAAGCCCAAGTACTCAAACTCCTGTCGCAATAACGACTGCCTAAATTGTAAATATAGAATCATTGTAATTTATTTTTATCAAACACTCTTTATGAACTGAACTGAATAAACAGTGTTTGATAAAAATAAATTACAATGTCTTTAAACCTCCACAACGTTAATGCCTTAACTATAAACAACACATAAATATATAATCATTAAATTCGATAGGACCTCCCAAAAAGGGTTATTTTCTAAAGCTAAGTGCTTCATAAAGCTACACCACACATATTTCTAAAAATAAGAAGCACATTATGCCATGCCACAAGACCATCAAAAGCTCTATCATAAGAGCCTGCTCTTTTGGATCGATTTGGACAATCAATTTATTCGATGAAGATGAAATCTATTTATCTAATGTACTTATTTTCAAATCTGTTCTGTCTTTTTATAAGTCAATGAATTACATTTATTTAGAAAACAATAAAATATATTACGTATTCGTCATCGCCATGTTGATCCGTATCATTAGCGATTCCGGGTTGATCAGACTTGTCATATCGCACGAAGCTCTGGGAGGACTTGGGGCGGTGGTCGTCGTCCGAGTTATGTTTCGGGGCATCCTTCGCCGTGCAGACAGCGACCACATAACATACTAACATCAACTGCGTGGAGAATAAAATGATAAATCAATAAAATATTTGTTTTCCCTATCTCATACAAATTGAATGAAAAACACAAAAAAAGGGTTAATTCATAACTGTGGCAAAAATACGTAAAACTTTACGACAAAGAATAAAAGTTTTCGTGGAGAAAAAATAAGAAAGTATAATCAATACAAAAGAAAAACTTTAACATTACAAATTAAATACAGATTTTCTTTAAAATGTCACCATCATGAAAATGTTTTATATTTAAATAATAGAACTTACCTTCAAAAACATTTCGGTTTTATCGTATTTATTTAATAAAATAAACAAAAAATGTTAATTATATTTTTGATATTCGCTAAGTATTGTTAAGGATAAACTCAACGGACATGAATGAAAGCTTCTCTAACAAGTGCTGTCTTTTATACATGGGCATTGAATTAAATTTTTAAATTTTCGGATAAATCCCACTATTATTGTTTATTCTTAAAAAAACTTATGTGCACTACCTCCGAGCAGTGGCATAGCGAGGTTCTTCTGCGCCCGGCTATAAAGTATATCCGTGCATCCTTACAGAGTGTAAACTCCGTTGTCGTATAAGAATAAGGTGATAGACAAATTATCTATGGTAACACATCTACGTGCATTTCAGTGTGTAATATTTTTTACATAAATCATTATATTCCTGGATTTATTTTTTTCAGGAACGACTATACTGCCCTTATAAGGAAAATTGCAGCTAATGGCAAAAGTTAAGTTTTGAGAAAACTGCACTTTTATGTTTTTTATTGCTACTTCAAAATGTCGTGATTCATAAACAAAAAAGCAGTAAAATGTGATTCATAAGCAAAAACGCAGCAAACGAATAGCTCTTGCTGTCTTTTTGCTTATGAATCACATTTTATTGTTTTTTGCCTAGAAAAACCTAGTATTTTGTAAAATGAAAAAATACCTCATGTCCATTTTTGTCTTGAAATAAATGGTTTTCTGTATTTTTTATGGATTATGGTTCAAAATTTGATATGCAATATTGCCTCATACTTAGTTAAATTTCTGATTGTTTCCCGTTAGCTGCGTTTTTGCTTACGACGGCAGTAATCATAATAAGACCATGGATGCTCTCAAATTATTAAAAATACTAAAAACAGTAAATATTTCGTTTTCTTACAAAACATGTATCAGTATTAGTTTCATTGCTTCAAATGTTGATTTTTATTTATTTTTTCCTGTAGTTTCCACTTTTAAAATACTCCCACGAGCGAAAGCGAAAAATATCTGATACAGACAGGGCGTGGCTAACTAAAGAAAAAGCTTTAAAAACATATAAATTTTGGACTTCCCGTCCCTCTTAGCACTGCGCCCGGGAACAAATCACCTCCTACCAACCCTCACTACACCACTGCCTCCGAGTATGTACTTGACAACACAGATTTCTATATGTCTTCTTGTAAGTAATAATGTGTATATTTCATTTGCGCAAAGAAGACAACTTGGTGACCTTCGCAGAGAACTCGAGTTTCGCCAATAGGTTGATGACTCCGCCATCACTGTGATACGGCAATTCGGTTGTAGTATAAAAGTTTTTTGGGTCATTATCAAGAAGTAAACAAAACGTCAATCCTATTACAAAAAATCAACAGTTTTATGTTATGGCTGAATCTTGGCTGGGAACTGTTCAATGTCGATTCGGGATTACATCACTACTACACGTTTTACAAAACCTAGATCCAGAAACATTGGTATTTGGAGCATTTCATATCCTACTGACTCAAATATTAAACTCATTTCCATGTTCATCCTTGTGCCTTTCGTTTAAATAACTAAAATATATCAATATAATATCCTGAAAGTATTATATTTCCAAGAAAAAGTGTCTATAATTCTCGAAAATAATTGCAATACAACCAAACTCGAATTATGTGAAAACCTTTATCAGGTCTTGCAATATTTGAAAATTTCACTCACAATGATTTTGTTCATAAGTTTATTACTTCATCGACATTTACACGATGACTCGGTAGGTTTGAAAACTTAGTCAAACAAGGAAAATAATTAAAAAATAAAGGATCAACATTAAATACTATTATAATTTTGTATTCGATGTATCTTTCAATATTTTCAAGGTATACAACGAAGTTCTCGGCTAAAGAAGTTTAAGTACACCCTCATGTAAATTAAAATCTGAATGTAAATCGTTGACATACAAGGAAAAAAGACTAATGAATACACAAGTCGTATTTGTTGCTAAAATGGTTTAAAGCAAATTAATTAGAAGACGTTTTATGCTTCAGTTAATCTTCTTTTATTCACGCAAAAATGACAACTTATAAGCGAAGCTACAAAATGGGGGGAAATATGGAAGTTCCCTTGATGTAAAAATGAATAAGTCTACTTTCACCAAGTTATTGAAACTTTAGTTTATGTAAACTTGTCAGTATAAATCACGAAATCTGTGTTGCACGATCACCAAGATACATTAAAAAGGCGTAATGAAGAAAACTAAGAACATAATTGCATTCACCTCCCGATTTATTTTTCAAAATTTATTTACATATTATCGAAGTATTTTCCTTCAAGATTCTGTAAAGCTAATTCAAAAAAATGTTAAACTTAATAATTACAACGAACCTTCATTGTGTAAAATGAGAAAAGTATTTTTTCTGCTTAAAATAAAATGGGTATCGTTTTCTTTTTAATATGAACATCGAACTCATCTGTCAAAAAAAAAAACAAAATATAAGAATCATGACTAATTTGCTCAGACATTTTAATGCTTTGTTTGTTAGATAAGAATAGTTGAAGACCTCAAATACTTTAATAAACTTGTCGCTTATCTTTTAAAATTAAAATACATTCGTTAACTTTTACCTTATGTTTCTGGTTAATCTATAACATGGCGCTGATGGCATGCCCCTATGAGAAGATGCCGTGTTTTTTTTAAATAACAACGATCATTCTTTTATTGATAATTGTGCAGCAGAATAATTTGAAATTAGTCATGAGTGTCCAGTTTTATTCAAATTATTTAACCTCACGCTATGATTACTCGTACATACACTGGCCATCACGATCACCCGATCAAGTAGTCCCATACTACTTTTGTGGGACAGACTAAAGACCAGAGGCAGCTGATATTTTGTTTAAATATGGCAAACACTATCAAGTTTTTTTAATAATCTAACATATTTTAAATGTAGATACACCAAATCGGATAAAGGTATTGGCACCACACTTAAATAATAAAAAAAAAATCGCAGTTTATGGCAGTATTTATAATTACGCATTCGTAAAAATTAACAAGTGTGGAATGTAAAAAAAACATAAACCTAAGAATGCAAACGTGATCTTCTTAATGATATTTTCAAGGGGTTTATACAGATTTAAAATTAATTAAAAAGAAAACATTATAAAAAGTTAAGTCATATTGGCCGAAAAATTTTAAACTTAGGAAACTTGGTCACTTTTTACAGTACATCGACTAAGTAAGAATGTTTGTAAAAACAGGCTATTCAGGTGAGGGTTTGTGAAATATGATACATTCAAAAATAAATAGCAATTTAAATGACTGAAAATATGAATGTTGTAGAAAAATAAAGGAATTTTTTTTATTACCATGTATGGTATATAAGGGAGAGATGCATATGCAGGATTATCATTCCGTTGAAGTAACTTCAAACAATAAGTGGTTTCGTGCATTGAACTGGGTCTTTAATCTCTAAAGTCTTGTTTAAATAATGAATACTAAGGTAACAGTGAATTTAAATGTGTTTCAAAATATTACTGATTTTCTTATAAAATGAAATAAATTGTTTTTTTGTAAGACTTGTTTGATATTATTTAGAATTGTTTTTATGAATACTAACAAAGCTGAAGGATAAAATACTTATGTCTGAAAAAAACTAGTGATTCCGATGTATATATTATATTTTGAGAAACTAAAGTGCTTTATGTTTTTGTATTATCCACTTTCGTAGATGAAAATAGGCCTATTTATTTTACCTTTTTTTATGGGTACCTCCAAAACATGAAAAACAAATATTGGGAAACGAAACTCGTTAGGAAGAAGCAATTTGACCTCCCCTCCTAACTCCCAGGACATATTTTACTGCTTGAGTGAATCTGCTCGTATTTCGTTTCATTGTCAAAGTGCATATTTTGCTTCTTTTATATCAATACACTTCTTCTTACAGCTCCTTCGATTTATCTAGCTTGAAAATCTACTCGTATTTTTATCAAAACTCATTCAACCATACTTTTTTTGATCATCTACATACTCTACGATATGTTCAACTGTCATTTTGCACAGCTTATTTGCTTTAGAAGGTTATCCACATTTATTCATAATACATGCCCAAACCATCTCAATGTACTCTCATGATGCTAAATATATCAGTTTTAAGTCAACACTTATTATTTATCACTTAATTTTTACGACTTTGTCCCTTATCAATCTTTTCACCGACTTTTTTTCCTGCGATAGATTGATAATGATACTAAAATAATTTTGTTGAACAATAATATTAGATTTGTACACTGTTTGAGTCGAGTTATACACAATTTATTTCCTCGTCGACTTTGTTCCATATCACTAAAGGAGGTTCAATATTTCTCTTGAATCTTTCATTAGTTTGAAAATAATTCCTTAACTTATTTAACTTAACAATACAAACCTAAATTTGATGGTAAGAAGTTTGGTATAGGGTTTTACTGAAAATTATTCCTTTTTTGCGAGAATGGTCTCATTGATGTCATTGCACAATAAAGAAAATTGGTTTGTTCAGTTGTTGGTCGTGTGTTGTGTGGTGACCCTGTGTGCCGCTCATCATATCCCCGGAGACCCCAATGCTGGTCATCATGTTCAATACAGTGTGAACCACTCTTCTGATGAAGATCCTGTCTTCAGTCATGTGGATTATGAACACGTAAATATTTCATTCATATTCTTAATCAAAACACTAACAACCATTTCACTACTACAATTTTCGAACGAAATAGTCGGCATAATCGTAACCGTGGCTCGAAATACCGGAAAGAATTTTAAGTCGCCGTAGGAATTACAACAAAACTTGAATGCGGCCTGAACAAAATTCTCATAAAGTTCAACGGTAGGAGATGTAGACGTGGTATATCGCGTCGATAAATGTCGTTAGGACACCACTTTCGATGCTGACTTCATTTCAAGCGCGAGTAATGTGTTTATATGAAAGGTAACATCTAAGCATTTTATCAGCAAATTTCTTTAGCAGTTTTTTTGGCGTAATTTTGAAGATGGAACAGAATTAGTTGTTTTTTCGATGCTTGATAGTTATGTATTTAAATTGGTCGGAAAACTTTGGAGACAATCTTAAAATTATTGAAAGTCTATTTTAAACTAATATTTTTAGATCTAAGGTAATTAGGTCATTGTGGTTTTAAAACATTGGTCCCCAATCAAAATGTCAAAATTATTTAGAGCCTGCGATAGTTGTACCGTTTGGCGAATTAATTGTAACTTTAAATTATTAACCAACAATTACTATGCAAATATGATCATGCTATTTTAAGGCCTATTCTGTTAAAATTCAGTAGCCCTAAAAAACTATTTCAAAGTTACTAGCCGCGTTGCATTTGTCATTCGGTTTCATTATTTGTTCGTTATAATATCTTTATAGAAAACCACAAATTACAGACGGCATAAACGAATCTCACGTTTTGTTCAATAGGAGATTTCTTGTTTATTATTAACATTTTTGTTGTAAATCTTTCTTTCAGATCTCACCAATCTAAATTAACTGATCGTAATAAGTTTCCTTTTAAAAATTAAAGAAAAATTATTTTTATTAAACCAACTATTTCGTATTCTTTTTTAAACTCAACATGTTTATCAAATTGACTTGATATAAAAGCTTACCTTTATCTAAGTGTTTAAACATTTAGTTTATGTATTGTGTCAAATGTGTTAATGATTGCAGAATCCTCCCAACTATAAGTTCTCATACCGCGTGTATGACCGTAACACAGGGGACAAAAAGGACCAGGCCGAGCAAAAGACTGGAACCCTTGTGGAAGGACACTACGCCCAGGTGCAGTCTGATGGAAATGTTAGGACCATTACTTACACTGCAGACAAGTACAAAGGGTATGACAACACTTTTGTTTTGTTCACTTATGAAACAGAATTGGTTTGTTGTCTTTCAGTAATTTGTTACACATATATATATCAATATTTCTAAAGACAATTTCGATGTTTTTATACTAGCTCGATTTGCCTTATTTTCAAGAAATCTCTGCCTTTCGAAAACAAAGAAATCTTCAAGTTATTTTTTATTACAAAACAAATATGTACAGCTCATCTTAACATTAGTTTTTATTAAAACATGCAGCTTATTACATACGATTACATTGGCTGCCTAAGAATTCAGTTATTTATATCACCCTCATAACCATTGGTTGGAAAAGATTACCACCTGGCAATAAGCTCGACATCTTGTTTTTACAATTAATTGTAAAATAAATAAAAGAAAAATTATTCTAATTCGTACATTTTGAAATCGAATACAGGCGAATCACTGGAAAAACTCAAAAAGGGTATCACCAGCCTTCTAATTAGGTTTGGAAAGGGCTAGTGATTAAGCGTCTATCAGAGGAATCTTGCCAAACATAGGGTAGAGAGGAATCTTCCCAAATTTACATAGCATTGCTGGATGAGTGGTATGTGGAATTGATATAAATTGTTGTTATGCAAGTTTTTTGTTTCTTTACATACCTTAAAATATCTGCCTTTTTAGAGGGGATAGTGAGAAAAATCAATTGTAAAATAACTATTATAGATATGTCATTGTCATGAAACAGATCTTATTAAAAACATTTTTGTAGACTTTTACTGTTGATATTAGTTGACCTCAAAATTGGTATAGAATTTGTTTGTTTTATTTAGACAAATAAATATTTAGAAAAAAACACAGGATCAGTCAGAAGTAAATTTTTTTTGTTATTCAACTAGTATGTATAATTTTATCTTCTAGTTATATGAAATAAATACAACGTGGCAATAAGCTCGCCAGTTTCTACTGTATACACCGTAAATATAATACTTGACAATATGTGTTACATATTTCTGTCTTTATTTATTCTTTTCACCGCTTTATTAAGTTACGAAGAATCGTAAAATATAGAAAAGAGTTATTTTTCTCATCTTAGTAAATATGATAAGGATTTAGGAACAAAGCTTATCTTCAATATGCGTCCCATATGTGTTTTTCGTCAGTTAAAAGTCATGATACATTTTTTTTTTCAGATTCAATGCTGATGTCAATTATAATATTATCCACGAAGAAAAAAAAGAGTAGCTCTTCTTCACTTCATACTCAGACAGATCTTCAAAGTAATTTGAAATGTTTGTTCTTTCTAACAGAAGGTTCATTCTGATCATTATTATCTGATTAACATTGTAAATTTAAAATATTCATGTTTGCTTATTGGATGTTCATTATGATTATTATTATCGAATTAGCATTGTAAATCCCAGTCATAATCGACCCGAACTACTTTAAAGCGTTCGAAGACGATGTTCGAAACTCGGGTCTCAAAAAAATACAATTAACAACGTTATCCAATTATAATGATCGATGTATTCTTTTCAGATATAAAACCACTATATTAATGATGTAATATTTCCATTTTTATTAAAAACATTATCAAAAAAAAAAATTGAATTATTGGGTCCAAAATGAAAAATATTTATCTGTATATTTATATATATATATATATATATATATATATATATATATATATATATATATATATATATATATATATATATATATATATATATATATCTGTATATTTATATTTAGTATATGCCAGGCCGGTAAACAATATTGTCTTCGGTGACTTAAATCAAACCCCCTGAACCACTGGACTAAGTAAGTTACTCACTGTGCTTCGTAGTTCTTACAGCTAATACTACTGTAATCGGAGTATTAATAATGTACTCGTAGACGAAATATTTAAAAAAACTTGAATCACCTTTTTTTAAAGCTTTGGAATTTGAACACAATACAAGTTCTTGTAACGTGACTACCTATATTTAATACATTTATCAACAGCAAAGTCAGTCATTTACAACATTGTATTGAAAATTCAGGCATAATTAAGGTCCAAACTTTTCACATATCTGTTGAAAAAAATAATATATTTTCTCTCATTAGCGATTAAAAATAAATATTTAAATATATGGTATAAAATATATGCTATTGAAATTTCAAACCGTATAAAAAGCATTTAAGTGCACCAATAAATAAAAAAATCTATAGAGCAAAAGTTTGCAGATGTCTGCCCAAAATGCTCCATAGCTTGCCAAGATGTTAACATATTAATTATGTTAATAATGTATGTTTGATCACGATAATTCTAAAGATAAGATAAAAATTTTACATACTCAAAACAAACGTCATGGAAAATATTCCTTATCAATTCCAAAAAACACGCATAAAAAAATATTTTACTTAAACAAAAGCAATAATTTTAAAAAAGGTGATCAAATTGACAAAGAGTTGAACATTGAATTACACAACAGGAACATAGATGTTTTTGAAAGAGGTCATACTCAATAAAAACCTCCGTAATATAGATATGACCTTCGTAACCTAGTTTATAAGAATCCTGTCTTCCGATTCGGGAGTTACGAGTTCGACGCCCGTTTGAAACCAGATTTTTTAAAAAGGTTTCTAGTGTTGTATTAACTTAAAACCCCATATAGACCTTGAAGGTTTGTTGGAAGAGATTGTCATATCGCAATATTTCCCTTCAGGCTGTACTGTATACAGGGAAAGAGTAATAGAATAAAACGAAATGTTATTTGGGCAACTCGCTATAAAAAGTGCATTGTTCGATAATTCACTGCACGACAGTGTTCCTAACCAAAAAATATGAACAGAACTAAAGCCATAAAGATTACCTTACGGATCCAAGTGACAATTTGTGGATCAAATTGCCATAAGCATGTTGGTTAATGAGGTTATAAGGTTCTTCAGAGAAGATCACGATCCAAACTACGAGGTAACCAATGAAGAGGGAGAAATGACAGACCATCGTGTCATGTGAAAAGAGAGACCTTTAGTTAACAATACATAGATGCTGATGGATATGTAATGTTTCGCCGCGCGCATTTATATTGACTGCACATACTCGTACTTAACGGATTGACTAGTTTCATAACATGAAACATACTTATGATATATACGTACATATATGTAAACCAAATCACTATAAATTCTAAGGAAATATAAACTGGAATACTTCAAAATTATTTGCTAAAATAAACACTTTATTTGTGAAATGACTTTTATTCAAATAAGTTAACATATTTGAGCTTCACAAAAATAACAACAAAATTTAAAAAAAATTATGATTGGAATGAATGATATCATGATAAAAAATTAAGCGATAATTTATTTCAATGGTGTGCAGGACTAGAATAGCTGACCTGAGCGTTGAATCTGAAAAAAAAATGTCATTTATGTATTTTATGTACATACGATAATTTATGTAGATAACCACAATAAAGCTATAAGAAATGATATGCAGTCAATTTGGATAATATTTTTATCAATATAATTAGTAACTTCCCCATGAAATTTATAAATTCAAGCGTTAATTTTAACCATTATACTATTTTTTATCTCTAATGGCAACATTGTGAAAGTCTTGATTTTAAGTATTGTCATTGACATGCGCATTTATAACAAACACAACATACAGGAATCAAAAGCGACACACTTATGATTATTTATTAGAAGTATGATGGCATTGTACACGTTCAATTTGTTACGATATGGCTTCTTAGTGTGTCTGCCCAGGAGTGGATAGGAAGATTTCACAGAGTTATACGCAATTTCAATGATGTTGATGATATGCATACTCGAGATCAGCTTCACGTCGAAGGTGATGCCAATATGCTTCACTTATTCACACGACAGGATGCTCTGACAGAAAGTTTTAGGGGTCGGATGGGGTGCAAATATCTTCTAGAGAAACGGACTGCTACACTCTTGCTACGCAGTTAGCAGAAAAGCCGTGTCACCGGCATACTGCGCGTTGATGGATTAGCTAGCCTGGAGAAAGGGCATGTCGCTGGTGTACATATTATGGTGAGAAACAGGAGGGCTCCTTGCGGAACTCCTACTAAAATGGGGTTGTGGCTTACCTAAACGTAGAGGTGTGGTTGTTGAGAAAGGATGTAATGTATATGGGAAGTATTCATTAGCTGGTCCGGATAGAAGACATGTCGCTGATGTACTCGTATATTGTATAATAGTAAAAAAACAGGAGGGCTCCTTAAGAGACTTCTACTAAAATGAGGTGGTGAGAAAGGTTTTTGTCACTTACTTTGACAGAGATGGTACATTTTTTTAGAAAAAATGTTATGTATTTGAGAAGTGTTTATAGGCTGAGCCGGACAGGGGATGTGTCACTAATGCATACTAGTATATTATGGTGAGAAACAGGAGGGCTTCTTGCGGGACTTCTACTAAATGGATTATTGGGAGGAGTTACCTTGACAAAGAAGATGCGGTTGTTTAGAAAGGATGTTATGTACGTGAGCAGTGTTTATATTTAATCATAAAAATAAATCTCAGAGAAACAAACTGTATTTTTATTCTATCTCAATAAAGCCCAGTCTATCCAGTGGTTGTAATATTGTAACATGATTTGTATCTAACGGGTTTCAGTACAAAAATCGACATATCTTTTTTAATTTTACAAAATACTAGGTTTTTCTAAGCAAAAAGGAGAAACATGTGATTCATAAGAAAAAAGACAGGAAGTGCTTATGTGTTTGTTGCGTTTTTGCTTATGAATCACATTTTACTGCATTTTTGTTTATGAATAACGACATTTTTAAGCAGCAATGAAAAACATAAAAGTACCGTTTTCTCAGAACTTAACTTTTGCCATTAGCTGCGTTTTTTCTTATGAGGGCAGAATATTACTTCGTAACAACTCTTGTTAAAATCTTGCATTTTATAGTTTTTTTAATAATGCAGATTAAAATAAATCAAGAGGCACAAGAAACTTGCTTTAATATTTTAAATCGACGAAGTCTATCTATCAGGTAATACAAGTTCCAATCTACTAGATATGACAACATATAAAGAAAAGGTCAGAATCGGATCGGTTGACTTACCCACTGTGCTTGTCTGCGGTGTAATGTACAGTCCTGACATGCCCATCGGGTTGCAGCAAGGAGTAGTGCCCTTTTACCACATCTCCATCCCTTTCTTCAGCTTGGTTCTTCATGTCTTCAGTATGGTGGTCAGCTACGCTGTACTCGAATTTATAAGCGGGGTGAGACTGTAAAAAATATTGACGTAATTATGAAAACCTCGCAGTTTAACCACCAGGATATTAAAAAAAAACGAATTGTTAGTTTACAAAGTTCACAATTTAAATAACACAGAACTACAATCCATTTGAGCACTGTTAAAAGATTTTTTATTAATTCGTAATAATCAAGCCCCGTTAACGAATGTCAGGCATACACATATGCAGATTTTATTTCAAAAAGTAAATAGTTTTAGAGAAAAAATAAAATTGACTAAGGCGCGAGACTGTTCTAAGCGCAGTTATTTAATCAATATTTTTTTTCATTTCTAACTATCTGATAATATTATAAATAAAGACTTCATAGATTTTTCTAAAGTGCTGCCATTATTCAACCACAAATAAATAAATAAAAAACTCGCTATGTCACGAGGCTCTATTGATGCAAAAAGCCACTTTCATATCTCATAGTCAATATCATTTTTTCTCTAAAACTACTTGGTCAGTAAAATAAAAAAATGGACTACCAATTATTCACACCATAAAATACTATCAAATCTTGTCATAAATAAACTTCCATGAGAATTTAAACATGGGTAATCTGTTGATTGATTGAAACCCAATACCTTATGATCGAAGTTGATTATCAACCATTCTTTGAATGGAAGACTCTTCTTCATGTATTTACTGTGTACAAATTTTCGCACTTCAGGAAGAACCCAAATCTTAAAGACCAAATCCAAATCTCCGATAGCAAGAAAATTAAAATTTCAAGCGATCGTCTGGTTCAATTTGCTGCAGCCTTTCGTAAGGTTGATTGTTTTTAACACCATTTTGTGTTGATTGATAGCTCTGTTAAAACTCGTAATAAGAAAGTTATAAGCCGTAAAAATATAAATTCAGATGTAATACGGTTCAAAAGTAAAACCAGTCTTAAAATGAATACGCCAGGAATTGTACCTGAGGCACCCGTTTGCTCAGCATGGATGCTGACCGTTTTTAGACCACGGGTACCGATCAATTGACATAATTATGAAATTATCCTACGTATTCCTCCTCATTGTGATGTTCATATCCATGTCCATATGAGAGAGAAGGTGCATGATGCGCAGGCTGTTGGTGACGGACGACGCTCTGGGAAGACACGGCGTGATGGTGGCCGGAGTGGACTGGCACAGCGGCCAGCACGGGAGCAGCCACTAGGGTTGGGGCGTGGTGATGCTGAACGGGAGCTTCATGACGGACAAAGCTCTGAGAGGACACCGCGTGATGGTGACCACCGTGTCCTGAAAGACCCTGAGCTGCGCACACTGCGGCCAGAGAGCATAAAACTACCAACTAAAAATAAAAATAAAAATCATAAAAGGTATGCAACATGGGGAGTTCAGAAACCTTACTTTGATGTATAAAAGGAATTTAAATTTGTTTAATCGTACGGTATCCCAAGACATATCCGAATTAGCGATGCAGAAATATTGAAGGGAGAAGCCTGGAGACATTGTCAATAGTCCACACACTTGTGACTATCGACAATGTCTCCCGTCAAGACAAAACATCATAAACATTACCCCCGATCGTATCTCTCCAGGAATAAACATAATCACTGATACAGTCATTTTATATTCAGATTACCAGGTACAACGACCTCCGCAGTCTGGTTATTAAGACACATTATTGTCTTCAAATCTGGGATTTGCGGGTTAGATGCTTGACTCTTTCAAGGTGTTTTTGGGTCGGCTCGAAGAAGTTTTACTGTGTACAACAAAAATATGAAGGAAAAATTAAAACAAACAAAAAAACATTGATCCGAGAAAAAACTAAACTTTATTAAAACGCATATTTGTTATTCTTAATCATCGGCACATCGTATTAAATTGTGAATTTATGAAACTTTTTTTGAGAAATTATGAATAACCTATTTTTCTTAAGTGATCACGTTGATAAGATATCTATATTTCAGGCCGGGTTCGTGTGTTCGATTCCCGTTGGAACCCAGTCTACTTTTAAAACAATGGATTCCAGTTTGGTTTTTACTTAAGGCTTTTTAAAATCTGTCTGATTGGCTGGAAGAAAATTTCACGTGGTAATAAGCTCGCCAGGTTATACTGTATAGAACGACGAACAATGAACAATGAACAACAAAGCAAAATATACAATACAATAAAAAAACCTTTTACCCGGTTTATTCAATCAAATTAACGATGTTCAGTTTTACGTGTATATAATGAACTTTCAATTATGCGCTTATTACCGAACAAAACTAAATATTTCATTTATAAAGATTTAGGCTTAATTTTTATGGAACTCGACTCCACAAATATTTTTTCCAATAATTACATTAATCCCCGCTACACGTGTATCTCCTATCCCGAGGCTTTCTCGAGACGTGTTTCTTCCTCCAATTCCATCTGGAGAGAGCCTTGAGATAGATAGGTAGAAACACATGTCGCAGGATTTAATGTAATTATTAAGATAACTAAGTAATTTGTTAGTAAATAAATATTCGAAATATTAAGTTTAATTTCCTTCGATTTTAACAATTTTAAAATGAAATATAACACATTAAACTTATTCGCCATCTTCGGCGTCAACAATACCAATGGTTTTCTAATGAAAATTCTTCTCACCTTTCCAATCATGTTGACTTTTTTGTGTGCTAATATGTTTAAGATCATAAAACTGATCAACAACTGTGACTAACAGCTTCCACTGCTCAACTTTTATAGTAGCCAGATGTCATATGTGTAATGTTTTGCGTAATAATATATCGACAAGCTATTAAGAATTTTTGACACTTTCTTGTTGACAAGTACAGCAGTAGGTAGAATACAGGTCTATCCACATGAAACTAACGTGACAGTTCACCCCCCACATCTCGATTGACAGCAGCTTAAAACTAGGACTTGGCCTTCTTGATAGGTTTAACATTTTTGTTAATTAGTCAAACTGTTCTAAAAAATTGTTATAATAATTACAACACGTTTAAACGCTGATTTACTTAACTGTCTTTGCTGTTTGAACTACTTTTTTACTAACAGTTCTATTTCCAGTTCTCAGAGTGGATATTTTTTATACTACTCTTCTTCAATAGGTTGATTGTAAAAAACGCATTGAATATTTTTTCGCAATGAATATTTTTTTGTAAATACCTTTACTTAAAATCCAAACAAACAATTCGTCATTTCATATTCATCAGGTTAACAGTCCGAGGAGAGCGTAAACAAGTGGATGAAGACCTGCAGCATCCCATACTAGAATTGAGTGACTCTAACATCAGGTTACCAACTGCCTTGATAAACTTGGATGTAAGCAAATTGACTGGAAAAAACCGTGAGCAGATTCAAAGATAACTTTCTAGAGTAGAGAATGCTTTGGGATGAATGTTCGTAATATGTTTATTGTAAGGAATAATCCATGTTGCTACATCGATTCCACACTGCTTCCAAAAAATACAACATGTCTATCTCCATCAGCAAGACTAAATGCATGACTCTAGCCAGAGAGCAAGTTGGATGCAGTGTGGCGATCGACGACACACCGATTGAACAAGTAAGAAAATTGAAATACTTGGGTGCTAGCATAATGTGCAATAATGACCTCTATGGCGAAGTGCTTGAACAATCACAAAAGGCCGCAGCTATTTCCGGATGTTTAAAGAACACTATCTGGAAAAACAAGCATATGAACATCCAAAGCAAGGTGAGGATATACAAGACCTGTGTCCGCCCCATAATGACATACAGCATAGAGTCCAGAGCCGACACTGTCAGAACTAAAAATCTCCTTCGAACCAGCGAAATGAAGGTACTCAGGAGTATCGCTGGCAAAACCCTTCGTGATAGAGTACTTAACACAGAAATCCGAAGGACGTGCGAAGTTGAAGATATTGTCAGATGGGGACGACAGAGAAGAAGGTTCTGGAACGAACACGTATCCAGAATGGCGGAACCAAGAGCCGTAAGAATGGCCAGGGACAGTATCCCCCAAACAAGCCGACCTCCAGGACGACCTCCCAAAAGATGGAAAGACAGCTGGCAGTCGACGTCGCAAGAGGCAAACAATGATGCAGGACCATAACAGGCCAACAGGCCTAAAATAAGATGAAGAAGAAGAAGAAGTAATCCATGTTACATTCAACATGATGATCAAACCATTCGGTCATGAGCAACGTCGAGGATTTGGTCCGTGCAACCAATTAAGGCTGGTACCACCATCTCAAAAAGGGAAAGAAAAGTTTCCAGGTAATTTTCAAGCGAACTCTATAACAAGTTAATTTTCAATAAATATTCACATACTCAATATATTACCTAACCATGCTATACATATACATAAATATCATCACGCCGTTTCCCTACTGATGTAGACAGAAAGAACACAGCGCCAGACTTTCCTAACTCACCACAAATATTTTCCCTCTTCCACATCCATATACTCGTACATACATACAGCTCCTACGATTTCCCTTACTTCTTATTTTTCCTTTTTTCAAAATATCATTCAATTGATCCAACCATCATTTCCTTGATCTTCTTCTACCACGCCTTCCACTCACATTTATCCTGTGTAATCGTTTTCTAATATTTCTTTATTTAAAACATCTCACAGTGCTCTTCTTCATCTTACTCAACACATCAGCCTTCGGTTCATATTCATCCCAAGTCACTTTGTTCCGTATTCTGTCATACATTGTCACCTCACGTATTGTTCTAAACACACACATTTCTACAGCATTTCTTCGATCCCTTTCAGTCTTTTTCTCGTCCACGTTTCACTCCCATACATCGAAGTTGGTTTTTAGCAGATTTTGATACTCTCCAGTTCGAGTATAACATACATGTTTGTGTCACATTGACTACTTTATTGGCCCATGCTTTGAGTAAACTACATTTGGTTTTTCAAACACGATAGATATAATTTTGAATACCTATACCATATACTCATAGCAATACTTATCTACAATTGATTATTTTATGAAAAACTTTCAATTTAATTTTAATGTGGAATGCAAATTTATTTTCTTATTTCTGTTTTTTATTATATACAAATAGAAGAAAAGCACCATTTTATTGAGATCATACAATTCCCGACAAGGCCTAAATAACATGAAACCGTACTCAAATCCGCATCTCCCCCGCAGAACGGACGTGTTGTTCATCACGCGGAGATGCGGATTCGAGTTCAGTTGACTACCTTTTGTTTTATTGAAGTACTCATTTGAATTATTTCGATAATTTGGTACGTTTGTCTATGCGTAAATTTTTTTTTTATAATGATGAATATTGATCTCAAATAATCCACTTCTTGCCGCATTTTTTAAAGGAAAATTCATCCGTAATTTATCGCAATTTAGTAATTTAGTGAAAAAGATACAAAGTTTAATATGGTTTATTCATTTGTTATTCATCTTACAATACTTCATTTATTTTAAACTAGAAACAGCCCCTTTACTATTTATATGTATTATGACATATTGTCAAAAATATATATCTATCAACTTATCTAATGTTAGTGATTTTAAATAATTTCTACATGAATTTCTGAAGTATTGCATTTCAATTGATGTCATGTATCCGTTCTGCTTGTATCTTGGACATGGAATCGATCGAAATCAAGTAAAAAAAATGAAAATATTTTTAATTAGATCGCGCGTGCTAATCGAGAATGACTAATTAATTATTTTTTGCTTGCCAATTATTTGGTGGCCAAAAACATACTAATTAATTGACTGTGTGCTAATGTTTTTTTTTTCGACATGCTCGTAACATATTAAAAAAAATAACAAACAAATTTGTAATATATTACTGTAGAACAATTTTGTTGTAAACCTGTCGTGTTAACTGATATGTGGCAATCTCTTCCTACGATCCAGAAAGGTGTTGCAACTTTTAAAAAATCTGAGTACTGACGAATGTCGAACCCATAACCCCCACGTTATAAGACAGGTATTTTTCCTACCAGACCATTAAAATCATCGTTCTTCATAGATACGTTTAGAGTAAATATAAGGACACAACTTTATTTCAAAATAATTCAATAAAACGATGATTCAGAAAAAAATAGAATTGTATTAAACTATTAAAGCTCATAACTAAGTAATATTCAACAAAATTAGTAATATTTAAAGTTGAAGATAGCAGAAGTTATAGGACAAAAAACGAAATAATGAGATATTTAATGCAATCAATATATTATCCATATTATTTATAGTTAAGGCATTAACGTTGTGGAGGTTTAAAGACATTGTAATTTGTTATATGAAACACTGTATATTCCACTTTTTGTAACGGTATAAACTTACCAGTTTCAAGGCTTTCACCTCATCATCGGGGGAGCACAAACAAGACTGAATTATGTTCGAACTGGTACCGAGATACATACTTCTAACGGTAATCATTCGAGCTGGAGACTGGGGGCTGAGGGAGGCATGGGACGACCTCGGCAAGCAGAGAATAAATTCTTGCTATATATGTGTTTGCCAGATGTTCAGCTCGATGCACGGACTTAGAAATTTCTAGGGCCTCTAATCTGTCCAATTTATTTCTGTTACTACTGATATGTAAGAATTTGGCATCATCGATAGAAAATGTATGGTTTTCATGGTGAAAATGATTAGCCATTTCAGAATAGAGGATTTGATAAGGCGGATTTATGTTCACGAAATCTCTTTTCAAAGGATCTTCCTGTATTTCCTGTATATAAATTATAACAGGGTTATGTCGTTACAAAAAGTGGAATAAACAGTGTTTGATAAAACAAATTACAATATATTATCTCATCAGTATTTGTCTGTAAGTCGATGTATCCTTCAAAATAAGATTTCAGCAAAACTTTCACATCATTGTACGACACGCGAATTATTCCTTTAACGAGAAATTTTATAAAAACCTTCTACAAATATTTTCTTAATTAGCCAGACCTAAAAAAACACAATCGAAAAAATTATACGAGAATCATGAAAAAAATGTATAAGCATTTAAGGTATTGAGCAACGCCAATTTGAGAGTTTCTGAAAACAGATTCCTTCATTTTTACTTTTCAACAGTTTATTCTGTATTTATTGCTGGAGCATATTTTTAATAAAAAACATTGTATTTATTTATTTTTAAATATCATTAATATGTTATATCTGGTGTTGCGATATAAAATATTATAGAATAAGGTATGATAAGAGAGCAAACGACTTATGTTTTGAGATAGGTGTTGTAAAGTAAGTCATTTTCAAACAATTTAACTTCATGGAGAAAACTGGTTGAGTTAGACTAAGAAAATAAGTTTCATGCCTCTGAAATGAATGGAGAGCAAAGTATCTTTTTTATTGAATTGATCATTATTTCGTTTCTTTATCTAGAAAAGTGTTATTTCTTTCATGGTCTCTCAGGGATTGGCAAAAACTTATCTGAGATGTCTCATTTCCACCGTCTGAACTTTTCACTCCAAATTTCATGACATAAGTAATAAAAGATAAAGATATATATGTATACTATAGTTATAATTGTTGCATATATCTTCCTTATGGCTTATTAGATATTATATCAGCTGTCGCACTGAGTTAAGTGTTAGTTCTGAGTCAGGTAAATAGCGCCCACAGTTTTTAATACAATGCATTGAGTTATAATATCATTTCATTAAATATATAAAACTGACTGTGATGGATACCCTTTACTAAAACTAATTCTAAATGCATGGTTGCAGTTGTATCCATTTTACCGTAATTCTTTCAATTTTGATTGCTAGTCACCAGGAAGAAATTTACATTCTCGAACAAAACCATTTGTCTGCTTTCTATAATTTTCTTTATTGCAGTCAAGCTTTTATAAAGACAAGTAACTTAGAGATATTTCTTTGAGTATGTAGAATTATATTTTAATTTATTCAAAAAGCAAGTAAAAAACCGTTCAAATACAATATAATATTTTTGCATATTTGTAAACAAAATATTATTAAAATTTCTCAGAACATTGGGAAAAAACGTCCAAGATGTTAAAATAAAATGTTATATGAATAAATATCAATAGGTATCTGTTGGATTAAGTGTATATCTTATGCTCTTTGAAGAGCTTGTTAATAGAACTTATATTTAAGATGTATTACTATATAAATCGTTAAAAAATTATGTGGTCAGCATCTAAGGTGTGGCGTGAATCGTCCGAGATGTGACCACGGATGCAGTGCTTGATGAGGTGTGTAAACCTTGATAAGGTGTGTAAACATTGATTATTTCTTGTTGCCGTATGGAGGGGTGCAGACTGTCAAACACATTTTTATAGAGTGTCTAATATATTTAATACCAGGAGGACTGGGGGGTATCCATTGGTTTACTTTTGACATCGCGAGGGCAATGAGTAATCTGGATATCCAACTGTGAAATAGAAACATTCGAAAGACGAAGTCGAATTGTTGAAAGGTGTATTTCATTGAATTTAAGCTATTTAGTCGTAAAAAATATTTCTGATGACATGATGATGTAAGCGGAGAATGAAGATGAATTACGGAGTTTGATAAGTAAATTGTATGAGAGATGCGAAGTGAAAAATCTGAGAATGAATGTTGCAAAATTCGGTCATGGGGTTAAAAAATGTGAAAAGAAACGTAAATGCGATATGTAGCTGACCAATAAAAGATTGGAACGAATTAAGGAATTATGCTATTGGGGTAGTATTTTTTCAAATGGCGTAAGAATTAAATGAGATAACGAACGGAGTGTAGCGATAGGAAACAAAGTCTGATATTGGCCGGTTCGATTAAATATGTTTAATCGAACCGGCCAGTATCAAAATATGTTAAGATAATAGTTCACAACAGTATTTTAATACCAACTTTGATGTATGTGAGCGAAACGTTGATGTGGAAAAATACTAAAAATATCCAAATTAGTGCTGTAGTTGGATCAAGTTTATTATATTTTGAAATAAAGAAATGCAAAAAAAAAGGTGTATGGATGTACAAAAGGCGAAAGATGTGTTTCGAGATAAGGAAGTCTGGCGCACTGTCCTCTCGGCCTACCCTACAAAAATATTTCAAAATTAGTTGCCAACAGTTAACTATGCTAATATGTACATATAATTATTGTGTCACTTAGGTTTTACGTGGTGCAACCTCTTCCAGCCAAATTGAAAGATGTCAAAGAGGTTTTAAGTCAAAACTCTTTTAGTACCATTTTTCGGTTCCCTCTGGAAGTATCAGGTTAAAAATAAATAAAATAAACAAACCAAATATTACGTTCCAGAAGGAAAAGCTACCATAAACACCTGGTTGACAGACAGGCACAAGCTTCAACTAGGCCATGGAGGACGAATAATATTTGGCAAATTTCCATTATTAAATTAATCAAAAATGCATTTAAATTATTGGACATTTGATACTATTGATGCTCGTAAACTCAGCGATAATTATCGCGTCATTGATTTTTCGTAATAATTCGAATGTGCTATAAGTTAAGTGATTAATTACAGAGTTTGGATGCTGAAGGGCGCATATTTCCATAAATTATTCAAGAAACGCCATAAGGAAATGAAAGGTCCACAAGCAGTCCTACGCTGCAACGAAATTACATATTGGCATGCAGCGCTCTATATTCTAGGCCACGTTTCATAACGTAACGGTTATTTCAAACCAACAGTTAAATATCGCGGTTATACTCGTAATGCAAGGAATCTGAATTGATTACCTATTATAAATGAAGCAATAAAGAACGAACGAAAGTTTTTAAATTTTCATGAATTATTTTACTTATAGTGAATTTTAAGAATATTATTTTTAGCATATATGTAAGGTGTGATTTTTTTATTTATCATTATCATAATATAAATAGGCCAAAACCCGTCTGGTTGTCGTCAAAGAAAGAATTTTGAATGCAAGAGAGCGAGAGAGGAATACTTCGAAACAGATTGAAATTATACTGAACGAACCGGTATAAAATGGGATGATACCAATTTATTTTGAATTGTAATTCATTAAATAATTCATTTATTTCCTATTATATTGAACCTTATAATTACTTGTGTTTACTACTTCGAAACAGATTGAAAGTATACTGAACGAACCGGTGTAAAAGGGGACGATGCCAATTTATTTCGAATTGTAATTCATTAAATAATTCATTTATTTCCTATTATATTGAACCTTATAATTACTTGTGTTTATTAATCTTATGTTCTTTTTTTGAATACAGACAATTATATGTGGCTTTTTCAAGATGTCTGAAACGCGAAAGCATTAAAGTCAATATATCTGAAACAAGTCTTCAAGGAAAACTTTATCAACGATTTAAATTGAACAACGGTAATGTTTATACACAAAACATTGTGTATAAAGAGATTTTTGAGAATTAAATAATTCATCAATCAAGATGTACCTTTTTTATTTTAAACTTTAAAAATTAATAAACCCAAAAAAACTTTAAGCTGATCTTGCTCCATTCGGTATTTTAAAAATGTATAATTTGTTTTACTTCCGTGAATATTTCACGGGTTGCAACTAGTTTATAATATTATGCTAGAATTTTTAAAATATTAAAACTGTATGCTTGAATAAAAGAGCACGGATGTTCATTCTCTCTTCTTTCTCCACAAAAAAATACGACACGCGGCTTTAGAAATATTTATGTGTGATTTTTTTTTCACTTGATCGGTTTTTAACATAGTATAAAATAATATTTCACCAGGTTCTTTATTTCTTAATAGGGAATATTTTGGTTTGATAAAATCTCATTGCACTGACAATCTTTTTTCAAATCACGTAATCCGATATTTCAACAAATATCCTCTTTCTATTTCGGCAAATTAAGATTTTTGACGAATCGTATTAAAGGTACAGTACCCGGCAGTAAGTAATACACATCGTTTGTAGAGCGGCGTCTCTATCGCACGATGCGCTGACCGCATCGTGACTACGATACCGGACTGTTAGCGCATCGTGCAACAGAGACGACGCTGTACAAACGATGTGTATTACTTACCGCCGGGTACTTATATGTTATATTTGTTTATTTTTCTTGATAGTATTTTCTGGATAGCTATTTAATAAAAATTGGAAAAACAAACCACCGTGCGTTCAAAGGTTTTAATTCCATATAATTATTTGTTCTTGAAGCAATAAAGAAATCACATATTATTTATAGTTGAGGCGTTAATACTGTGGAGATTTAAAGATATTTTAATTGATTTACTTAAACCCTGATTATACGTTCCTCATTAAGTTAAGTGGAAAAAACAGTGCTTTAGTAAATCAATTAAAAAAATAATTTCAGTTTAATCTATACCTTTTTCATTTTCGTTACATTTATGCCTCAATCAGAAAAAAATTATACTTACATTTTTAAAGTAAAAATAGTTAATATCTCAAAAAAATATATTCATAGATGTAGGTATATACTCGTATATTAGATAGACTTCTATTATATATAATTGACAGACATATTTTTTTATCTTTTTGAGCCATTTAGAACTAACTTAGCAAGTTTTCTTGAAGATTTGCTCAAACAATTATTTCAACCTAATCAATCCCTTTTATTGAAAAACCTTTAGTGATCAATCCCTTTTATTGATATACCGTATTGATCAGTCCTTTTTATTGATGGTGATATAGCTTCTACTCGACTACAGGACGGATCTTTAACGGAACGCCTTTTTTAATTGAGCGATGTAATTTTCTGTTAATATACACTCAATGAAACTGATTTAACCTGTTCACCGCGTTAAAAATCAAATTCCACGAATCCTGTGCGCGGCACAATTTCAGCGTTTTTTAATTTCTAAGTTTAAACACATATTTTGTTTAGAACCACTGATATTTGATTACAACACCAAGTAAACATGACACTTATGTAATTTTCTGATAATAAATAATAGTCATTACTCTTAAGGAGACTCATTAAATAAAGGAGATAAACTTAACATTACGTAAAATAAACAAAGGAATGCTACGATCAAATCAATGCTTCATGACACTCACCCAATCAAATGCATATAGCACTAGTAATGTTTATTTACGTAAGACAGGCTTAGTAATGTTTATTTACGTAAGAGAGACTCATCGCAGGACTCGATCCGCGAGACAGGTCGTTAATGCTGGAAATATTGAGAAACCAAAAAAATTCGGCGCTCTGTTTATTCAACAATATCTCATAAACTAATATATTATTTGACAAGGTTTTCAGAGATGTCGCTAGAATAAAGATTATTTTAAATTTAAGTTCAATTTTTATTCCGGTTTTGTGTCATTTTTTTTTTTATATTTGTGATTTGAAACTTGGATTGTCGTCAGATCACAGGCGTTTGTGCTCCCCGCGGGGAACAGGTTAAAAAGTAATTACTAGTTATTTCAAAACTAATTACTTATAATAAATACTCGAATAAGCTGATTTCAAAAATAGAACTCATTTCAGAGAAACAATGAAACAAATTTGTTTTGAACTTTCACGATGACATAATGAAGCAACGGTATTAACTATCGATGGGCGGTTTAAAAAATAATACGCAAATAAAAACTCGGATTCTAAACTTGTGTTTAAAAGTTTTCCACTTCTTCAGATTAACATTATAGAGATGTCTATTAAACGATTTGTATGACGGTATGAATGAACATTCTTATCTGACACCTTTGATTCATGATCTCTCTCCAATACCGGAGACACTTGCCAACCCAGCCGTGAAGTGCCGTGAAGTAACAACACATAACATTCAATAATTGACCCATTTGCAACATATTTCTCTAAATAAAATAAAATCAAAATATTTCTATTAATATTTAAAATCATTTTACTCAAAAAACTAGTCCATATTATTTATTTTTTTATGTAATAATAATTGAACTACATTTAAGTCGTGTGCGTATATATGATTAATTTATCTTATTAAACATATATTTTTTAAATTCCATGGCATATTTTTACTGTTAATTATGTAATTTAAATTATTCATAAGAAAAATCGTATTTCTAAACTTACATTTATTCACAAATGACTGTTTATTCAAGAAAAATTGAAATGTTTATTTTTAACAATAAAAAATTAATACATAACTTATTATTGAATCATTATTTCCTAGAAAATAAAATAAATGTTTAGTACCCAAAACCTTTACCTTTTAAGTTAATTAAATCTGTTGAGAGTTTCATAAGTGGAAAACTATTATACATTATATTGTACTATATTACACTTTTGTTGTTGTACTGTACAATATTTTAGGTTAATGTACACTTGCTAATATCTTCCAGCCAACTAGGATGGTGTTTAAGCAAGCTTGGAACGATAAGGAAATATTAAGTTATGACTAATGTTTTTATTTTTTAAATATAGTTTTAAGTAATGTACAACTTTTTTTTTTAATAATAATATAAAGAGAATTTATACGACGCCGTTAAGAGACAAGACTCACATCAAGGGTGCTCTAAGCGTATTATTTTACATTTTTTTTATAACACCATTATTGGTTTTAAATACGTAATATCTGCCTATATCTGAGATGAGTAAGTAAGACATTTACTCAAACAAAAAAATTTATAATTTGGAAAATTTTTAATAGAAAAATTTACCTTTCAAATAAATTATCGTTAAATAAAGATAATTATCGTTGTTATAGCCTATGCATATCTTTATTCTAAAATTGTGTCTTAAATAAAAATAAACTATATAATTCACAATAAATATTTTATTTCTATTGACTTTATAAATAAGTATGAACATAAATCTTTATCTGGCATAAATTCTGATACAAATGGGTTAAGCCACAAACTTTGTCTCTTGCCGCCACAGTGGGATATCTTTATGCCAAATAATACAACACAAAACCAACACTTGACCACAAATTGCACTTAAGTAAATAACCGTTTTATTACTTATGTATTCAATTAAGTTCATTGAAATAATATTGATTACTTCTATTGTCATAGTTTTTGTATGACTTACTAAAAAAAATTAAATACTCTTGTAACATACTCTCGTAAAAGTAAATTTGAGAACAAATTTATTCAATATTGAATTCTGAAAGTAGCATAAAATATATTTTGCTCTCAAAATTTAAAGGAATCGTTGAAAATCAATAGATGACACTAGAAAAAAAGAACTATTCTACACATTAACTTAAATTTAAAACTTAGTCCAAAATCAAATTTATTTTCAATTTCTGATAACTTAGACAAAACATTGGCGTAACTTGGATGACAATCAACTGCATCCATAGCTTCGAAATAATATTTAAACTTCAATCCACCAACTTATTTTTCATCCATTTAACGGTTCCAATAAACTTGGTGCCATACACCTAATCAACCGTCTCCCCTGCATAATATTTAAAAGGCTCGATTATCTTTAACAACTTATTCTGTTAGTTTATTTGCAAACAATATTTTTTATCAAAAAGTCTACGAGTATTCTTATATTATATCTTGTACTTATGTTTCCTTATCTCCAGTCATTGACTCGACAACGTTTTTTTTATCATTTAATGTATGATATTTTTTTTTCATTTAATGTATAATATATGATGAACTTCACCTTAATATTTCCCAACAAAAACTTTTCAATCAATTTCATGGCAACCTTTTTAGTTCGCAAACAATAAATTTCATAAATATTTTTCAATACTTCTAAAAAGTTATAAGTTTGGTCAAAAATAAACTGTTCTGCGTGGTTGTTCTACATTTTACCGTTTAACAAAAAGAATTGAAGGTCTGTTCCAAATCAGCATAACAAATCACATTTTTCATAGAAATTGAAATGTTTCGAAACGTGGTAGACTTTCCGTGACCTTCCTTTTCTAAATTTTAAGACTCGTGTCAACAATACATATTTATTCTTTAACTTTTAATATTTGAGGATGTTACTTAGAAGAAAAATATATATAAAATTATCATTAGTATGGAAAGTCTAGGATACTGGATAAAATTATCATTAGTATGGAAAGTCTAGGATACTGGATAAAATTATCATTTGTATGGAAAGTCTAGGATACTGGTTAAAATTATCATTAGTATGGAAAGTCTAGGATACTGGATAAAATTATCATTAGTATGGAAAGTCTAGGATACTGGATAAAATTATCATTAGTATGGAAAGTCTAGGATACTGGTTAAAATTGTCATTAGTATGGAAAGTCTAGGATACTGGATAAAATTATCATTAGTATGGAAAGTCTAGGATACTGGTTAAAATTATCATTAGTATGGAAAGTCTAGGATACTGGATAAAATTATCATTAGTATGGAAAGTCTAGGATACTGGTTAAAATTATCATTAGTATGGAAAGTCTAGGATACTGGATAAAAATACATATTTCGCATTAGAGATCAGTTAATATTAATTAGACATTCAACTTAAATTTCACAAATATTTGATTTCACAAAAAACTTGTGAAATCATGTTTTAAAAACATAATATAGAAATATATCAAACAAATTAGAAAGTGTTATTTAACTGAAAATATATTCTATGACCAATCTTCATTTAGCGGCTACTAATTGAACGAAAAACGGCATCAAAAAATGTTCATGATGCACCGGAAATCGAATTGGGACACTGAAATGTTAAGCAAGCATATTTACCACGAAACCACTGGCGCTGACAATCATAGTTATTTCTCAATTTGACCTACCCATGTAAATAAACTTTTTTTTATATTATTGACAATATTTTGAGATACTTATATCAGATTGTCAATGAGAAGGATGGTTTTATTTAATTATTATTGTATAAGTAAGAGGGGTCCTTATATATTTTAAAAGGTTTTTATATTTTTTAATAAAATCATCAACAACTTCTCCTTTTGCGATAATCTAATAACTGCTGAATTGAACTTGACATTTTGTACAGACTTTTTCAAAATTTGCCTGTGAATTTCAGGAATGAACTTCTCAAACTTCTTACTGTGTTTAAAAAAAAAAGTCACATTTCCAGCTCGCACTCTACTCAATAAAATACTTTTCAGTTTGAAAATCTTTAGATCCCATTATTTTTTAAGTACTTTACACATTACGGGTTTCTTTTATTCATACAAAAAATTAATTCGTTACATCAATAGCTACAAAAGCACGGAAATAAATTCATAATTTCTTTCCAAAATAATTATAAAAATGTAAACGAATTAAATTTAAATAAATTACAGCATATTACAAATAGCTTACACACCCAGTTAAAGAGTGGGATTATTATATTATACTTACTGGCATTTCATTCATACATATAAGTTTATAGAAGAATCTATGGTTGTGTTATCTCAGGTAATTATCCGGATTATACTCGTACAATACACATTCAAAATGGATGGCTTAACTAGATTACCCCTAAACAAAAACAAAAATGGACCATCAACTGAAGCTATGTTCCACTGTCTTATGACATTACGTATTCACAGTCAAATAGAGACAACGAAGAAGGATTTTTAGAGTTCTCTCTGGTATAAGTGTATACTAATATATAACCCCGACTATATTCTGGTATAAGTGAATACTAATATATAACCCCGACTATCTGGTATAAGTGAATACTAATATATAACCCCGACTTATTATATTATGTTTAATCTGCTCTTCAATTTTTATTTTATTATTCCAGATTTAAAAATGAAAAAGGGTTATTTATTTCTAAGTTTGCCGAATACATTTGCATTAAGCCTTTTTTATACAAAACATAAGGCTCACTGCGGCACGCGTTTTTTACTGTTCGATAATTAAAAATAAATCCTTTTCTGAAGGAGTAAATTAGAAGTTTTTGTATAAGTGTATTATGCACATTATTTGTAATTTTTTAGACGAAATTTGTCTAATAAGATACTAATCTGTATATGTAGTTAATAATATGAGTCACAACATCACGATAAGTGTGCGGCGCCATAATTGTAGACGAAAGTAATTTGCTAAATAGGCAATTCACGCAATAGACAAACGCGTGACCATTGTAACGTTAACAAAAATGCACCGTCTTTCGTAACAAATTAAATTGGGTTCATTTTGTTCAAGAAACAAAAATTTATTTCTCAATCTGAGATAGCATAAATATTTTCTCGAAGATTGATATAGATAGAGAGTCGGTATCTCAAACAGTCAATATTCTGTATTGCTCTGCATATCGTGCTAGGACCGGTAAGCGACACCACCCAGAGAAACAGAGGCAGCGTTCTCTTACGTGCAATGTGAGTAGTGCACGCAGGCGCAGTATTTTTATTTTATGAATATATCCTGCTACCATGAATGGGCAAACAATAAATAAAACAAATTTAACCTTATAGGAAAATTGATCACTCGAATTCTCTCTCAGTTTCGTCCCACTTAAGTATTCATCTCTTAGACAATTTAGTGAAAACTCAAAGTTAACTTTTAACCATTTCCTTACTTTCTTTTGTATGGTGTCTCTCACAGAGGCTAAGGCTCACAGTTAGCATCCATGATACAGCTTAAGGAGTAGCCCGATGGATCTCCTCCAGTCAGTCATCTCGGGAATTAATAAATTGGACACTCCTACACGATGTGACTGACAGACTGAATCATTCCAAATAAGCACAATAGGAAATTAATTCAACTCCACCTATGCAAGCGTGGCCACCCATAGGACGATTCATGAACACCACAAATCAAGCAAACTAAGCCCTTGGCGAAGCACATTAAGATTACTCACAAGGTGATGATTTCTGACTTAGGAAACAGACAAGCTATTTTTTCAACGGGTCTTATAATATAATACTATTATTTTAACATGGTTGGGTAGTAGGCGCTACGCATAACATCACATATGAATGAACAGTCCAGTCGAGAGGATTACCAGACGGAAGGATTCAACCTCTCTCTATGTACATTAATTTTAATATACATGAAATAGGGAAAGATAGAATTAATTTTATTTATTTTGTGATGCTTTCGATAAAATTCAAACTTTCAATACACTGTCAATAAAAAAGATGATTTTTCAAGTACGAGTATATCATTTTCAATTTATCTTATTAATATTTTCATTTCAATCCAATATTAGAGCTGCATATATTCGTAAAAAATCTTGAAATTAAATCATGAACCAAGAAATACATACTCATAAAAAAATCTACGTTTCGATGATTATTTTAAAATATTATTTTCTCATTTTATTCAAAAATATTTTATAGTCAAAAAGCAAATTACCTACATTTTAAGCCTTTCTTAAATATTCCTCAACAGCACATTAAAAGTCTTCACCGATATAACTTAAACTGGGTTCCATATCACTATTATATTTTTTTTCAAAATATGATGCTTTTAAAAAAAATACAACAATTTCAAAATATGATGCATTAAAAAAAATATAACAAAAATTCAAAACTTGTTTTCTTTAGTATTAATACATTTGATTTTTTTTTTTAAGATTTATAAAAGTTTGAAATAGCAATACTTGTGAGAATAAAAAAATAAAATATGCATAGAAAAAAATAGCGATTGATTATTTTACTTAGATACTTAGAAGAAAACTTTTCAATAATAATCATATATTTTAATTCTAATACCTATTTTTTCTAATCCGTGTACTATTTGTATGTAAAATATGTTTACCTTTATAATACTAAAATATAATTTTAACTTGCGCACCACATCCAACAGAGGCCCTGCAACGAAATATAAGTTAAAATGAATTGCATAACCATAACGTAACAGTAAGTTGCTGCATAACTTATAATACTTACATATATATTGTATTATATTTACACAATTTAGCGTTATTATGCAAACGATCCGCCACATGGACTTATTTCACTGGATACAGGCAGGACTAATAAAGGGGTGGCTTGATTATAATTTGACTGCATTTTTGGAAAATACTCGTGTTGTCTGCAGTAAAACTAAAAATAAAAACCAAATGCAAATAATAAAAACCATTATTTTTTATTAGTGACTTAACTGGTTAACAGTGGCAATTAATGAGTGACACAACACGAAATAAAGAGAGTTCATTTTATTTTTTTCGATCTTATTCACTGAGTTATTTTTTTCAAACATTTATAAGTATAATTAAATACTAGAAAAAGAAGACAAAGATTTAAATTAGACGTTGCGTGGAAATAAATAAAAAAGTATTTAATGCAGGATTACTTGAGAAATACAGGCGGCCCTCGACTTTCGCACATTCTACTTTCGGACGATTCGCTATTACGCACATTTTTTTAAAATCTATTTTTTTTTATCGATAATGCAAAAATGGTTCGCTTCCATGCTATCGATCCCACTTTTTTTGGAAGAACTATAATATAGTATATGGAACGCAATAAACAATATTGGAGACTCGTGGGCTGAAATAAGAGAGTCAACAATGAAAGGTTCCTGGAAACAATTATGTCCAGAAATGATGAGTGATTTTATAAATTCTGAAGAAACTCCGGAAATTATCACAAATGAAATAGTTAGCCTAATTAATGAACTAAACTTGGACGTCAACAATGAAGATGTTAATGAGTTTATTGAATCTCACTCAGTATCTCTGTCAAATGAATACTTAATTGAGGAACAAGAGTTAAATGAAATACACAATGAAACTGAGGAAGAAGCTGACAAAATCTTCAAGACTTTGACAATCAAAATTATGAATGAATGCTTTATGCGTCTTGACAAATTTTTGACAATCATGGAAGAATGTGATCCCAATGGAGAACGTATATCTCAAGTACGTAGGGCGATTGAGAAAGACACAGCATGTTATAAAACTTGTCATGAAGAAAAGAAAAAAGGGTGGTATTCAACTAGCTCTTGACAAGTTTATAAAGAAAACACCTGAAAACAGTTAAACACGTCTCGTTAACTTAAATATGTATATTAATAAATAAATATTTTTAATATATTATTGATAAATAAATATTATTATTGATAAATAAATATTTTAAAATACAATTTTCGTTGTTTTTTTACATCCCTCTACTTTCGAACATTCAACATTCGCACACATTTTCAGGAACCAATTATGTGGGAAAGTCGAGGGCCGTCTGTACCTCATATTATACTTATAAATATTATAAGTCACTTAGCTCTATTCAACATGCAATCACTTAATTATGATAGCAAAAATTCAAACGAAACTAGTTTGTTTATATAATATATAGGTAAAAACAAGAAATGTTAGTTCTCGGCATGTAAATATTTAAGGAAAATTCATTGAAATTCCTTTTAAATTATAATTAAATAGAAAAACAAAACATGAAATTTATAATTATTTGGTAAAAGAAATTTGACACTTTTTTATTTCATTATAAGAGTCCTTGTCAGAGGTGAACTAGGTTAACGGGTTACAAGGAGTTTTTCGATAGGTCAATGTGCAAATAAGAGTAGGCCGAAATATTATCTAGAGTTAAATTTTTTTTTAAATGTGGATAATAAAAAAACAACTAATTTGATCGGCCCACCGCTGGTATATAAAGATAACACAGACGGAAATGGAGAATTACTAGTTCTACAATAGACGACAAAATGTATACTACAATTGCTACAGTTGTAAAGAAACTGGACTAGAATCGTGTTAAAACTTCAAAACTCCGCGACATTTTGTTATTATGCTCTGCAAAAGTTCAACTTGCATTCATTGGTTTATAAGCAATTTTTCAAAGCTAACAAATATTTACTTTCCTTTCTTCAACACAAATATCCTACGAGTGGTATTTTTCCCAGTTAAAATACTCGTATATCCTGAACCGATTACAAAATTCCTTAACCCAATTTCATCTCGAATCGTTCGTGATGATATCTTGCGAAAAAGATCTCTTGGGCAAGATTAATAATGATGTAGCAAACATTTTAGCATCAAAAAGCAAATTGTTAAATAACTATCTAATGTAAAAACGACAAGGCGGGTTGTGCAAAGTACTCGACATCAAAAAGGGACGGATTTTGAAGGATTTTCCGGGACTATTTTAATAGCCGGTCAACTGCTAGTCCTAATTAGATTAAGAGATAGTTACTGGAATTAAACGACATCAGTTTGAGATTTAGAACGTATGACAAGGTTTAACGATTTAATATAAATCATATGTTAGATCTAAGTACTAATATAGAAATCCGAAAAATGCGACTGAATTCAATCTGAGCCGATTAATTTACTGTATTACGAGTAAACGTAAATCACTCTTATCTCGTTATTCTGAAATTAAATTAGCGCACCATTTTAAGGATTAAACATCCGAATTAAATTTACAAGAATTAAAAAAAAAAGTATGATGAAGCAATGTGTTCTCGTGATCTAAACTATTTTTAAAAATAATTCAATATTAATTCAGCTGACTTGGTTATTAAAATATATTCAAGCTTCCACTTAATCATTTACTAGCAATGTTGATAAATTATTTGTTACGAAAGCTGTCTCGATTGACTTCCGTGGCCTAGTTAGCAAGGTTTTTACTGAAGACCTATTTAACATCTCTCTGGTTGGTTGACAGTGATTATCAAATAGCAATAAGCCCGTCAAGTTGTACTGTATACAACTAAAGAGTAATGCAATACAGTCTGGGATCACGATTTTAAAGAACAATATCAAGACTACCTCTATAGCTTAGTTGCGAGTTCAATTGCCATTATTACACAGAATAAAAAAAATAAGTTTCAGCCTTATTTTCATTAGGCTTAAACTTCTTTTTTAAAAGTTGTTAACCATTTGGTGGTTTAGTTAAAAAAGATAGACACATAGCAGTAGCGTGGAATATTATTTTCGGATATCTGGGAATACAGAATTATTGGCAACCGAAAACTCAAACTTATTGAAAATGGAAAACTAGGTGATCCGCGGTTACGTAACGTGAAATATTATTTTCAACGTCGAACCATGAATTCGGGCTTGAGTTTCCATTTCGCATAACTATAAAGGGTTCAAAAGTGCACCCGTCAATCGAGGTAGAAAAACAATGTATTATTTTACTACTATCGTTTTTTCTTCAAAATAACACCTTGGTTTTTATTTCGAGTATCATATTTGATTTTATCAAACGCTAAGTAAACGTGTAATAATATACTTGTCATAGAGATATTCCAATGAAATGCTAAACCATCAGATACGGAATAAAACAGCCATAGCGATACCATAACAATACAAACAGATAAAACGGATACATTGGTCCATTGTTATATCCGGGCATTGGACAGCAGCGTCACTAGCACTTGAGCCGCCAATATGATAATTAATACAAATTATCTTATAAACCATTATTTCAAATGACATTTCAAAAGCAAAATAAACAACCGTAAAACAAATAGTTTCTAGATTAAATTTAGTTAAAGGTCTATCCAACCTTTCACTCCAAAACAAAAATGAAAATCAAGTTACCAATTCTTACTACTTAATATATTTTTTCCCGTCACCATTTTATTCAAAGTTTGATTCCGAATCTCATCTATCTGATAATATGGATAGGTGATAAATGAATAGAAAAAACATATAAATATAAACCAAAATACATGAAAGACATATTGTAAAAAATTGCTAATAAATGCAACACAAATAAAATTATAATAAATAACAAACGCCTTAACTCCTTAGGATCAATAATATGCACTCTGTTAATATAACTGATATCGGTTAGACCAAGAGTTCCCAAAATGGTCAATATAGACCCCCTGGGGTTGATTTGATTTTTCTAGGGGTCGATAGTTGCAATAAAAAAATTTGGAGGTTGACGACAGCAAAAATAGACCTCCTTACTACTGATATTTGTTTGTTATTTCAAAACATCTATGATTTCAATAGGTACATAATTCAAAAGTAAAATAATCCAAAAAACACATTACATACCAAACTTGTGAACGAAAAGATAAAATGTGTCATTAAAAGAGTCTATTTTTTTGCTTTAATTTTCGTCAACGCAGATTTCAATTTTAAATGTTGTACAAGATAATGCAATAATCCGTAGTCCTTTTATATTTTTCAATTCTTAATTACAAGTTATTAAAATGAAAAGTTTGATATCTAGTGAAATATTTGATATCGAGTACTGTACAAACTTATTAATTTAAGTAAGTAACGTAAATGACTAGGGGGTCGGCGGTTTTAAAAGTTTTTGGTAAAGGGATCTGCGGCCGAAAAAAGTTAGGGAACTCTTAGGCTAGACCATAAGTATTGTTCTTATTACAAACCAAGATCAGTTCGCTTGTAGAATACTTAGTTTTATGAAATAGAACCAGTCTCTCTAACACAGCTAATATATTTTCTCAATTCATTGAAAGTGTTTTTTTTTTAAGATATTTTTTTTAACAATAAATAACTGATATAATTTTGAGTACCTACAATGATTTATGTTCTACAATGATCCACGGACTTTGCAACCTTTGTGCAATGGATGTATTGCACGAGAAGATCCGACAGCCCTGTACGTTCGAGTCTCAATGAAGCTAATAATTGCGCAATCGGAGGTAAAGAATGGAAATCTGCGGGAAACTGAAGTATCTCAGCATCAAGGACGCGAATTTCATTAATCACCTCGATGCCAAGGTTAAAGTTAGCCGCCTAACTCCGGAGCCTTTAACTAATGGTTTCAATATCGATTTTCTGTTTGTAGACCAGCAAATAGTAAGTAATTAAACGTGAGTAAATTGAAATAGCATTAAAAGGAATCGACCGTGTATCCTGGTTGTATTCATTTGGTTTTGTTTTTGTCGTTAAGTTTATAATTACCAATTGATTTTTATGTTCAATCGTTAAATATCATGAATAGATAATGTTCGTTTTAACTAAAGTTTATCTCAAGAAACTAAAATCATTTGTTATTTTTCTTTTGTAGATTAATTAATATTACAATATTTATTTTTAGACTACTAAGAATAGTAAGAATTTTAATTAAAATGAAAATGTGAAAGACAGAATAATGAATTACAGCTATTATATTTTTTTAAGAGTGATTTTTATGGTTGATCTTTATATGTTTCTTTAATTTCTTTGCTTTGCAGGGGAGTAGTCTGTATAGTTAATTGATTTGCAGGGGAGTAGTCTGTATAGTTAATTGATTTGCAGGGGAGTAGTCTGTATAGTTCATTGATTTGCAGGGGAGTAGTCTGTATAGTTCATTGTTAAAAGAAAAAGGAATAAATAAATTAAAGTAAAAAAATAACCTATTTTGAATGAACAACGAAAATCTACAATTTTCTCTGTTTCATCTTTGCACAGGAATCAACAAAATATTCATCATTCCAAATAATTTATGAGTATTTTATCACAAAGTTAGCCTGTTTGAAACATATAATAGACTGCCTCGATTTCATAGTCCGGCCATGATATAAAATACTGATTTCGTTATTAATTTTCGAAGCTCGACCTCATACGCTCCAAATTTTAAAGGAAATGAAACCACGTGACTCCCTTATTGAAGTAAGCTACGACAAATTCATCTAAATTTTAACATTAATACTTATTTATTTAGTTAAAAAAAGTTAAGATTTAGTATTTAGTTTTAAGGTCAAACTATGAATCCGAGTCTCAATCTCTATCATGACAGCTTCCGAGGTTGGTTTTGGAAATGTAATGAGACGTCCTACTTTTTTATCTTAAATTTAAAAATTTAATATCAATAAAATCTTAGTTAAAACTAGTTTTATGATATTTATTTTCTGTGAATTTCAAATTTTCCTTGTATTTTCAAAACAAATTTATTGAAATTAGGAAAATGAATAGAGTTTTCGATTTGGTGGAGGACGATTTGACGTATTACGAGAAACATTCTACAAATCAATGACCTTTATTTTAATACATTTTGTAATATTACTAGTAAAAATTAGGTGAATATATTTTTATGTGACGCTGTTTTTGTGGTGCGTCGTGTCGTCGTGTTGCAGCTTCTCTAGAGCCTCGCTTGCTCTTTGGTGATTGTCGCGATCGTCTCTTCCTTTCAACATCTACTGTATTGGCCCGACTATAGGGTGACCCTGATTATAAGGGACCCCTATTTTTTATCTGCTTTTTGGAGAAAAAACATGTCCCTCACCATTATTATATTATGAAAAAGAAAACTCGAATATAAGGCGACCCCCCTATTTACGTGTCGCCTTTTTAAATAAAAACCTCGCCTTGTAGTCGGGCTAATACGGTACATATCTTTTGCAGGCATCTTGTCATATACACTCAGAAAACAATAAATCTGTTATACGTCAATATTAAAACTTAACCTTGCAGAAACAATGAAACTTACATTTTACAGTTATTTTAAAGAAAATGATGAGTTTAATTCAATTCCGGAATGAAACTTAAAATAATATAGCATTTGAATGAAACGGAACTCAGAACAGAGTACACCTATATATCTTATTGACTAAAAACTTCATAGAAACTGTTAACATCCAAATTCATTTATTTACAAAGCAACGGAATAAAGTGATAAAAATGATAAGTGAACTCAATTGTTCACTCAGTGCTACACTCAGTGCTACACTCAGTGTACACTCAGTATTAACATTATAAATATTAGAGGAAAAAAGTGTTCTCGCTCCATTATAAACTGATTTATCGTTTTAATAACATGTTATTTATATTTTCCTGTTCAACGATCAAGTTATCTTGTCTTAATAAATACATGATTTACTATTGATATTTTAGGTCTAACTATCATATCGAAATATGACAGCTGTCAAATAATATTTGAAAAATTAAAATGTTCTAACTATGACATGAATCATAGTATAAATAGGCCAAAACCCATACGATGGTTGTCGCCAAAGAAAGAATACGAAAATTGAATTTTGAATACAAGAGAGCGAGAGAGGAATATTTGGATTCTCTCCGAAAGTAATTCGAAATTTGAATATCGGTGGGTCCGTGATACTGAACGAATTTTAAATACCTAGCTTACAATTTTTGAACCGGTGTAAAAGGGGACGATGTATAAATGATATATATAAACAAATTTTACATTTATGAATATATATTTTCATAAATGTAGAATTGGTTTTACTTCCGTGAATATTTCACGGGTTACAACTAGTGAAATAATATTTGTGAATTATATATCTTTAATCCTAAAAAAGGTAAATAACGAGAATGGTTACTATAGTTCGGAAAATCTAGGATGAACCGTATGACAGCTCACAAATTTGCCCCAATACAACCTTGTAACGATGTTCAGTAATTTTAATTATTTTATCAACTTTAATATAAGCCTCGATTCTAATAAATAGCAAGTTATTTAGGTAAATACATTACATAAAACTAACAATAATGACAAATTAATACATCTTGTCACAAATCAGCAAAAATGTGGCAGTATGTTAAAATCAAATAATATTTGGTGACGTTTGTCAAAAGTCACTACGTTTGTCTGCATTGGCTAGGGATGAGGTATTCGATAATTGGATTTTCAAAAATCGATTTGAATTAAATGTTCGTAATTAGTATTAATTCATAGTGGAGCTTGGCCTTTTTAAAGATGCATACAAATCATACAATACATTAGAAAGTGAGTATAATGAAAATTAGGAATTAAAACGTCAGTTTAGAGAAAAACAATTGTTCGATTTGTAGAAAATCTATTCGATTTGTAAAAAAAAACGATTTTACCCCATCCCTTTGTGGCAAACGTCGCACGGTTCATCCTAGACTTTCCGAAGTATAATTACAAGTGTTTCCTCTATAATTCTTATAAACCCTTATTTAGAACTAAAGTATCGTTTTGTTTAATATGACTCATTGGTTTCATATTTGTAATATAAAATATGATTCAATTTATCGATCACATCGATTTTGAACATGAACGACATCTATTGGATATATTTGAAATAATTATTCCAACTAAGCAGTTGACCAGGTTTATACATAAATAATTGTTTACTTTTGAAATGAAGAGAATATTTTAACATTTCTGTAACACAAAGTTATAATACGAGTATTTTTAATAAAAAATGCATTAAAAGAAAATTATTCACCGTAACAAAAAAAATAATGTAGCATTCATTTGATTTTTCTATTTTTATGGAGTTTTACAGTGATTTGCATATACATTCTATAGTATAAAACTAAGCATATCAAATATGTTTTGGCTATAAATAAATTACATAAATCATTATCATTATTGTTATTATATCGTCAATTTTTTACAGCATAATATACATGATTAAAATTTGGTATTTAATTTCTAACTCAATACATAATCACTGCTTAATTTTACTGTTAATAAAAGGAACTGTTATTATTATAACAGTCCGTTTTTACGTAAAACCTTGAATAAATGTACTATACTTCAGAAAGTCTAGGATGAACCGTGCGACGTTTAAAACGTCATGTCACAAAGGGATGGGGTAAAATCGTTTTTTTTTTACAAATCGAATAGTTTTTTTATAAATCGAACAATTGTTTTTCTCTAAACTGACGTTTTAATTCCTAATTTTCATTATACTTACTTTCTAATGTATTGTATGAGTTGTATGTATCTTTAAATAGGCCAAATATCTTTAAATAGTATTAATCCACTATGGATTAATACTAATAACGATTTATGTATGAAAAAAATCGAAAATCCCATTATCGAATACCCCATCCCTAGCCAATGCAGACTAACGTAGTGACTTTTGACAAACGTCACCAAATATTATTTGATTTTAACAAACTGCCACATTTTTGCTAATTTGTGACAAGATGTATGAATTTGTCATTATTGTTAGTTTAATGTGATGTATTTACCTAAATAACTTGCTATTTATTTGAATCGAGGCTTATATTAAAGATAATAAAATAATTAAAATTACTGAACATCGTTACAAGGTTGTATTGGGGCAAATTTGTGAGCTGTCATACGACTCATCTTAGATTTTCCGAACTAAATTATTATAAACGAAACCCTTAAGAGTGGCTATATTTTATGATAAACCCTGAAGAGGGTTAATAAATATGTACAGTTACCTTAAAAAATCAAAAGAGATGGATTAAGTGGTCAGAAGTTTTAAGATCTTTTTTCGTTTAATTATTATTTTTAATTTTCACTAAAAATTAAAATTAAATAAATCAATGAAATGCAATGCAAGATTCATCATAATCTGACATCAAGTTACGGTAAAATTATAATCAAATATAATCAAAATATAACTTTCTGAAGATTTTAATTAACCACATGGCAAATAAACCAATCAGTAAAGCCTCTTTTACTAACTTTCTATAAAACGAAAGAGGAAAGTCAAACAAAGACCTTCAAACGAAAAAAAATCAAATAATTTAGATAACGTTTTTGAAAATTTCATCAAAAAATACCTTTTTTCTGAAGATATTTTTAACACGTGTTATTGACAAATGTAAATTTTATATTACCGTATTGGCCCGACTATAGGGCGATCCTCATTATAAAAAAATATCACTATTTTTTTATCTGCTTTTTGAAGAAAAAAAACAATTTCCTCACCATTATAATAGTATGAAAAATAAAATGCAAAATGTTTAACGAAAAATATTTATTAAAACAAAGTACACAGATAATAGTAAAGTACGTGTTTAAACATGAAAAGAAGAAATAAAAAAGTCCAACTACAGTAGCTAATCAGATCAGTCAAATTCACATATGGCTATAGCATCCTCAGCATCAGTCTCATCTCATCTTCAGTGATATTATCGTCTTCGGAATCCTCAATCATATTTTCCCAAAAAATATCATCTTCAGCACCGTCCATTTTATTGGATATGCGTCATTTTTTAAATCCATTGGTGATGGTCTCATTGGAAATTTGATTTCCGGCCTGCAGGATCCACTCACACAGATTAGTGACAGATGGTTTTTTTTATTTTTCCAGTAGGAAAGGGCTTGATCAGTGGATATCAACCAGTTTGAGTACTGTGTTTTCAATTTATCTTTAAATGGCTTATTCACAACCACATCCAAAACTTGTAGTTGCGAAGTCATTGCACTAGGAATGGTCACCAAATCTGTTTCGAGTTTTCTAATTTCATTTTTTACGAGTTCCGTCAGATGAACTTTCCTTTCTTAGGCCCCCGGAATGCTTTTCTTGAGGAATGCGTATTCATGAAGTCATGTTTTTGTAAACGCGAACGTCTAACATTATTTGCCGTGATACCAAATTGTCTGACAGACTCACAGTTGTTGGTTGTTTCTGCAGCACGCACCACCATAACCTTCAAATTGGAATCATAGCTTCTGCGTATTTCTGGATCCCCCCCTATTTACGTGTCGCCTTTTTAAATATTAACATCGCCTTATAGTCGGGCTAATACGGTACGTTCTTTTTTAGCAGTGGTAAAAGCATACATTTTCAGTATAAAGATATTTAAGTAACATTACAAAAACCTTATTGTCAACGAAAAAACGTTAACTTGCTCGTTTTTTTTTATTTTGTACCAAAACTATCCTTTGTTTTCGACGTCAATTTTTTTGTATTCTTATTTGTTTTCACAACATGATAAATATCTTTTATATACTAGCGTATTTTATTCACATTTTTTTCACTTATTAAATATCAAATCGACTAGCTTTAGAAGAATGGTAGGTCCATAGTCATCCTTAATCAAGAGAGTGGAGTTTATTGTGGGGATAAGGTCGCGGCATCGGTGGTGGTTCAACCTGTCCAGGCATTGACACGACTGCATAGAATCTGTAATTTCATTGATTTTTTTTTTTATTATTGTATTTTTTTAACATATTCTAATGAAACAAAAGACATTTACTAAAATACACAATAAACCCACTTAAATGTGGTTTTACTTTCCGCGGTTTAAATTATCCACGGTCAACCGATGTTTGAAAATATTGGATTAAATGAAAAATCGCAACGTAGTTATAAGGTCTATAGTAGCTAAGAACTACGTCATAATGCCTACTCCAACTTTTACTTCATCTATCAAATATCACAATACGAAGGTGACTAAAGTGCAATAAGATATGTTCAGAGAGAGAGAGACCACATTAATAACTTCGATACAGCATATTTTTAATATTATTCCATTTTATTATAAGTTTCTGTTATTAATATCTTATTGTGCTTTATTTATAAATAAAACTTTATCGTAGGTATGTGTGTATATAAAAAAAACGTATTTATAACAGGTATGGCCAAACTACGGTCCACAGACTAGATCTGGCCCCTGAGGTTCTTTATTATGGCCCACGTAGCCATACATCACACATTATTTACTACTAGAGCGTAATCTGGTAATGGAGTGGAAAAAAAGCATCTAATGACAGAAAAATTTATTTATTTGAAAGAATATGCAATAAAAAATCTTCGACATTTATGTACAAGATAAAACAAAAGAAAATTAATATTGAATGACACGTGTGTATTTGAAAGTGATATTAAGAACAACAATAAAACAGCTTGATATGAAAAACGTGTGTGTACTACAAAACGTGTGTGTACTACAAAGCAGCTTCAAATTTCACACCGAGTATTTTTATAATTATTGGGATTGATTCATAGAATCACATTTGGATGTTTAATTATTGATTTGTAATGAATATATCAACCGCTTTATTTAACCATAGTTTTCTTTGTCCTTTGACCCACCTAGGAAAAAGTCTCAGTACACCTGATGTATAGGGTTCGGTACTATGCGCGATTTCAGACATCCACTAGAGGTCTTGGAACGTATCCTCCGAAGATAAGGGGGGACTACTACATTTTGAATACACTCTTGTTTCAACATTTCTTGAAATCTACTGGAAAATTATAAAATTATATTTTTTCCAAATTGAGAGTACTTGTGGCATTTGATCGATTATATTTTATATTTTCACACTGTAATTTTAGATCAACATCATAACATCTCTTAAAAAAATGCAATAAAATCCTATTATATAATTTCCGTAATGTCGTTAAGCCGAAAATGAAACAAAACATATTGTAAACGTGAAATAAAACGAAAACAAAACGTACGTGTATAAATAACGTAAGACGTGTTCTATTTTTTTAAAGCCATCCCTTATTTGAGTTTTGATTCAATTGACGATGCAAACGACGAAGATAAGCAGAATTAACTAATTCGAATACAATTCTTCAATGAATTAACACCTTCAGATATGCCACTTCACAAGTTAAAACGAAACGAAACATTACGTTACCATGCAGTGAAAATAAAATGCAAAACATGTACGCAGAAAAAAAAATCGAGTTTTCAAATACATTTCGCTGTCAAAGTAAACAGATTTACAAAACAAATAAAAATTGATTCGCTGTTATTGTTGAAATTCGCCTTTGTAATGACATATAACGCTTTTTAATAAAGTTGCAGAGTGGATTGATGTTTTCGGTTGCGGATTCGATTCTCGCTGGAACCCGGTTTTTTTAAACAGGTTTTCAGTTAGGTTTTTTTACTTAAAGCCACATAAATATATTGTTGGAGGAGATTGCCACATGCCAATAAGTATTTAAGTAGTATAGCATACAAAGAAAGCGCGCTTCTATAGTTGCCAGACGTAATTTGTTTCAAATTAGTGAGTTTGAGTTCCAAGATAGAATGCGTTGAAGAAAGTTTACTTTCTAAACGGCGCTATATAAAATTGTTCATTGAATTGAAAAAAATAGAACTCATTCGAGTGAATCTTGTCAAAATTTATGAACACGAATATTTCACCGCAAATTGAGGCGTTAAATACACCCGTTTTAATAAATAATAAAGACTTTCACTCGAAATGCAAATATTATATCAAATTAAATTCTCCTTGTTGAGGGTTATTTGTAAAATTTATCGTTGTTTTTATACATTATTAAATTTGTTCAAAAAATCTTAACGAAAAAAAAATTATCATCCACAGTAAAATTTTGATAGGATTTTTTCTTAAGGCTGATTCCATGGTGTAGAATATTCCACCTGTAAATATTAAAGAAATGGTTTGCTTTAACAGTTTTAAACTAGGCCACGCTTTTTGGAAAGGATTTTAAAATATGACAATACACGTAAATTATATAACACTGCATATGTATTACTCATCAAAACCACTTAAGTTGTATGTTAAACTTATGTACACGTATGAATGTCTAAAATGTTCATCATTCTAAATATTAAATGTTAAATGTTATTGAACCCGTGAGCAGAAATACTTTTAGACACTGGTCAATAATAAGAAACATCAAATATTCTCACCTGTTCCTGTCATGGGCTGTATAGTCCACCCTCCTGATTGTGCCGTCAGGTTCCGCCAGAGAGTAGTTCCCTACTACCCTGTCCCCGTCCCTCTCCTCTACGAGGTTCTTCCGGTCTCCAGTATGGTGATCGTCAACGAAGTACTTAAAGGCGTGCTTAGGGTGTGAATTTGGCTACACAAAAAATTACCATTAGATTTCACATGCGTTATTATATTATAGATAAAAACACCGATATTACTTATTGAAGGGTTCAATTTTTAAAATGTATGAAAACAATCAATTTGCTAAGGAGTTCTGAGATCTCAATATATTTTTTCGAAGTGCTATGTAACTAGTGCTATGTATCTGAAACTAAGGCAGAGAATGTTGAAGTGCTATGTTTGGTTTGTTTTGTTGTGTGGCTTGGAAACATGGACGCTGAAGGTTCATACTATGAATCGGTTGGAAGCGTTCGAGATGTGGTTGCACAGGAGATTGCTTCGTATACCGTGAACTGATATGATCACCAATTCGGAGGTCTTGAGGAGAGCTAATTGCCGTAGACAGCGGCTGACAGATATTCAGGTCCGCAAGATATCATATCTGGGTCACATTTTACGTGGAGAGTTGTACGAAATCCTCCAGTTGATACTGATGGGCAAGATCGAGGAGCAGCGTGGTCTTGGTAGATAGCAAACATCTTGGCTGCGCAATATAAGAGACTGGACGGGGATGAGGCGTGTGGAGGACCTGTTCCAGGTTGCGCAAGATAGAGAAGCCTTTGCCAGAGAGATTGACAACGTCGGGGGGACCTGACGGGGCACAAGAAGAAGAAGAATGTAACTAGTTGAGATCATTGTATAACTAGACCAGTGCTACTCAAACAATTATATTCAAACCAGTACTGATCCCCCAACAGTCACATCAACAAAAAGTTACAAAACTTTTTTCTGAGCTGCCATATCGACAAAAAGTTACAAAACTTTTTTCTGGGCTGCCATATCGACAAAGAGTTACAAAACATTTTTCTGGGCTGCCATATCGACAAAGAGTTACAAAGAAAATAATAAGAATTATACATTTAAAAAATGTTAATATTTTTTGATACGTATATTTTTTACTAATTCAATCTTCAGTAAAATAAAGATGTATTTGAACTACGAGTGCATATCCAGAAAGTAAGTGTACTGAATTTTTGTAGGTTACAATTTTTTTTATTTAAACAAAAAAATTACGTGGTTACCGTAGTACATATGTAAGCTATTTTTCGACATAGTCGCCATTCCTCTCAATGCAGGTGGTGAAGCGGGGTATCAACTGTTTGATGCCTTCCTCGAAGTAGTTTCCCGCCAACCCCTCCGTCCCCTTCTCCACCTCCTCCTTTACATCCTCGTCGGTTGAAAACCTTTTTCCACCCATGTGCAGCTTCAGAGAGGTAAAGAGATAGTAATCTGAAGGTGCTAGGTCAGGGGAATGCGCGGGATGGTTCAGGACATCCCATTTAAACGAGGCGAGCAGTTCCTTCGTGGCGTTGGCCGTGTGTGGTCTGGCATTGTCGTGCAGCAGGCAGACTCCCTTTGTCAGCATGCCTCTCCTTTTGTTCTGAATCGCCCTCCGCAATTTTTTTAGGGTCTCACAGTATCTTGCAGAGTTGATGGTCTCCCCTTGAGGCATATATTCAATTTAAATTATGCCTTGACAGTCCCAAAACACGGATGCCATGATTTTCTTGGCTGAAATTGTGGTTTTGAACTTTTTAGCGGAGGGTGAAGAGGTGTGACGTGACCGTTTTTAAATTCGCGACACCACTTGTACACACTCGTACAATTCATAGCTTTATCACCAAATGCAGTTTTCACCTCATTATAAACGTCAACCGGAGGTTTTCCCTTCCAAACGAGATAACGGATGACGCCGCGTATTTTGCACTTGGCGGGAGATTGGATTGACATTTTTAACGAAACGTGTTGTCGCGTCGACACTTCTCAACGTACTGACCTCGAACCGGTCTTGTTGCGGCGGGGAAGGGTCTGACTACACGGAAGTGTAGCCAAGATGTCGAAAATAAAATCCATCCGGTCGTGAGAGCCTCGGTACACTTATTTTCTGGATATGCATAGTACATTCTCTTCGTTTTAAAATAATTTTTATTCAATTTTTCAAAAAAAAAATCACAATTAATTGGGGTAAAAAACTGGTCCATGAACAAAGTTCGAGAAGTACATTCTCTTCGTTTTAAAATAATTTTTATTAAATTTTTCAAAAAAAAATCACAATTAATTGGGGTAAAAAACTGGTCCATGAACAAAGTTCGAGAAGCATTAACATAAACGCAATTGCTACAATAATGATACGCACTCCGTGCATATATTATCTCATAACTGGTCCATAATAAAAGTCCAGATGTGAACTTCTACTCAACAAATTAAGGCGGGGAAAATGGTATAAAGTAAAAATATGAGAAAAATTAAAAATTTGCTTTTGAAAGCTTACAAAAAATATGTATGTTTGAAATGAAAACCGTGCAAGAAAGAGACAGGCCAAGGAAAGAATGAAAAGATATAGGTGAAGAAATTTTGATTCAGGGAATAGTGAGAAGCATGAAAAACAGAAGAACATGTGTGTTGAAATGTATACGAGTAAGTGTGGATGATGCGAAGGTTGTTTTTCTGAATAGAAAAGTGTGGAAGTCTATCCTCGCTGCCTACCCCAAAAAGAATATGACGTTATGGTGTGTGTGGATTCGTATTCAATGCAACATTCGATTCTATTAAATATGATTTAATCGAAAAAGGTGATAATTTATTGACAAAAAAATAAATTTTACTCACATATTCGTGGTGTGAAGAAATACTTTCTGAAATGTAACAATTTATATTTTATTAGATTTTTTTTAATTTCAACAAAATTTAAATTTAAATTTCAGTTTTATAATTACGCATTTTGAACTAAACAGACGAGAAAAATATTTAATTTTCTCTTTCCTTTATTCCTCGCTTGAACAGATTATTAACACACACAGTAGTCCTCCATTATCCGCGGAATGTGCATTCCATGCCCCCCTCGCAGATAATAGGGAATGTCTTCTAAATTACCTTATATTTACGTGTAAACCTTTACTAAAAATGCGTTTTCTATAAAAACACTTAATGCTTTCGTCTCCGTTTTCTCAGTTACTTTTTTCAATTTGAGCTTCATCAATAAAACTAGTATCAATTTATTTCTCTTTTTTTAGCACTTCACAAATAGAAGTTTCGATATTTCCATACATTCTAGCAACGGTAATGATAGTTGAGCTTTTCACTTATCACAAGCACTTTAAGACATATTTTTGTAGTTTTTGAGTCACCAGCATCACTATTCTTATGTTTCGAATGCATAATTACGGCAAATAAAGGTTATTTGAACACAAACATAGAGTTACCGATAACAGTGGGATTATGGCAAGAAGTGGAGTGCAACTAATCCCGTGGGTGACTTTAGATGAATTTTTGGTTCTTTGGTAGCCCTGCCTTTATCATTGATGGCATTGATTTGGAGCGAGATTTGAATAAAAAATCGCGAGAGTTCAATCGTGGATAAGTAAAACATATCCACGGATACATATCCCACAGATAACGGGGTAGTACTGTCTTAAATAATTTTAATTTACTTGATAAACCATTCTAATAATTCAACAAATGAAAAACACTGTAAAAAACAAATAAATAATGTTTCCTATTTAAAATCCCCCCCTCTGGATATCCAGACTTGAGTTACCCTAAAGATTCACTTTCATTTTTCCCCGCACCATTCACCATTGTATTATATCACATCTCTCCCCACTTATCTCCCCCTACCTCATTCCTCTTATATTATATTATTTACACTTGTACAGGAAATATATTTTTAACAATTTAGTTTATCTTCACCTGACGATGAAGACGGTGGTCTTCGAAACCGGTTGTAAACCTAAAAATAAACCTGTGGTGAACATAAAAATATAAAACAAGTTTTTGATTTACTTATTTTTCCTTTTACGTAAAACATGGCACCACAAAATGAACTATCGTCTTTTCGAAGATTCAAAGAAAAACACTATCATTACTGGACAAAATTTATAACAAATATATTTTTAAACTTAATTTAGTTGGTTCGTTTTATTTCAAGATATACGAGGAAATCCAAATTTCATTTAAAATAACTTTTTATTCAGGAAAATCAGTTATTTCGAATTGTACTATATGTATTTGAAGCAGTGTTGAGAAGAGCAAATCAACAAGTATATTATTAATTACTCCAATACGCAGCGATTCCTCAATCTCTGCCCCAGCCACCTTACATAAATTATAGATCTTCTTCTTGACCTTCCCCTCAGCGTTCGAGGTTTACAATCATCGTGAATATTTCAATTTTGTCTGCAGCTGCATTGAACAATGACTTCGTGCTACTCGTATGGTGAAACCACTCTGTTAGGTTCTTCAGCCAGAAACTTCATCTTACACTTTGTTTTCCTTGTATCTTCCCCTGCAATATTATTTGGATGATTTCACATTTCTTTCCTACATAAAGTACTCGCAGTATTCCAAACTTCTCGTAACGCAAGTGAATACTTCTTTGTATTTTTCATGCGTCCGAGAACCTATTCGTTGCGCACTTTGTATATCTAAGAAATCTTTATCATTCTAATGTCGCACCACATGTCAAATTCTTTTATTAGTTTTGTGATGACTTGGGTGAATGTCCAATTATCCACGCCAATAAAAAGTACTGAAAAGATGCAACATCGTACAATGCGCATTATTAATTCAAGGTTAAAGTCTCTATTACAGAGAATCTCAAGTGAAAACCAGACTGAAATCTTGATACTTGTTATTTTGTCTTTGTTAAATTTATGACGATCAGTAAAGGGAATCAACGCCCGATGCATCGCTGAGAGTAAGATTTGGGAGCATTGAAAAAGTGCATAAATATAAGTATCTGAGATGCTGACTTAATGACTAGTGCGATTATTCTCGGGAAATCAGAACCAAGATTAAGATAGCACGGAACCTTTTTTTTTGTTTGAAATTGATAACCGTATTGTTTTAAACTCGTCAGGCTTTATTATATACAAGAATATGCAATGCAATATGATACAGTACAAAATATTAAAATTCCACTTTGTGAAAAAACAGACTATCTTTTTTAACTATTGAATACTCCTAGACGAAAGAAAAGTAATTTAGAAAATATATGTTACCTTCCCTTTCGACACTTCCCTCTCGACTATCACCAGTTCCGTAGACAATACTTTGTGATGATCCGGAATGACCTCTCCTTAAGCTAAATAGATTTCCTCCTCCAAAGTAATTCCCTCCTAGACCTACACTTCCACCAAAACCTGCTCCTATACTTCCTCCTATACCTACTTCTAAATGTGCTCTTAAACCTCCCCCAAAACCTCCTCCAAATCTTCCTCCAAACCCTCCTCCTAAACCTCCTCTCAATCCTCCTCCCAATCCTCCTCCCAATCCTCCTCCTAAACTGCCACCTAAACCGCCACCTAAACTACCACCCAAACCGCCACCTAAACCGCTTCCTAAACTCCCTCCTAACCCTGCACCTAAACCTCCTCCCAATCCACCTCCCACCCCTCCTCCTAGATGTCCTCCTAAACCTCCTCTTAAATGTCCTTCTAAACCTCCTCCTAAGCCTCCTCTTAAATTTCCTCCTAAATGTCCTAAACCTCCTGAGCCTCCTCCTAAATGTCCTCCTAAACCTCCTCCTGAGCCTCCTCCTAAAGTTCCTCTTAAATGTCCTCCTAAACCAGCTCCGAAACCCGCTCCAATGTTTCCAGTTAAGAATCCTCTTACGCTTCCTCTCAAGCCTGCACTCAAAAGACCTCCCAGGCCTAGAAATCTCGCACGCGGAGGGTTAAATAACGGGGAAATATCCGATGAAGTTGATAGATCCGTTGACGAAGAAAGGTCCGTTGACGAAGAAAGGTCCGTTGATGAATAAAGATCCGTTGACGATAAAAGATCTGTCGATGTTGACAGATCCGTTGACGACGAAAGCTTCGAAAACAGTGGAAGATCAGATGATTGTGAAAAATCAGATCCATCATCACTTAATTTTGCAGAAGACTTCAATATCCCGATGAGTAAACACACGAGTATAGCCTGAAAATAAAAAATATACCCTTATTTTTAATATTTAGTCAAAATCTTACGATCTACAAGTTATATTTTACTTGAAACTTCTTCACAAATTTGATCAAGCCTTTAAGTAGATCAATTCGCATTAAAATCAACCTTTAAATAATGTTTATATGATATACTCGCACAAGACACTGTTTGCAAACATTATTAGTTATCAAACGTTTAACATATAATAGTTTTAAACTCATTGTATTTTAATTAAATTTTGTAACTCTTGGAAATGGATCAATGAATACTGATAGGGTAGATTGGGGGAAGATGCCGTAGTTTTCGTTTATTTTTTTTTTTAAATCGTCTGTTGGTTTTATTTTTTATTCATTTTACTATTATTAAAATTGATACTTTTGTGTATAAATTAAAAATATATTTAACTTTGAAAATATTATGAAACACTTTGAAAAATAATAAATAATTCGTTAACGCTTGCATTTCGGCATCTTACCCCAATCTTGGGGTAAGATGGCCGTCTATTTAATGGTAAGATGTCTTATGGGGTTTCAATGTTAAATACACCTTAGAGTTTTTTCGGGAATGTTGAACTGTCATTAGTTATTCAATTAATATAAGAAATAAATTATTATAAATATACTTTGAAAACAAGCTCCAACCAAAGATGCGATTAAAATTTTACATAACTTTAAAATTGATATATCAATATTTGAAATACTGAAAATGGAATTATAATTATTCTTTAGCTTGTATGATAAACCTGCATTTGAAAAATGTATTTTTACGAGTAAACATAATCATATTATTTAAGCGTTTCTACTGTTAACCCTCCTTTATATTATACTTAGTTTTATTTAATTTTAAATATCTTTTCTTTAGAGTTGTGTTTACTTGTAAATAATATTAATATAAAACATGTATGACTGAACATTTATAATTAAAATAGATTTATTTTACAAAAATACTCGTATTCGTTCTAGTTCAATCGTGTTCACGTATTTTTTAGCAAAAAATATTTCTCACCTTTTTCTAAAAGAACACATTTGATATTACCAGTATATACAACCACAAGAGGAAATTAATATTTTTCCATGTATGAAAATTCAAAGGTATGGTATCTACGTCATATAACTGATTAAACTTAAAGTTACCTCATATAACTGATTAAAAACAAAGAAATAAATACTTAGCTCTATTTTTTTAGTTATTCCACGTGAAATAACAAAGTAGTTTTACTGTTAAATATTCTAATATGGATTTCCAAAAAGTTTACGCCAAAACCACTGACAAATTTAAAAAAAATATTAATATTTTGTATCCTAAAGACATACATCACGTAATGTCTCAATGGTTAAAAAAATTATTAAATCTTTTTAAAAAAAAAAACATTTTTGTTATCAAAAAATTACCAAAAATCACAGATATTTTCAATAAATTAAAAAGTGACAATATTGCAACACCTTTTAATTTTTCAGTTTAATAAACAAATAATTAACATAATTTTAATTCAAGGTTTTGCAAGTGGTGGAAACACTTTGTTTCCGTTGAAAAACTTCTTTTTATTTCATACAGACGTACATTTTGTAAATTTGTAACTTACAATTTTATTCGTATCCATATTAAATATAAAGAATTGGTATTGAAAAATGTGTAGTCAGTTTGTTAAAACTTATTTCAAATTATCGTTTTAAAAAAATCATATGTTATAATTATAGAAAATTGTTATTCGACTATGAAAAGTATTCAATAAACGTAACAAATCGAACTAAGATTGTAATGAAAACATATATTGTAGAACACAAAAGCAAATTCAATTTCTTCATTGATTCTCAAAGTATGATTTCATTTTTTAATATTTTTTTTAAATATCAGGGACATGTTCGAGATTGTGTTGATTTTCTAAATTAAAGCATATGTTAATTGTTACCAGAAATGAAATATTGTTTTTATTATATTACCCTTTCAAACACTATGATTGATTTTTTATGACATCTAGGAAAGCGTACTTACCACGTGTCAATCACTGGTAATCTATTGACACTGTGGCATGTTATGGACCAGATTAACTTATACACTCCTTTAACTGCCCCTTTGAGCCTTCTACATCGTGGTTTATACTTCTTACTAAGGGAATGATATCTTGGTACTTCCATAATCTGGTCTTGTACATTTCATGCGTTAACACACGTGCAACGTAAAAATCTAAATATTCAATAAGTTTAATTTTTACGAGAAAAACGCAATCAGAAAACACATTTTGTCACAAGTTTTTTTTCAATTTATAATATAAATAATAAACAAATTTTTCAAATCTGTTTAAAAAGGTTCACTGTCATTTTAATTTCATTTTCCAGTTTGAATTGATTTTATTTTTAAAGTAATTAATATTTTACTCTCCATTTTTTAGTTACAAACTACAAAGTCTTGTTGGTGGGAAGAGGTTTCCGCATGATAATCAACACGCCGATTGTACACTGTACACTGCGCAATCAAGTATCAAATGAACAAAATGTTTAAAAAATGTTGTGTTATAAGATATCCGTTTTTCAATATAATATTTGAAAAATAATTATGCTTCGTTAAAAATGGAGCATGCTTACAGAAGTCTACGTTTAGACGAAACGTTGAAATAAAAAAAAACATGGTAGAACGGTGTATGGGACATAATATGTCGTATTTAAGGGGTGGTACGCAGGCAGAAGACTAACAAGCTGACCTTGTGTAGTGTAGTTACTTAAGGAGAGAAAAATAGTTCCAACTTAAAAATAATACTAGAAACATTTTCGGAAAAAGTTGTGTGCACTTTTGAACGAAATTATTCTTAAACGCCAAAAATATGTTAAAAGATCTGCTAACACAAAGTATTTTTCATTAAATTTAATAAAATATGTGTTTCAAAAACTTGTTGGGTATAGATACAATCAGGGATTTGTTTTGAAGAAACTCTGCTCATTTGTGAGTTCATTTACAATGTTTTCATTTCAACAATGGAAGCTCGTAAAATAGTTTACAATGAAAATGGAAATTTGACACGTTCGAATAATTGAACATTTTGGTTTATTTTAGGTTTAATACGCCATGAATTAGTTGTATTGTATGGAATTACAGTTTGATGGTTCAATTACTATTTTTAAAAAATACTGACTAAAGAGGCAAAAAAGATATACATGTAAACCAGGCCTTCTTAAACTATGGGTCGCGACCCAAAATGGGGTCGCGTAGCAAAATTCTGGGGTCGCGAGAGATTTTAATGTCAAATATTTAAATACACGATTTTATAACATCTAGATGTGTATTTGTGCAGAGTCACACTCACACACCTGCACACAAACAAAGGTTGCAGCGAGACAATGATTCAATAACACTGACTGTAATGTGAACTAGTGTAGTATTGACGCTCTTCTAGTGTAGTCAATTGTCAGTGTTCCACCGTAACGAGATTTAACGTAACGTAACGCTGACCTTTCGAGTGACTCAAACTTAAAACAACAATTTCCAAAAAAGCCCTTGACTGAATTCTGGATCGGAACTAGAATTGAATTTCCCACAATCTCTGATATGGCGTTAAATGTTCTTCTGCCATTCAACACCACATATTTATGTGAAGTTACTTTCTCAGCTTTAACACATATTAAATCCCAATATCGTTCATCGCTAAGAAATGTTGAAGAGGTCTTACGTCCAGCAGTGTCAAACATTCCACCAAGATTTCATTTGTTATGCAATAAAAAACAGGCACATCCATCTCATTAAAAATTTTTCCTTTAATTTTAATTTAATACTTACCACTCAACGACTGCGTTCGAATATATTCGAGCGAACTAAGACGGTCAGAATTCCCTTTTATTTATGTTATTGCAAAAAATGTAATTTTAATGAAAAATAGGGCATATAATTTTTGTAACTATAATAAATATAATTTTACAACTTTTTGTACAATTTTTAATTTTAGATTTTTGTATGTTTCTAAACGAATTCTAAAACTATATATTTTCATATGTTTATGTATATTGTTACCTAATAAATAAATCATCAAAAAATATTTATTTATCTTTCTTTTATATTTATATGGCGTCGCCAGGAAACTCGCAATCATAAATGGGGTCGTGAATGCAAAAAGTTTAAGAAGCCCTGATGTATACAATCAATATAAAATTATTTCTTTATTTTATCGCAGCAAAAATATAATTTCCAAGAAATTTTGTATACTATAAAATTAGTTCCGTTTCTATTTATGTAAAATTCACTAAATTCACCGGATATAAATCGTAACATAAGATATTTATTAGTTTTCCATAGAAGGCGGGAATTAGTTAACATTGGCTAGACTTTTTCTTAGAAAAATCCGAGCGCCTTTACTTCAATTAAGAAAGTATCCCAACAACTATTCTACATATTTGTCGAGGGGAATTCATTAAGACATTCATTCAATACCTAAACATTTCACTTGACTTGATCGAGTAAATTCAAAAGTTCTAGTTGATTCAAAAACAAAATTTATGTTTTATTTTTCAATATTCTACAGCTATATCACGAGAAATAGCAACTTGTAATACATTTTATATGACCTTTGATGCCTAGTTGGCAAGATCCTTGATTTCCACCTGGAGATCTCGGGTTCCATTCCCGATGATACCCGAAAAAAATTACAACCTGATAAAAGAGTTTATCTGGTTACAATACTCGCACGTGCTAGACTTATATAATACATCACATACTGGGTAATATAATACAAAAAAAATCGTTTAATTTATTAATTTTTCTAGCACCATTTAGTGACCAAAATTCACTCGAAGGGCGCCTGCCATTAATATCTGTTATATAGTGTGAACTTCAGAAATCTGTTGAATACTTCTATGCCATCAGCCTGCGCTCACTATATAGGGAGTTCATTCCATGATGTAGGGCCAATCACTCAAATATTCCAATAGATATAAATTAGTCTGCTCCCCTGGCCTACCTTAACTAACATATATGGTTAACAGTACATTCTACACTATATCAATACATCTACGAAACCTCAAGACATACAAACCTCAAACCTTAACACTTCTGAGAAAATATCTACAGTAAAAGATACAGCCTTAACGGTGACTCGAGCTATTTGACCTTAGGGAGGTATCATGATGCTATTTTTATAGTTCATAAAATCAAATACTTTGTACCGTGTCAACGTTTAATTGAATTAAGATAAACATATATAATATGCACCGTTTAGAAATCAAAGTCACTCTAAGGACTTTTCACTAGCCTGGAGCATCTCTCAAGAGTCATGACAGAGTCTACGACAGAATCTATGCATCTCTCAAGAGTCATGACAGAATCTATGACAAAAGGCATCTAACACTTCGAGAGTATATTCCATGAGACCGGTATTTATAATTGCAGGTGAATCTGAGTCGAGATAGATGGTTTTAAGAGAGAATTTTAGATAGAAAGAAAGGTATTGAGTATTGGTAATAGAAGAGCATGTTTTTCGATGTACATACTCGAGTAGAAATGAAAAATGTGTCAGATCTGTCTTATCCACTTAAATAAAAAAGGACATGATGTGATTATGTATGTTAAAAAGGGTTTCGTAACTTTTATTGAATGAAATTATTATTTATCAAATTAATAATATAATTATTATTTAATATTAAATAAAATCTTTAAACATTTTCTAAATTTTTACATCATTAAAAGCTCTAAGTTGCTTTAAAATTGCAAACTAATTAAAAAGCCCAAGTTTTTTAACCAAACATCACGGAGTCGTCACAATCGCAGCCACATTCTCGACATTTGGGTAATCGAAATTGGTACACAGGAAAATAATCATTAACGGATTATTTTACATAGCAAAATATGTCGATTACGTGTAGACCCATGAAAAACCGAACCTTGTAATTTATTGAGTACTATTAAAAGAGACTTTAGAAGTCATTCATTTGGATGATGATTTAGAAGTCATTCATGTAAAAATATCCAATCCACATTTTATATTTTTGACAAATATGAAGACATTTTCTTATTAATAGTGTTTTGAGAAATTAACCATGAATTTTTTTTATTTACTTGACACATATAGTTTTGAGGTAAAAATTATATTTCACTCAAACCAATAAAAATGTATTTTGCAAGTTTGATATTTTTTTGCAATAAATACAGTTTAATTGTCATTATTATTGTTACTAATCAACTTGCTTTGATATTTCAATATTTTACTTACAAAAAATTGGCTAATTTGACTATTTTTAATTTTATAACCTTCTCTAGCGGCGGAATCGAGAAGTTTTCAACTTTCAAGAGTTGATATTTTAAACAAAATCTCTCTTGTGCGGTGGTAACAAACTTGACTGATGAATTGTGAAAAAGCAACTTTTACTACCGGAGTTCGTTACAAATAAAATCAACCTAGCTCCGTTAGATGTCGGTATATAATGAAAAAGGAAGCAATATTTATACAAAATTAGTATTGGGTAGAAATAAAAATTATATAAAATAATTATTATTTTTTTAAGATATAAACACTTCCGTTAAGATTGTCGATTATATTTATCTTTGTGTTTGTAAATAAAAAATTTAAAAAAATTAACACACTTCGATAAGGTGTGAATATAACTATATCATTCTCACTTATTCTAAGTTTATTCTGAAGACATTTTAATAACTTGATTGAATTGACTAATTAAATTTTAATATAATTTAATTTCACCGAACTTTTTCAGGATATAGCTGTTATTTCGGTTTTTATTTTTATCGATATAACAGACGCCTTTTGAATTTATAAAAATGTGTCTGCACCACTGACTAAATGGTATTAAAATATAATATTATATATAACCATTTTTTTTCAAAGCTGTCAGAAGATCAATTTTTGTCTGTGTAATGTATGTGGTATATTTTTCAACTAGGCATCAATATTACTTAGTAATGAAAAATCATCACACTTCTAAGTAATTTAGCTCTTGAATCGACAAAAAAAAAATTTTTCAATTGATTAACGTAATAAAAAAATATATATGACATTCTCCAAATACAAAACAACTGCGATCTAGTCAGATTTCAAAGTTTTGAAAAAACAAAACAGGGGTACTATTTTTCAAAGATGGTCTTATACACATATAATAAGATATATTTGTAATAAAGGGAAAAGGTGTTTCAGTTTATTTTATATTTCATTGAAAAACTGTTACAATTCCAAAAAATATATTATTTTTACTCAATATGATTTTATTATTCTATGACTACTATATTTTTTTTTATTAAACAAAGTAATATATTGTACAAATATTTGTCAAGGCTATACCTATATACAAATTTATTACTTAACTAATCTTATTTATATATTATAATTTATGAACTTACTTAATCTTATTTTCCTACATGTCATTTTATTTTTATTTTTTATAATCTTATAATATGATTTCTTGGAAATAATTAACACCTACATACTACTTATAACTAGATAACAATTATTACAACTAATTATTTAGCAAGAACAAGTCCACTCGTTCAGGCTACTTGTATTCCATCACATTCACTCAGACCTTGGTCGTCCCAGCTAATACTGTAAGGTGGACTAGCCAGGCAATAGATAATGCTTCGGGAGCCTGTGCTTATAAAAGAAGGGTAGATCGGATTTATTCTCGTGACTACTACACAAAAAACATAGTTTCATTTATTTAATTACATAGTTGAAAAGTTGTGAAAAAGCGTGTGTAAACTTGAAAAGTGTGTGTCAACTATGTGTAAAAATTACATATTTGAAAAATATTCAATTCATTTTATTTGTTTACGATCTTATATTGTATCACACGTTTAAATATGCAACTCCCTTTCCCTTCAACTATTTCACATTAGTGATTAAAACATAATGAAAAACGTGAGACAACACTGTATTCATCTCCATTACTCGAGCCTTCGAGTTTAGAACCATTGGAGTAGACACGGAAATCGTTCGTGTTAGCATTATTACCGCACGCGAACAGGCAACAGCGATGCACATGTCTAGCGCATGTGGGTATTGTTACCAGATAAATTCTTTAACCAGACTGGAATGTATTTTTTTCGGGTACTATAGACCACAGAGGTCGTCTTTAGCTTAATGTTAACTGAAGTCAGATGTGGGTCCAGTCTTAACATTTAGTTCCATATCTTTATCTTGTACATACATCTGTATTGGGGGTTCGATGTTCTACAAGAGTTCTGCGAAATATTATTTTTTAATCATAATCAAGATTGAGCAATATTTAAATTTTGTTCGTTTAAAGTTAATGTAAAAATTGCTTAAAAATTACAATTAAATATTTTAAATACTTGTTTATAGCATCCCCTTGAAACTGCTGAAAGCAGTTATTTTCATAAATTATGATGTGAATGAAATCATTAAATGAATCATAAAATAATTGACAAAGGTGTTCAATTAAAACTTTAGGAGTCTAAAAACATCCAATTAAATAGTTTCATAAGAATTGACCGCAGAAATTGCCGGCCGTGCATAGCGAGCCCATAGCTCACTCGTAATTAAATAGCATATACGAGTAGGTGAGCTGCTCCCATATAATCTACACCCAACTTTCAAAACCAAGTATATGATTTTTATCATTAAAAGTTTAATCAAAAATTTAAGAGGAAAAATATTGTTTTCCTACAACTGGTAGGGAAATAAATTGAAGACAGTTTCAGAAAAAGGTCGAAGAAAAAAATTCTCATGTAGCTTCAAAAACAAAAGCTGGTGGCCTCCTTGGCCTAGTCGGTAAGAGGTTTGTCTTTTTACCCGGGGATTGTGGGTTCAATACCCATAATTAGTTGATAAGTATCAAAAGTGTTTTTTTTTGTTGATTTGAAAAAAAATCCATTGAGGAATTATTTGGTAAAAATACATTTTTTTTCTTTACTTTTATAGATTTTTTGTTTTTTTTTTTTCTTAAATTCATCAAACTTTTTTTTAAAAACATAAATAGTTTCTATGTATTCATTAATTTATATAGTAGCACGCAACATATCCGAATTGGTGATGCGAACATATTGAAGAACGTGATCGGGATACAATATTTTCTTCAACCCTAATAATCGAACTTTCACGCTAAAAACTACTGGAGCATGCACTTAACGCACGGTTCGCCAACGAGGGAAACACTAACGCACGTTGACAGGCAATAACTCAAGCGCTCGTGTAGCGCATACAAGTAGTCTTAAACCAGAAGGAAAGCGTTATTTTTTTGGCTGTTATCAGGATTCGAACAAGAAATCCGCGAATCAAAAAATAACGCCTTACTAGTATTACGTATGTGCATTGAAAAACTTTGAGATAGAATTGTTTATATCCACTCTTGATTTTAGAAACAGTTTAGTTATGGTCAGAATTCATGCCATAACATGGTCTATAATAAGTTCTCAAACTATGTTTCTTTGAATATACGAGTAGTTATTAAATATTTGTATCCAATACTCTTGTAAAAAAATTGTTTGTTATAAATTTTGTGAAATTGGACTGACCTAAAGCAATCTATCTCATTTTGATTCATTTCATGCCTTACATTGGTGTTTTGATGCATTCGAGATGCGGTGCTGAATTCGAATATCTTAGAAGGGAAGGAGAACAAACGAGTCTATATTACTGAAAGTATATATTAACATTCGTATCTCCAAAATCTGTCTACAAAGGGTATTGTGTTTCTTCAGACACATATCGAAACACGATGGTACAAGTCTCGAAAAACCCTTCATGCTGGGGCATGTTTCTGGTAGGAGATCTGCTGAAGAGGCTGCGCCCCCTTGCATTGGACCGATCTGATCAAGAACATTACTAACTCCACTCTATGTGATGCTTCTCATTTAGCCAGATACATAAATGGATGGAGAAATACTGTACAGACTGCATGAAGATCATGGTCCTTACCATGAGGATGACAACTAGAGAGAGAGTTAATAACTACGAGGCGTATCCAGAAAGTAAGTGTACTGAGGCTCTCACGACCGGATAGATTTTATTTTCGACATGTTGGCACTACACTTCCGTGTAGCCTGACCCTTCCTCTCCGCAACGAGACCGGTTCGAGGTCAGTACGTTGAGAAGTGTCGACGCGACAACACGTTTCGTGAAAAATGTCAATCCAATCTCCCGCCAAGTGCGAAATACTCGGCGTCATCCGTTATCTCGTTTGGAAGGGAAAACCTCCGGTTGAGGTTTATAATGAGGTGAAAACTGCATATGGTGATAAAGCTATGAATCGTAGGAGTGTGTACAAGTGGTGTCGCGAGTTTAAAAACGGTCGTACGTCTGTGCATGATGATCAGAGGAGCGGAAGACCTTCAATTGTGACTGACGAAATTGTTTTGGGACTGTCAAGGCATAATTTTAATTGAATATATGCCTCAAGGGGAGACCATCAACTCTGCAAGATACTGTGAGACCCTAAAAAAATTGCAGAGGGCGATTCAGAACAAGAGGAGAGGCATGCTGACAAAGGGAGTCTGCCTGCTGCACGACAATGCCAGACCACACACGGCCAACGCCGCGAAGGAACTGCTCGCCTCGTTTAAATGGGATGTCCTGAACCATCCCGCGCATTCCCCTGACCTAGCTAGCACCTTCAGATTACTATCTCTTTACCTCCCTGAAGCTGCACATGGGTGGAAAAAGGTTTTCAACCGACGAGGAGGTAAAGGAGGAGGTGGATAAGGGGATGGAGGGGTTGGCGGGAAACTACTTCGAGGAAGGCATCAAAAAGTTGATACCCCGCTTCACCACCTGCATTGAGAGGAATGGCGACTATGTCGAAAAATAGCTTACATATGTACTACGGTAACCACGTAATTTTTTTGTTTAAATAAAAAAATTGTAACCTACAAAAATTCAGTACACTTACTTTCTGGACTTACCTAGTATAACCACTGAAAAACTTTCCTCCCTATTGTTTTCATCTGACATACTCGTACATCTTCCTTAAGTTAATTTTATTATTTTAACGTTTGTTTACTTAATAAATATGTTTACCTTTGTTTAGTTTTACACCATTCAAAAAATTGTTTGTATGAGATATTATATTATCCTTTTTGAATTCGAATCAAACAAACCTTTTTTTTTCAAAAAAAGTTAAATAAGTAAAAATATAACATAAATAACAATTTCACTAACAAAGTAAAAACATTGTGAGTTAGATTTTAAACTTCAAACACTCCTCAAAAATTCTAAAGATGCTCAAACCAAAATATTGCAAGTAAATTTCTTCTTCTTCTTTAGTTTCAATCCTGGGGATTGGTTAGCAGCAAAACTCTGCATCTCCTCATCCACTCCGCTCGGTCTTCAGCGATCCTCATGAGCTCTGTATAGGAGGTGCAATCCATATCGTGGCATATTTGCTCCAGATACTCTCGGCGAGGACTCCCTATGCCAATCGATCCCTCAATCATTCCATCCAGTATAATTAAATTCAAGTAAATTTCTTCTTCTTTAGTTTCAATCCTGGGGATTGGTTAGCAGCAAAACTCTGCGTCTCTTCTTCCACTCCGCTCGGTCTTCAGCGATCCTCTTGAGCTCTGTATAGGAGGTGCAGTCCATGTCGTGGCATATTTGCTCCAGATACTCTCGGCGAGGACTCCCTATGCCAATCGATCCCTCAATCATTCCATCCAGTATAATTAAATTCAAGTAAATTTAATTAGCGTATATTTAAAAATATGGTTTGAAAAAAAAAATACAATGACAGCATGAAAATTTCGGAAATATATTATTTTGCGAACAAAATTTTTATATTCAGTGGTACACATGATTTTCATTAAAAATGTTACTTATTCAGCCAATTATGTGATTTTTTGCAATCGTGCGTAACACACATAAAATATATTTATAAATACCTCAGTAAACCGTTTATTTCTTGCTCTTGTAGCGCAATAGAAAATCTGACAAATGTCATTGAAATGTTTGTCTTTGTCACCAATAGTAATAAGCATACGAAATATTTAAGTATAAATATTTTGAAAATATGTCACAATAGTCCCGCCTTTTCCAAATTACACTGGACTAGTGAAATAACTACCAGATGTTCACAATAACCTCTTTCTGACATTTAAATTATTTTTTTGCCCCATCCTTATACATAATGGCACATCCATATACATGCTTATGTGGTCCGATTGTCTCAACCCAATGTGTCATCAAATCCAATATACAGGGTGTCCCGTATTGAGTGAATCATATTTAGGGTGATGATAGATTGGGTCAAGACCTACCAGAATATTAAAATATGACCTAAGTAAAAACCTTACCGCTTTTAAGTTATTCGGACTTTTGTAAAATTTCGTACAATCCCTACCTTGCATCAGATTTTTTGCTGCGTTGTGTACAAATCACCATTTTCGTAATTTTTTTTATCGTGAAATACTTTTGAATAGCAGCCTTATCTATCGCATACAAAACGATTTCCACAATTATTAGGGGTGTACAAAAAAATTACTTGAAAAATTAAAAAAAATCTTAATTAAAACTTTTACGCTAAACTTTGGCCTTCTGTGGTAAAAAAATTGTACTGGGCATTTCTAGAATACTACTTTAAAAAGTTGCTCATTTAATGGAGATTTCAGAATTGTGCAACACTATTAGATTTTTTTACGGAAAACGAAATAATACTATTTTTTATTCAAAAGGGGCTGATTCTGACCAAAGTTCAAGTATAATGTATTAACGCAAAATATACTTCATTTTTTTTCTGTCACCTATTAACTGTAAGGTGTCGCCTGTAAGTTCAAACAACTCGCTCACTTCAAACAAATTCTACGACACAGCTCCGTTTTCCAACTGGACAAGCAAAATTTAGGATAGGTTTGTTCTCTCGAAGATCACATGATAGACGTAAAAGAGCAACTTAAAGTTGACGTTGTAATGGTGAAGGGATTTTTCACTACGAGGTTCAGCAAAGACGGCGACCAACTTTGTTCAATAGCGCGTTTAGAGCTATGGAATAAAAAATATTTTTTACGGACAAATTATGTTGAATTTTATAATCATGTATGATTTTAAATAAACGAAGTAAGCAATGCGTTTCCAGTTAAAAATACAATAGAAATATAGTACAACGTCGATAAAATATATTTATTTTTTTAATTACCGGACAATGTTCAAATCACGGAAAGATGGCGGATCAAATATAATGTTATGTTAAGTAATTTAAATTGATTTTTGCTTTAATGAATCTGACGATAATTAATTTAATTTATTACATAAAAATGTTAATTTGTTGGTTTCATTCAACGGCTGCGCCCTTTGCTTCGCTTACAGCAGCATGTATAATAATTACGAAATGCGACCAAAGTTTTTTTTCATCTAGTCACATACCTATACTCGTATGAGTTGAAATTATTCCGTGACTAATCAAAGGTATAGCCTATGTCAATAAATCGACGAACCGCTCTAGTTTCGCTAGGCCTCACGATTGTGCCTGTTCCTTCGTATTACATTTGAAATAACCGTCCCTAACATATCGGCGCGGATACCGCCCGACATAGCCTTAATATTTTTTATTCAGTGGTGGAAATATCATAAAAATCCGATATTATATTCTCGTATCATTAAATAATTAATTAAATTTTGAGATATTCAACGAAACAGGCAGCGCGGAATTTTTGAGAATGGATAAATATCCACTAGCTAAATTTCTTCTAGAACTAAATGACCAACGCTAATAACAATTATGTTAGATTTTACCCTATTTTAAAGGGTGCTAGCTCACAAAGCCTTTAGAAGGCTCATGTTATCCATACTGAGACAGATTCCCCAAACAAAGAGGAGCCCCAACTTAAAATGTCTAACTTTTTTTATTTGAACCCAACACTTACTGAAATCTTTATGAAGTTACTAACATACTCGTATATGTTTTCCGTAACTTTTTTGTTGTTGAACACACAGTTATCGCACTAGCGTTCTGATATAAATATGGTTGTATTTGACTGGTCGGCCTTAGGAAAGTGTGATTTCTTTCTCAGCTTTATTGGGGGTGGGAGAGGGGTGAAACTAAATTCTTTGGTTCTCTTTTTTTAAAGTGTGGTTATTTTCATTTAACTCTTGCACAAGACAGTGCAGCGTTTTGATTTTGAATTCAGTATAAAAAAATCATAAGACACAAAATAAACTAGAAATTGGAGTAATTTCATGCGATTTTTTTTTAAATATATATATAAACAACGCCATACTACTCGTACTTTTCCATCATATATTATACATTACCTATTCTCGATGATGTGCATTACTTGATCGCTTTAATGACCCATGGAATTTGGTCCACATCAACCTTAAAAACAATATTTCGAAATACTTGAAAAAATTAAGGCAATTAAAGTTAGTACATTTATTATTTAATGGATACACACGTGAACGTGGATGGTAGGAACCAGATTATGGGTAAATTTCCCAATCGTCGGTCGGCGCGGCCCACGCCTGGCGCCCGCCAAACATCCAACTCCCACTTGCCAGGCGCACACTAGATCAAAAATGACACTTCTTTAAATATGAAAAAATATTTTTTTTATGATTTGAAATATTCAAGGATATCCAATATATGTTATATTTTATATTTATATATTAAATTTTCATTGTATACAGTTCTAACTGACTAGCGTTATACCATATGCCAATCACTTGAAATTAAACAAAATTGTGTTAAAGAGGTATTAAGTTAAAACCAGACAGGAATAATTTTTTTTAAATTTAATTTCATCGGGAATAGAACTCACAGCCTCCCCGAGCTGGTAACAGGTCTTACCACTTAGGTTATGAATTCAATTATGTATGTTTACATGTAAAAACAACAAAAGATGACTTAAGTTAAAACCAGACAGAAATATTTTTTTTATTATTGAATTTCATCGGGAATAAAACTCACAGCCTCCCCGAGCTGGTAACAGGCCTTACCACTTAGGTTATGAATTCAATTATGTATGTTTACATGTAAAAACAACAAAAGATGACTTAAGTTAAAACCAGACAGAAATATTTTTTTTATTATTGAATTTCATCGGGAATAAAACTCACAGCCTCCCCGAGCTGGTAACAGGCCTTACCACTTAGGTTATGAATTCAATTATGTATGTTTACATGTAAAAACAACAAAAGATGACTTAAGTTAAAACCAGACAGAAATATTTTTTTTATTATTGAATTTCATCGGGAATAGAACTCACAGCCTCCCCGAGCTGGTAACAGGCCTTACCACTTAGGTTATGGATTCAATTATGTATGTTTACATGTAAAAACAACAAAAGATGACTTAAGTTAAAACCAGACAGAAATATTTTTTTTATTATTGAATTTCATCGGGAATAGAACTCACAGCCTCCCCGAGCTGGTAACAGGCCTTACCACTTAGGTTATGGATTCAATTATGTATGTTTACATGTAAAAACAACAAAAGATGACTTAAGTTAAAACCAGACAGAATTTTTTTTTTATTATTGAATTTCATCGGGAATAGAACTCACAGCCTCCCCGAGCTGGTAACAGGCCTTACCACTTAGGTTATGAATTCAATTATGTATGTTTACATGTAAAAACAACGAAAGATGACTTAGATTGCGCTTTTTTCGGAATAAAGTATCAATCCAAAAGAGTTTGGTATTTTGATTCATAAAAAAATGCTCAAAAATAGTAATTATCTCATTTGATGATAACACAAATAAAGCAGTACAAGAAAATAATATTTACATAAATACAGGTTTCGCAGGATTCACATTTGAACCAAGTTAAATCAGATGCAATAAAAATGAATGGTCCATTTAATAAAACCCTTCCAATCAGACATCACGCGAGGATAGTGAAAACCCCCTATCGGAGACAGTTTATTATTATCATTAGTTAAAGTTTGAAACAAAGAAAAAAAAACAATAATAAGTAAAAAAAAATAACAAAACTGGTCAAATGCATAATAAACGTTTCTGAATGCACGTATCAAATTAATTCTATAATAATAAAAAATTTCAAATAATGAATCAAAAAACTTTTTGTCTAAGATAGTGCTAATTTTGATCCAGTGTGCGGCCCGTCAACACCAATAGTACATGCTTGATGGACTTGACAAATTGGTGCACAGAGGAATGTCGAAATGGGTTTGTTGCATTTAATATATCAAGGTGACTATTTCGATTTTATTTCATCGATATGGTTTGCACTCACAAGTGATTTATTTATCCTCGAATGACTTATGAAAATATATTAATTTAATAACGCGTATCAGTAGATCTTAAGATGTCGTACCCGAAAACAGAATAATATTTATTCTGATCTCTGATAAACATTTATTTTTTTTATTCTGTACACAAATTTCTCTCTTCAAATTGTACATTTCCTTAAGTTAACTAGATTGATGCAATACGCCACGGAAACTTCGGAACAATTAAGATAGTGTTTGCAGGGAATTCAGCGTTAGCCGGGATTAAATCGTTTTTTTTACAAATCGAATAGTTTTTTTATAAATCTAAAATTGTTTTTCTCTAAACTGACGTTTTAATTCCTAATTTTCATTATACTTACTTTCTAATGTATTATATGATTTGTATCTATCTTTAAATAGGCCAAGATCCACTATGAATTAATACTAATTACGAATATTTCATTTTAGGTATAAAACAATCGAAAATCCAATTATCGTATACCCCATCCCTAGCCAATGTAGACTAACGTAGTGACTTTTGACAAACGTCACCAAATATTATTTGATTTTAACAAACTACCACATTTTTGCTAATTTGTAATCAGATGTAATAATTTATCATTGTTGTTAGTTGTATGTAATGTATTTACCTAAATAACTTGCTATTTATTAGAATCGAGGCTTATATTAAAGTTGATAAAATAATTAAAATTACTGAACGTCGTTACAAGGTTGTATTGGGGCAAATTTGTGAACTGTCACAGGATCCGTGCTACAATTTCTGAAGTGTAGTATCTAAGCATGGTTTTGTGAAGTAATTTAGACTCTCGATTATTCGGAATCGTATTTACCAGTTTGCAGATAAAAGGAGTAAAAAATATTTCCGTTTTCGTAATATCATTTAAAAATTAATAATTAATGTTATAAAAAACGGAATTTAGTACTTCCCTGTTTAGTCCGCAACCGGGTGAATGCGACCGCAGATAATGGAGTCTACATTATTGTTCTTTTTTTGTTTTTATGGTATGTGCACCTAAAGATTTAATTTTATTTAATCAAAAGTATTTTATTCATTTTCACATTCTTCGCGGCATATCTGTCTTGCAGCCAGTATGATTTCAATTTGATACCCTTTAAAAAAAAGGTTTCCCTCTGTTATTCACTAAAGGTATCTTAAATATTATGCTAGTTGTTTGAAGAGTTTTTCACCTATCAATAAACCCTACAAGTTGTATTACACAACAATAAAATATATTTAAGAATTGCATAAAATGTTTTGAACATTGATTTACTTTTTAAAAAAAAAACATCATTTACATTATCCTGATAGAAGTTTCAGATTTTTACGAACTGTTAAAACCAGATTAAAATAATAAATACTTCTGAATTCTATCAAAAAAATATTTCATTATTAAATAACTATTAACTTATGTTCAATTAAGTCTCAAGCGCCATGCCCAATCTTATTAACTGTCAATTCTATCTCATACTCTTTATGGATGGACACATTAAAATAACTAGTAAAATAAAATAATTCAAGTTATCGTTAAACGATTTCGTTAATTGAAACGTTATCATTGACAGGCCACATAAAACGGTTGCCAAATTAAAATTTTATTGCCCAGTTAAAGCATAACCCAAAATAAATTGTATCACGCTGGAAATGTGTCAACCGCAAGAAAAACTCCGGATGGTTCAACGATGAAAAAAGTGGATAAGTATGCGGCACCGGCAGTCACAGCGGTCAGGTCGCCGCATACTTCGGAGTTGCATAATACTCGTATAATTAAATATTACCGCCCCGAGCTTTTCTAATGTAAAATTATGGATGAAGTGATTCTAACACTTTCTCAGGGGGTATCTTATTTAGGAATTTTGTGAATAATAAAAAATAATAAACAAAATATCGGTTTGATAAGCAATTTGTCCAATTTGATAAGTATATTGTATGAAAAGTGCAAAGAGAAAGATTTGAGAATCCAAAATAATGGTGAAAGAAAAGTATGAAAGGAAAAGTAAATTCGATATATGGGTGAAAAATGAAAGATTGGAGCAAGTTAAGGAATTCTGCTAGTTGGGTAGTATATTGTCAGATGATGAATGAGTTAAGAAGGATATTTAACGGTGTGTAGCGACAGAAAACAAATTCAATGGGGCACTTAAACATATATCTTATTGAACCGGACAGTATTATAGTTTGCAAATGTTATAGTTTACAATAGTATTTTTGGTGTCAACTTTGTTGTATGGTAGTGAAACATGGACCTAGATAAAGACAGAGGAACCGAATGAATACTGTAGAAATACATGCTTTGAGACGAATACATGGAGGGGCAATGTATGACAGAATATGGAATGAAGTAATTAGGGATGAATGTGAACTTACTGCTGATGTGTTGAATAAGATGAAGCAAAGCACGCTTAGTTGGTTTGAGCATATGGAACGAATGAATAAAGAAAGATTAACAAAATAAATATATAATGCAAATGTGAGAGGAAGGCAGGTGAGAAAAAGACCGAGGAAAGTGTAGCTGAATCAAGTGAATGATATTCTGAAAGAAAGAAACGTAGAAAGTCAGAGAAATCGGAGAAGTTGTATGGATATGAAAGAGCCTAAGGATGTGTGTCGAGATAGGAAAGACTGGCGCTCTGTCTTTTCTGCCTACCCGACAGGGAGATAGTGTGTTGGTTTGCATGTATGGTAATATCTGTTTCATAACGAAAAAGTAAAACAGCACAATAAAAATCGGAATAATTTAATACGACTTCCGTGATCAAGATAGTAAAGCGCATGTCTTCTAACCTGGGGGCTGCAGGTTTGATTTCCGTAGTAATATAGATTTTTTTTAAAGAATTACTGTCTGGTTTTTACTTAAGGTCACTTTTACATTTTTCTGTTCGGTTGGAATAATTTCCCACTTGACAATAAATATGTCAGGTTAAAGTATACACAATGAAACAATGTTGATTTTTTAACTTACATTGAAACACGAATTTTCACTTCAAAAATACTTAAATATATCGTTAACATATATAACACAAAGACCCAAATTCATTGACCGACCTAAACACTGAATGCTACAATCTAACCTTGAAATTTCATAACCTGTATTTAGGTCAGACTCTAAATACAGGTTATGAAATAATAAAACCACGTAATTATCTTATTTAAGGAAACTAAGACTAATTCATACATTTGTTTTCTCCAGCCAAAAAAATTGTTAAAATTTTGTATTTAATGTCAAAATCTGACTATGAATTTGAGTTACAAACAACGAAAAGTTCGGACGCTCTCAGCTTCTTGAACACTTCTCGGCATTTCGTTAACATTTTATAAAAGGATTTCAATCTGATCTTTGCGTAAAGCAACTATAACATCCTTCTGGGCGGTTAGAAGAAATTGTCACGTGGCACTTAATCTGCCATGTGGCACTTAACCTGCCAAGTTGTACTATATACAACGAAATTGTAATACAATGTAACATTTTTAATTTCCTTGTTTGCTTTAACGACAATATACCGGGTTATGTTATCACTCTTCCCATGTTCATAATCGAATAATGTTCGTTCTGTTAAAAGTCCATAAAAATCCTATCCTAACTTAACACAGTTTCTTCAGCTGTTTATCCCTTCTATGGCTGGCTAGGACGAAACACAGGATTACTTCCTTTCGGATCCGAGAAACTGTTTTACATCGGTGTCTGGCATTTGCAGTATATGATAAATTCAAGCCAACTAATCTACAAACTCTCAATATCGAGTAAAAGTTGACTATAAAGGATATATGATGTTTGACACAACAGCCTTATCCTAACTTCTCTCAAGTCTTGGATACATCGGATTGTGAACAAAAACCAACTATCAATATAAAATTTCCTTCAAGACATGTTCGTTTTCGGGTTGTATCTAAAATGGTGTAGAAAAAGTTGGTTTCAGAATTTATTTTGATTTCATTTATCTAAATTTCGGGTTTTATTTTTTTATAGTTTCTTTGAAAATGTAGATGATAATAAAAAATTTATTAATCGCTTTAAACTAGGTATTATATGACAAAATGAACCAATCAAATTATTTAATGCTGTTTTGAATTAAAGGTGGAATATGTATACTATTGATATATGCATCAAATAAAACTATACAAAACCAAAATAATATTATAAAATATTTATACAACTTCAAAATAAAATAAAAAAATATTATTTAAAAACAGATCTATTTAAAAAAACGTCTCCAAATATTGATTTTAAAACCGATTATCATAGTAAAGAGTATTGCAATCAAATGCAAATTTTAACAAAATAAATAGCTAGAAAATAATAAAGATTCATATTAAAAAGTTAATACGGCATTCAAAGTGTTGACAATATATTACATTGGACAAACGCGATAATTTTAATTACATATAATTTTAATGTAGACGAAATTTTTGAGAAACAAATTGATTATAAACAAAATCAGAATAATATACATTCAAAAGATACATTCCAAGTAACCGAGGATTTAAAACGATGTTATAATGTATTGTTTATAGTTAAGGCATTAACGTTGTGGAGGTTTAAAGACATTGTAATTTATTTTATCAAACACTGTTTATTCCACTTTTTGTAACGGAATAACCCTACCGGTTTCAAGGATTTCACCTCATCTTCAGGGGAGCACAAACAAGACTTGTTTGTGCTCCTCTGAAGATGAGGTGAAAGCCTTGAAACCAGTAGGGTTTTACCGTTACATAAAGTGGAATAAACAGTGTTTGATAAAATAAATTCCGATGTTATAATGTTTCTAAAGGCACCTTTAAAAATTTAATAATAACAATGAGTTCAGTTCATTCCTACCACCATGCGCGCTGTTATAGGGAAGAAAATTAGTCCCCGATCAGCGCGATCCACACTTTAAAATATAAATTTTCTTTGTTTATTATTAGCGCGACATCACAAAGTGATGAAAAAGGAACTGCTCAAAGGGACTCATCCTCCAGCGGTGACACATTTGAGTGAAAAAAGATAACAGGCTAAGGTCTGACATCACGGAAGAAGGAAAATTATTCGCAATGCAGCAAATGTTCTTATAAAGAGACTTCGTCTAAAATTAATAAAGCAATGGAGAATTTTATATAGAAAATCGGATTTTTCAAGAGCGGAAACGCAAAGGTGCGATAGAATCTTCCATATCCACACATCTTCTCGTACAGTTCCAATTGCATGACAGGATACGGAAGTAATAAGGAATGAACATGAAATTAACGATGATATATTAAGTAAGATGAAGAAGAACACTCAAGCACACAGGAGATGGTTTGGGCATGTGTAACGAATGAATGAAGAAAGACTAACAAAACAAATATACAGTGCAAATGTGAGTGGAAGCCATGGTAGAGAATGACCATGTAAAGTATGGTTGGTTACAAGAGACTAATATTTTGAAATAAGGAAATTTAAAAAGTCCGATAACTCATAGGGGTTGTATTATAAAGTTTGTGGTTGAAAAAGAAGCGAAGGATGTATGTTGTTATAGAAAAATATAATTATATCTCATTTTTGTCACAGAGTTTGAGACAGAATTGTATACCCAAAGAAATATAAAGTCTTATAACATAATCTTTACATACTGTACGAGTATACTGCTAACAAATATATTTAATTTACTTTTTAAGATATTAATAGCCTTATTAAGAAGTATTTTTCCTTATATTCTATTTTATTTCATTTTATATTGAAGCCCCTTGAATAAAGAATAATCACTTTTATTTTAATTATGGAGAAAATTAGTATGATTAAACTCATTTTGTAATAATATACTGGTATACCCTATTATAGTGATAAAAGTAATAACAAAGTTTCGTCCAAAACTGAGATGATATAATATGAACTTTACAAGGCGAATTGTTATTATTCTATACCACTTGGTATCTCGAAAAAAAAATCAAATCAAATATGAAATAAAATATTCAACTTCTTGTGTAATAGTTCGCTATCAGGTTCTTAGAGTATAACAATCAGCGGAGAAACAGCATCTGTGTCTCTTGTCAGATGAATACTCAATATATACTTCTATTTGATTGCCTTATTAAATACGGTTTATATTTAAATTAATATATCACACTTGTATTAACCACGATATTACACCAAGCCCATATAGGAATTGAGAAACACATACTTCAGGGTAATTTTTAACCAATGCGCTTACCACAAGTGAATTACTTCTGCGTTCCACTCATAAATTACATACACTAGACTATGTATATTATATAGGACGCACGTACTAGACTTGTATGTAACATATTCTACTTGTAAATAAATTTGTGTAATTTTGAATCTTGGCGTTATTTCATAATTCAGCGTTTTGCAAATTTTCTCCGTAGTTACATTTGCATGTTAATTGAAAAATATGTATTTTAATAGTTTATCCAACGGTTGTAATTAAATGATTTTTACAGAGAGTCGTATTAACTCACATGCTGCCATATAGGCCACTTATCTGTTACTTGAACATTAGATACTAAAACAAAGTAAAAATTAGCATTTTCACAATTCTCTACACCACACGACCTTTTACTCTTTTATTTTATGACTTGTATTTTTTCCGAAAGGGTTTTTCCTAAACTTGAATTTTGTCCACAAAAAAATATGCTGTTAAAATGATAAACAATAAAACCTTCCAGATAGGAAGACAACAAATACATGAATTTTACATGCTTAAAAAACATAGTAAAGTTATCCCTCCATTTATTTAGTCTTTTTTTACGTGAATTCACTCTACCGATGTTTATTTTGTTTGAAACTAAAGGAACGGAAAAGCGCAGTGCAGCAGCAAACTCTAGATAAACGTTGACAATTGAAGCAGATTCATCTGTTTTTGTAATATTTTAAATTTATCTTGAAGAGAGTCGACTATCTAAACTATGATTTTATTGTTACGTAAGTGTAACAATGCAAAATGCATCCTACATAATGGTTTTAAATAAATAGTTAGAGAAACTTGTAAGTTCTGTAGTTTTTTTTTCGTATAAATATATCATATAAAACTCACTTATTAAATTCACATTTTGTTGAGAGCTAAACCTCTCATTAAACTGCGAGTTTCATTAGTTATCAATAACTACTCCAATAGGAAAAATAACTAACGATTTTTCAACTAATTATAGAATATACGGAAATGTGTAAAAGACTACGTATTTTAAATAAAATTCAAAAGTTCCAGTTACCAGGCTTTAATTTACACGATGTTTTCCTGAAATAGATTACTCGTGTTACTGGAGGGATAACTGTATGTTCGTTGTCTATTCTTCATCCACACATCAAACTCTTTCAAAAAGTCTGTTTAGTTTTTTTGTCATCTCTCCGAGTTTTTTCGTTATTAATATGTATGTAAATAATTAATTGATTTATCTTAATACCTTTATTTTCCATTCAAACTGATTTATAATAGAAAAAATGCTTTTTAGCTACGTATAGACAAACAAATCGTTGATCCTTTAAAACTGTTATGCAATCTGTCAAATTATATCTCAGAAGTTGTACTCAAATCATACCCGTTATGTATGTCCTCGAAAATGATGGATATCAATCTTGATAATGATATCTGTTATATGAATTCAATTAAAATGTACGGCTTTGGTAAATGACTTTCTTTGAAATATTTCTTGATCTTAAAAATAAGGTCAAAAATTGATATGTATTGTTTGATTAAAATCTCTTTCGCGTTACGTAAATCGGTATGTAACAATTGTATTGAAACATTCTTTGTTAAAGAGTCTCAATTGGAAAAAAAATAGGTCATCTCTGTTAGTTACAGAACCTACC
>OX463838.1:50994973-51056549 GCA_949825065.1 Odontocerum albicorne | reverse complement strand
TCGATACACGTATTGCTATATATGATACGCTCGGGCGCTGCTTTAACTGCCAGACGTGATTTGTTTAATAGTGGATTTAAGTCCCGAGTCAAAGCGCCCTTGAGAAAATTTTGAATTCTAAACAGCGCTATATAAAATTGTCCCTTCGATTGTGTTCGTAAAGTTGACTGTTAATTTCCGAAATTAAGTTTGACAACTTTCATTCGTTTTCTATTGTTAAATTGTCTATAACAAATCTCAAAGATGTCTTAAATTGTCTAAAATAAAGAAAATAAAAAAAAAATAAAACCAAAGAAATATTGTTTGAAACTAGAGCGTGACTGATCAGCCACTTTTATTATATCTTACGTCTAAACATCTCAATTTTATTATATCTTACGCCTAAACACCTCAATGTTATTATAGCTTACGCCTAAACACCTCAATTTTATTATATCTTACGCCTAAACACCTCAATTTTAGCTACTGAATACACGTTAAAAATAACTATTCACAACACCTTTTTTTATTAAAAAACAATATTCGTAAACAATTTTTCTAAATGGACAATCACAGTGGCATTTTAACGGTGATAAAAATAAATTAATATCTTAATATGCCGAGGTAAAACCATCAATTTCGATTTTGTAGCCTGTCATTTGGTGTAGTTTATTTATGATTTGTGTTATCCAGTCTACTGACCAGGTTTGCCCGTTAGCTACCTCTCTGCACGGGATCAACGTGCATTACCTGTGCTTATCTCTTATGTTACATATGCTCCGTTACGTAAATTGTTATCATATTGAATAAAATGTAATCTAGGCCGTCAAACAGATACACACTGCGATCTAATTTAAATCGTTTGTTGAAAAACTATTTGCACTCTATTATAAACTTGTTGACTCGGCCATATCACAAATCATCATAGTGTGGATGGATTGCAAATATATTTTTAAAATCTGCTAAGATTATAGTCCACAACAACATTCTAGTACCAACTTTGGGCGTGGAAAAGTACTGAATTGAGCGAATAATTGCTATAAAAATGTGAGCACTGAGTATACATAAAGTGACAATATATGACAGAATACGGAATTAAGTGATTAAGGATGAATGTGAACTTAAGGAAAGCACTCTAAGGGCACGTACTACGAATGAATGAACGAGGGTAGGGCACGTGATTCCAATTGACATTCCACTCGTCCCAGACAGCTATTTAGATCAAATCGGTTTATTTTTTATATTAACTCGTGATAAGGAGCCGGCCTCCACAAATTCTTGGTGACATAATTTGTTCCGAGTGCCGGTCGATGCCAGAATTTCTTCTTCTTCATCAAGTAAGCCACTGACTGTTACTATCCTTCTTACCCTTTTACACTCCGAGGGCAGAGTTGAAGATCTGAAAAGGTCGACAGCTCTCCCCATCCTATCTTCATGTTCATATTTCACATTACTCATCAAAACTTTAATTCTTTATTTATCACTGTTTGTGTTTCTACTCATTACACAATTATATTTATTTTTTCCACAGCTATATCGTACTTTTTACTGTCCACAATTATTCTTTCTATTTGTTCAATTCCTCCTATTAAGCAGCCATGAAGTCCGTCAAATCCGTCAAACCGAACTTCATCATTAAAACTCCACGCATCATTACTAGAAAAACTAGTTCCGAACCAACCGAAACGCCCGCATCCGTCCCCGTGACCTCGCCTATACCAGACCTCGCTAAGTCCCCGGACCGCTCAACATCCCCTGATCTGACCATCTCCACTTTCGAGGAAGCCTTCGAGCTCTTCAAGATGGAGACCACATCCAAAAAAGAGACAATGAAGATGGTAAAACTTCTTCGTGAACTCTTCAATAAAGGTGAGGTCTCGATTGAGGGCAAAAACCCTCCATCTATTTCACCCACTGTCTTGTCAGTGGTCCCTATCCCTATCACAACACCGCCGCGCCCCACCCCCACTTTTGACTCCCCACTTTCCCCGCCAATAATTAACATTCCGGATATTCCAGAAATGGACTGGCAAGATGTTGCCAAAAACCGTAAAAGGGCTCTTCAATCCCAAGAAAGCCCCCCCCTCGTCTGCCCCCAATCAGACCCGAAGCCAGCTGGTGCCACCGTGGCCCAAACCAGCAAAAAAATGAGAGGCCCACTCAGCCCTCCTCATCCCGCAGCCCCCGCTCCACCTCTAAATAATGACTCACGACCTCTACTTCAGATCAAAAAAGACCGCATCCCCCCCATCGTACTTCACAATTCCGCCAAATATGGAGACCTGAGAGCTAAACTCAGGTCTCAAAACATTCACTTCTCCTCGAAGGTGCAGCCCAATGGTGATCTTAAAATCACCACTGAAACCGTAGAGGCCTACCGCTCCCTAGTCCACATTACCGATTCTCTCGCCATTCCATACCACTCTTTCCATTTTGAGAGCGAGAAGCCCCTGCTAGCCGTCATCCGCGGCCTACCGACCCCTATCAGCGTCGAGGACATTTCAGATGAACTCAAATCACTCGATTATCCGGTTTTAAATGTGTATCGCATGAAAAACCGGAATCGAGTGGAACTCCCCATGGTCATCGTCAAGATGACAAGGGACTCTTCCGCAAAGCGCATCTTCACCGAACTCCACGGTGTACTCGATATTCGAGTCACAGTGGAGGAGCTGAACAAGCGCAAAGGCATGGGCCAGTGTCATCGATGCCAACAGTTTGCCCATTCCGCCGGCAACTGCCACGCCCCAGCCAACTGTGTGAAATGCGGTAGAACGCATCACACATCTGAATGCAGGAAGCCCGCGGACACTCCCGCCACCTGCTGTAACTGCGGAGGCCCACACACGGCCAACTTCAGAGGCTGCCCACGCTTCCCCAAGAGCAACCTCCCTTCAATCGCTCCCCACCACCACTTCCAGACCCCGCAGCCCTTACGCCCCCTCATGGATGGCATCTACCAACGCCCCTCCACCAACGCCCCCTTATCGAACGCCCCCTCGGCAAACAACGCCACACGGCGATTCCCCAACGCCCCCCAGAGTGCATCGAAACCAGTCACTTCCAACGCGTCATACGCGAACGTCGCAACTCATCGCCCCCTATTATCAACATCTACACCCCAAAACTACATATTGCCCGCCGCCCCCCCCCCCAAATCGCGATCTCATTTTGAATAACTTAAAATCAGCCATCACCGAAGCCCTGAACCTCCTCAACTACATCCAAGAACATGGCTCGCACCTATAAACCATCCCATATATCCGCCGCGTTCTGGAATGCAAACGGTTCCCTCAGAACACATAAACAAGAGGTCGAGGATTTCCTTCTCGAGCACAACCTGGACGTGTTGCTGATAACGGAAACGCATCTCAAACCGAGCTACCGTTACAGCATCCGTAACTACTACTGCTACAGAGACGACCGCCTCATCGGCAGAAAAGGCGGCACCGCAACTCTCATCAAAAGCACAATAGACCACTGCCACATCCCCTCCCCTTCCACCGTCAACATAGAATCCACATGCGTAGTGGTGAACACCGCCAATCACGGCCCTCTTAAACTTTGCGCGACTTATCTTCCACTTACCTCCCCACTTGTCGAGTCTGAATTGGACTCATTCCTCGCAGATAATATCCTCACCATCATGGCGGGAGATCTAAATGCTAAACACCCCTTCTGGCACAGCCGCACTTCCAACACTCACGGTAATAAACTTGACGAAATCTCCTCCCGGAAAAGATACTTCGTGGAAGGACCCACGTCTCCCACCCTCTATCCACTAATAGACAATCATCGCCCTGATGTCATCGACATCATTGTCCATAACGACATTCTCTATCAAACAGATCTCACGACTGTTCACCAGCTTCAATCCGATCACTACCCGGTATTACTTCAATTGACGGATGGCTTACCACCCTTCTCGCCCTCAGCCCCTCCGCGACACACCACCTCGTGGAGCGATTTCGCTATTAACGTCGACAGCAGCATCAAAATACCGACAACCTTCCCCGACACGAACTCCATAGACGCCGCTATAAATGACTTCACAACCACCATCAAATCCGCTCTCACATCCTCTTCAAAAGAGAGACCAGCCGATAAACCCGAACTTCCCCTTCCTCCACATATCAAAATACTGATTATGGAAAAAAACAAAACCAGAAAGTTGTGGCAAAACACAGCTGTCCCCTCTTACAAAACCGACTACAACAGATTAGTCAAAAAAATCAAACACCTCCTACAGCAACTCCGCAATGACAAATGGTCAGACTTCGTCGAGTCTCTCGAATACAATGATGGACTCAAATGGAAACTAACGCGTAGCCTTAGAAATACGCCCTCCCGACCCAGCTCTCTTCAAGGACCAAATGGCCCCGTTTTCTCTGCTCGCGACCGCGCAGAGACCTTTGCTGACTCTCTAGCTAATATCTTCTCGCCAAATGCAGACCTCTCTAACCCCTCTCACTCAATAATGGTCGACAACGCAGTTGCCGACATATTAAATGAGCAAACCCCCCCCACCACAGACTTTTTCTCACCGTTAGAAATTCAATCTATCATAAAAAATCTCATCAACAAAAAAGCCCCCGGCCCCGATAAAATCAATAATCTCACCTTGAAAAAACTTCCGAAAAAAGCCATTTACGCCCTTACCGCCATTTACAATGCCTGCCTTCGACATAAATTCTTTCCAACCCCATTCAAAAACGCCGACGTCATCATGTTCCCTAAACCGGGTAAAAGCCACGTTATCCCTGAAAATTACAGACCGATCAGTCTGCTCCCGACTCTAGGTAAAGTGCTCGAAAAATTAATCCTAGAACGTCTCTCGTTAGAAACTTACTCACGTAACATCATCCCAGATTCGCAACACGGATTTAGGCCATTACACTCTACCAACCATCAGCTTCTTCGCGTTGTAGAACACATCATCAAATACTTCAGCTCCAAAGGCCTCACGACCCTCCTTTCACTAGACGTGGCGAAAGCCTTCGACACAGTCTGGCTCAACGGACTCATATTCAAACTGCACAAGTCAGGTATTCCCCTCAGACTAGTGCAAATCATCGCATCATTCCTTGAAAATCGCTCCTACTCCGTCAAAATAGACGGTATAAACTCATCCCCTCGCCCCATTCTGGCAGGTGTGCCCCAAGGTGCACTGTTGTCCCCTATCCTGTATAACATATACACGAGCGATATGCCCCAATTTTCACGTACACATTGTATCACCGCGCAATACGCTGACGACACAGCCTTTCTCTCTTCATTGAAATATGAGTCCGTATCCCACAACAGACTGCAAGACTTCATTCCCATTCTGGAGCACTGGTGCACCAAATGGAAGATCAAAATAAATCCCACCAAAAGCACAGCAGTCCGCTTCTCACGCAGATACATCAAACCCATCAGAACTCTTAAACTCTTCGGCCAGAGCGTCCCATGGTCAAAACACGTAAAATACCTAGGCCTCACATTAGACAGTAGACTCTCGTGGCATAAACACGCCCTCAATATCAAATCAAAAGCTCACGGAACACTCAAATCATTATTTCCCTTGATCAGTAAATACAGCAAACTTAGCACGCGCACTAAACTCCACTTATATAAAGCGATCGTCAGACCGCAACTGACATACGCCCTTCCGGTCTGGGGCCACGCGAAGAAAACAACGCTACATCACATTCAGATCATTCAAAACAAAGCCCTCCGCATAATTTTAAAAGCACCCTACATCGTCCGTAATTCAAGACTCCACGCAGATACCAAACTACATACTATCCCCGAACATATGCGCGCTCTGGCCGAAAGGTTCTACAGCTCTATATCCCGTCATCCCAACCCAGTCATAAAAGCCTTAGATAACTACAACGCGAACACCAGTTACAGACACACTCGTCCGAAATCAATATTGCGAAACATCCCCCCGACCCCCCCCCCCCTCTTTAACTCTAATCATCCCCCCAAATGACCCCCCGATTGTCACTCTGAACACCCCATCATCGATAATTCCTCCGGCAGACAGTTTACCCCCATAGGCAACCGCATTTCTCACCTTCAATAAATATTTTCTACACCTTAATATATTTATAAAAGTCACACACATTTCCCCACTCATTTACTTATCTACATATACTATATTCATTCTTATGATTTATTCACAATTCATTTTTTCATTTTTTTTTTCCACCCATTCAATATAAAACAGTGTGTGACGACACAAATTTATGTATATTTGTATTTAATATTATGTATATATCATCATATTTATATATGTATTTAATCGTTTATAATTTCTCATAATCATTCATAAAATCAAAACAATTACCACAAACCTATCCTTTCCCGATTCCCAAAAAGATCCAAAAATTTCCAATAAATATCTTAACAGTCAGAACTTATCCGATGAAGGAGTAAGGTGTCCTACCATCGGACCGAAACTCCGAACAAGCTATCCATCACTTGTAGGTAGGGCACGTACTACGAATGAATGAACGAAGACTAACAAAAGAAATATGCAGCGCAAATGTGAATGGAAGACATGGTAGAGGAAGAGCTAGGGAATTGTGGTTGTATCAAGTAAATTATTTTTTTTTTAAGGAAAGGTAAAAATTTAAACAAATCGTAGGAATTGTATGAGAAGGTGTATGGACGTAGAAGAGGCGAAATATGTGTGCCGCAATAAGAAAGTCTGGCGCTCTGTCGTCACTGCCTACCTCGACAGAAAAAGGTTGGGATGGTTTGTATTTATGTAACAAAAAAGTCAATCATATAACAAGCATTTAATTCAGTGTTTCTCAACATTTTTGTGAACCAATGCCCCTTTGGAGCATCTTAGGATTAGTCAAAATTCCTCTACTATAATAATAGTAGATATTTTTAGTTCTTGCAATGTGGAAAAATATGCGTTCAGTAAAATAATAAAATTTTGGCTTATTTGTTTTGTTAAAACAATAATACTTGGGGCTGCGCTTTTTTAAAAATACTTCTAACTAAAGAGCAACGAAATCTGTCAAAAACACAGAATGGTTGTTATGGAGATGTATTGTACGAGTATGCATCTACATAGATGCATTGTAATTATTACAGAAACCATAAATTTTATTTATATTTCTCATTCCATACTTATACAACATCAATTGACACTGGCGTATACTCTTTCAAATATATTATTCAAGAAGAAGTCACATATACAAGGTCATAGGTGTAACTGAAAACCATAAGTTCCTATTTTTTGATTGCACATAGACAATTTTTTGCAGTTGTGAAATGAATAACTATATGGTCTATATGGTCCAACTGAGATTTTTTATTACTAGAATATTTAATAAATTCCACAATGACGCCCTTGAAATCCCTAAAGCCCCCTTACAATTCTGTACACCTCAAAGCCCCCCAAAAGCTAAAAAAAATAAAGATATGCCCCCCGTTGGGTATTACTAATTTCATATCATAGGTCAGAACTGGGCAAATATTTTGGCTAAATTACCACACTAAGAATTTAAATACAAGAATGGAGCGCCAAATAAAACATATATATTTTATAGACGTAATTTATGATCACAAAAAAGAAAATTATAAAGCCAAAATAAAAAGAATGCGAACGTAGTATTATATTATAGTACACCCATATCTCGCTATACGGCCACTCTTTATACGGCATTTCGCTATAACGGCCTTTTTTAATTATGGCACCTTTTCGATTTACGGCCCACAATGTTTCGTTATACGGCCAAAAAAATGCTTTAAATTAAAAAATCGCCACAATTTGCACAACTTAAAAATAAAAGGTGAAATAGCTAGTGCCGATGATGACGCAGCTAAAGAATACCCCAACATTTTGAAAAGAATTATTGAAAGAGGTGGATACCGACCTGAACAAGTTTTCAATGTAGACCAGACAGGATTCTATTGGAACCGAATGCCTGAAAGGACTTACATTTCAAAATATGAAAAGTCTACATCTGGATATAAGGTGTCAAAAGAATGATTAACTTTGCTCCTTGGTGCTAATGCTGCAGGGGATTTTAAGCTAAAACCACTTTTAGCATATCTTTCCGAAAATCCAAGGTGTTTTAAAGGGCTGAACAAGAAACAATTGCCCGTCATTTGGAGATCCAACAAGAAAGGTTGGATGACTGAGATTCTCTTTGAAGACTGGTTTAAAAATTACTTTTGCCCAAAAGTAAAAAAATATTTGTAGGACAATAACTTGAGCAACAAGGCATTGCTCATTTTGGATAATGCTCCAGGGCACCCAGTTAATTTATCCAAATTGTCTGAAGACGTGGAGATTGAGTATTTTCCCAAAAATATAACAGCTCTGATCCAGCCAATGGATCAGGGTGCAATAGCCACTTTTAAGGCTTATTATTCGTAACCTTATTGACGAAATCGATAGTCAATCTTTGATAAAACAGTTTTGGAAAAACTACAGCATCAGAGGTGCCGTAGACAACATTAGCGAATCATGGAAGGAATTAAAATCAACCACAATGAACCATGTTTGGAAAAAAATATGGCCAGAATGCATAAAAACTAATGAGCCTAAAGTTAATTCTCTTTTTGAAATTAAACAAAACAAAATAAACTTAGCAAACAATCTTGGTTTTGAGGATTTGGAAGAAGGTGATTTGATTGATTTTCTAGATGCTGACAGAGAACGTCTTTCAAGCGAGGAACTGATCCAGTTAGAAACAGAACGAGCACTTGATGAGGAGCCAGAGCCTGCTATATGCCAACACTTAACAGCAAAAAACTTGTTGAATGCGGTTTCTTATTTCGAGCAGGGAATAAACATCCTTCTTCAAAATGATCTCGACGAGAAAGAGTCTCCAGGAGTAAACTCGGCCATTACCTGTTACAAAACACTGCAAAAAAAATCAGAAAGCAAGGCGAACCAGACAACGTTGGACCAATATTTTAAACTGGGTCCAGCAATCCACAACAGCGGAAAGTGATGATGGCAGCATATTATAGCTTACTGATTCTTCATGTTATTGTTCATCATCAGATTAAAACAGTTTTTGACCATTTGATTTTGTATTTTATTATATGTATACATATGTGCATATGATTTCTTTTGTATTTTAATTTATATGTTTATTTTTTGAATTTCTGTTTATTATTACATTGTTTTGTACTTTTATTTTTATGTGAGCATTTTATAAGAAATAAAAAGAATAAAATGCTTTATGAACTAAAAATTTTTTTTTTATATAAAATTGGAACATATCCAATTGAATTCGTATGGGTTTGTATCAAAATAATTGATTTGTTATACGGCTTTTCGCTTTACGGCCAAGTTTTCCGGAACGTATCTAGCAGGGCTGTGGAGTCGGAGTCGGAGTTGGAGTCGGAGTCGGAGTCGCGGAGTCGCGGTGTTTGGGCCGGAGTCGGAGTCGGAGTAGGAGTCGTAAAAAACGAGCGACTCCGACTACTTTTTCGTTAAAATTTAAAATTCATTTTTTTTAATTATTATAATGAATGTGTATTGTGCACGAATATTAAACTTGCAGGCGCAAGTCGCGCCGATATGGTGAATCACCGAGATCCATTTAATGCATAAAGTCTACGAAAATGTGTTTGTCTCCTTCTTTCTCACGTCGAAAGAAAATTCTGTTGGCTGGGATCTATGTTAACCCCATGGTTCGATCCATATTGACGGAAGAACAAATAAATAGAGCGAAAAACGCTCTGTTTGAATTAACCGTTCGTATGAAAGGCCTTCGACTAGAAAAAGAGACGACAGCAGGCAGCGTACAGGAAGTATCATCATCTTCATCCGACACCGCTGAATCTGAAGACGATTTTGAAAAATATCTCAATGAACAAGATAAACTAAAATGTCCTCGTTTGAATCACAGTCCCAATATAGATGAAGGAGACTCTATTTCAAAATTTAAAATTGAATTTTATGATGCATTGAAAATAAGTTAAATGTTGAAATGGCAATACAGCGGTATCTAGAAATCGTAAAAGATTCAGCATTAATCGTTACAGCATTACCGCCAACCCAAGTATCCGTAGAGCGGTTATTTTCCGCTCTTAAAATTCTCAATTCTGATTTGAGAGCCTCTACGAATACAGATTTAATAGAAGCAATGTTGTTTTTAAGAATAAATTCTAATAAATAATTATTAAAGTTTGATCTTGTTTTATTTTTATCCCTATAACATGAAAAAATGGCTATATGCAAAGGTAGGAAACAACCTGATAAAATTGAGCTTTTTTGAGTCGGAGTTGTGGAGTCGGAGTTTGGAGTCGGAGTCGTGGAGTCGGAGTTGTGGAGTCGGAGTCGTGTTGTTGGCAAATATAGGAATCGGAGTCGGAGTCGTGTTTTTTTTTTTCCGACTCCACAGCCCTGGTATCTAGGCTGTAAAGCGAGGTATGGGTGTACTGATAGTGTATTGAGGGTGATTATGACTTATGTATATACACATCCGTGGCAATGTGGCTGTGCATTACACATGGCTACTCAAAATCACACAATCTATACTCATACAATGCGACTCGGGGTTAAATATGATTTTTCAGTAGACACAAATTATAAATAAAAAAAATTTAATTATATAAACAGTTCAAAAATTTGTGAGTGTAAGTTAATAAAAATTAGATATAGCTTGCAGGCCATATTGAAATTAGAGGCGGGCTTTATATTGCCATGGACCGCAATTTGCCCAGAGCTGATATAGGTAATTCTGACAAATGCAAATTTTGATATATGTACGAGTAAATCAAAAAACCTAGAATTTATAAGAACTTGATCCTGGGGCCCTATTTAACAGTCGTTGTTTACTCTGTATTTTGACCTCTGTTAACAGGAGTATAAAAATTTTACGTAATATTACTTATTTTTATATGAAGTAATGAGGTGTGGGTGTTAGCAATAAAAGAATAGTTTGAGACAAGTTAAATTTAATGTACAATGGATTTTAAAGTATACAAAAATAAACTGATAATTTAAACAACGAATTTACACATTATAATAAGACATTTACGAATTAAACTAACAAATATTTACCAGTCAAAATAAACAAACAATTTCCATGGATCATTCAATTACGGATGTTTAGTCAATGCGGAAGGCCGGAACTATTATCCTCTCAAAGCTTACACCACATACGCAACGGGACAACCGGCGAACACATCTGTAGGGTCGGAGATTTCCATGTTGGGGGCAGCTCCAACTCCCAGCGCCAGCTCTTGTTGCTCTCAGCATCGTGGCATCCAGCATTCCAGAGAAATCACAAGAAATTCCAACATTATCCGTCTCTCGAGTAGATTCCCATCAAGAAGAGGAAAGCTTGTTGAATTTCCATTTCTAAGCACAGCCTTATCGCTCTCACCCCCCCCCCCCCCCACCCCACCCCCCCAAACGGAAACCAATTTGTTTCTTTGAAGCTGACCTTTTATTGGCCGAAAGCGCCATTGACATCCCATATTGACAACTCAGAATGCTGAGAAATATTTCTAGGAATTTGCGGTTCTAACCAAAAGTCATCGTACAATTCCTTGAAAATGGTTCCTTAAAACAATTACTTTGGCTAAGGGATAATCCCTTAAAAGGATTCTTTCTTACAGGTTCATCTTACCTAATGGGAAATCTCGACCAACTTGAAAGCAAAATGCAGAGACCATGTGGTCATTTTATTTTCAAATATTTAAAATAATAAACTATATGAAAAAAAAACATTATGTTTTCATGTCCAAAAGTTTAATGTTTGGAAGCCACAGTTGTGAAGAGCAACCAATACAGAATTGCTTTTGTGCATGGATGCATTGTCATGCAAAAGCAGTACCCCTTTTATCCATTTTCCTCTCCTTTTCTCATTCACAGCTTATTTTAACTGCATCAGCAGACCAGTTTAGTTAGTACTCTCCAGTTATTGTGAAGTCCTTATCTTTGTTATCTATCAGCAGTGTGCCTTCCACTTCCCAAAAATTGTAGCCATAATTTTTCAAGCTGATTGCGACACTTTGAACTTCTTGTGCCACCTTTTATGCCACTGCATAGACTCCTGCTTCGACTCAGGCTCATAATGATGTACCCAACTTTCATCTCCAGTAACAATTTGGCATAAAATCTTATCTTTGTTGTTTCTACAGAGGTCCAAAAATTATCGTGACCATTCATATACTAATAATGAGTCATATTATCGGAATATGCCCATGCACAATATCGTCTCCTACCTTAACCCCTTTATTCCGCGAACTTATTGACCTACCCTTGCAAATCAAATTTTAAGTAAATTGCTACTTGCATTCAATTATAAAATAAAAAACATTATTAAAATATACAAAGGTTTATTTTAGATCTTATTTTAAATGATCAAAATTCTTTGAAAAATATCACAGATTCAGCCTTTTACCATATACCTGACAGAACAAATATAATTAAATTTTGAATAACATTCATAAATTCTGATAATATATAAACCAAGTAACATTAAAAACCTAAACCTTTATTAAAAACTGTATAATTTTTTTAGGTAAATAAAATTACTACAATATTGTTTCTTTTATTTTTATAGACTAAGAAATTGTATTAGCTCATTGTTTAACCACAAACAACCCGCCTCACATCTGGACTTTGAAAACTGCATCTTGGACACTTATAACTTGGATTATCTAATTTATTGGCCTATAAAGAAAAAGACATAATTTTAACTTCAAAACATTTAAAATTTGTATGCACATACTACATACCATCACGCCATTTTCCTGTCAGGATGGGCAAATGATAGAGAGCCCAACTTCCCCATTGCCACATGTATCCTTCATCTCCACTACATCCATACACCTTATACAACTCCTATGATTTCTTTCACTTTTTATATTTCCTTCTTTTAAAATATCATTTCCTAGATTAAATATACCTTCTTTGGTCTTTCTCTACCACGCCTTCCACTCACATTTGTACTGCATATTTATTTTGTAAATCTTTCTTCATTCATTCCTTCTACGAGTACATGCCCAAACCATCTCAAAGTGTTCCTCTTCATCTTACTTTAATACATCAACCTTAAATTCAAATTCATTCTGTATTCTGTTACATATTGTCACGCCATTGTTTGCTTCTCAGGGCATGCATTTATATAACATTTATTTGTCTCCTATCTATGATGTATGGGACTGAAACATGGACTTTTTCTATATCCACGTTTCAGTCCCATACATCATAGTTGATACTGGTACAGAGTACTGTTGTGGACTATTATCTTTAATACTATTCAGTTTAAGTATATATGGAAAAAAAATCTTATCTTCCACAAAGTAATTCTGTAGAAAAATTCTAAATATAAATTACATCAATAGAATTATTTTAAGATGGCCTTACTGGCCCCAACTGACTAACAGTATTCATATTCAAACTAATACAAGCTCACACAAGTACACAAAACTGTGATATTAGTCACACTTGCATTCATTTAATGTTTATTGTGATAACATTTTAAAACTTCTGGTTAGTTGACAAAAATTGCTTTCTAGCCATAAATCTACAAGAGCTTTATTATGTATAAATATGTAAGGAAATAAATACATTTTTATAAATATAATATTGGATTGTAAGTATTGTATTGTGTACATTTACATTGTACACAGTCCAATCTGACAGGCTTATTGTTAATCAGGTTGAACTGTGAATGTTCAAGAAGCCAGATAAAAAGTAAAACAAGACTGGAAACATTTTTTTAAAAAATCTGGGTTTCAATAGGAATTAAACCCATAACCTCAGATTGGAAGATAGGCAGGCATCTTACCAACAAGGCCATGGAGGTCATCGTATCATATCAATATGTCAATAAAAAAATATTTTTGAATAAAACTTAAAAAATGTACATTTTAATTGAAAATATTGCGTAAAACATACCTGTAAACAAAAATGGCAAAAAATATGCTCACAGCCCATAAAGTGAGGTAAAATCGGATTGTTTCCACATTCAGCACACTTGGTTGAATTTTTTACAATTGGTGAGGTATTTGTAAAAGTTGATACTATAGAAGGACTTCTTCTATTAAATATATTGAAAGATTTTTCTTTAATTAATCTGCGAAAAAATTGTGTGTTTAAAAGAGGTGCGGCAAATCCCAATAGTTCCTGAAAAAATATTTTTATGAAAATATATAATGTTTGAACCTAGTAATACAGCTAAGGTAATAAATTGTCTCCGATCACCCTCAATCCATTTTTTTCACATGAAGATAATAAAAATGTTACGGTAAGATTTGATCTAAAAAATCATTATATTTACACTCATAAAATCATCCCATTCAAATGACCTTCATTTTTGACTTCTTAACCTTCATTCTTTATATTTTTCTTAGTATCAGGTCTGTAAATATGAAACCGGAATTTTTTTTATAGAAAATACACATTTATTGTATGAAAAAGGTAAAAAATATTTTATTCATAGTATTGCCCATCGCTAGCTACACATTTTCCCTATCTTTCTGGCAATTTGTGGATGCCACGCCAAAAAACCTCTTGCTCTTTTGAGGCAAACCAATCATCAAGCCATTTTTGTACATTTTCATAAAAAGTGAAGCGCTGCTCAGAAAGTGCGTGTCCCAAATAAGTAGTAATCGGATGGAGCCAAGTCTGGTGAGTAAGCCGCATGCGAAAGTATTTGCCAACTAAACGCCTCAATCGTTTCCTTGACCGGTTTTGCTGTGCGCGATGGTGCATTATCATGAAGCAAAATCACTTTGTGTTGCCTCTTTTGATATTCTGGTCGTTTTTCACGCAATGCTTGGTTCAAAGCCATCATTTGTTGTCGGTAGCGTTCAGTATTAACGATTTTGCCAGGTATAAGCAGCTCATAATAGATAAAACCCTGCTGATCCCACCAAACACAGAGCATTGTCTTCCGTCCATAGCGATTTGGCCTTACAGTCGATGTTGCTAGTTTGCTTGGAGTTACCCATGATCTTTAACGCTTAGGATTCTCTATATCCATTTTCCATCGCCAGTCACAATTCGATGGAGAAATGATTTTCTTTTGTACCTGGCGAGCAGCATTTCGCAAGTGATTTTTCGGTTTTTCGGTTTTCCTGCTGTCTTTCATTCAGTTCATGTGGAACCCATTTTCCCACCTTCTGGATCTTTCCCATGGCTTTCAAACGTATGGAGACGGCTTCTCGTGTCATATTTAATAGATCCGCAAGTTGTTGTTGCATTTGAGCGTCATCCAACAATACTTGCAATTCGGCGTCTTCAAACTTTCTCGGTGGTCTTCCACATTCTTCGTTTCTCACGTCAAAATCGCCACTTTTGAAACCACTCAAAGCACTGTGATTTACCAAGAGCATGCTCACCGTAAGCTTCGACAAGCATTCGATGCGATTCTGCAGCAGTTTTCTTCAAATGGTAACAGAAAATCAATGCTGTCGGCGAATCGTAGTTTTCAAGCACAAAAACAGACATGTTCAACGCTATGAAAACATATGTAGTTGTATTAAACTTAGATTGTTGTGAGTTAAAAGTGTTTGACAAATGTCAACACAAGAAAAAGGCGCCAATGGCGCGGCTTGACAGTCACTACATTGACAACTAGAGCCATCTATTAGCAAATTCCGGTTTCATATTTACAGACCTGGTACAAGGGTATTTTAAAAAAAGTTTGATAAAGTTCCATGAGATGGTACCGCTATTCATCAAGTGATATCACTACAGATAAGTATCATTCCTTAAGCGACCTCTGTCAAAAATTTTGGCCCATAGGTAACGTTTAACAGCCATATAAAATGATCACTTTGACATTTGCCCCAATAATGGAAAAAAACTACTTTCGCACAAACAGCCACATAGATCAAAACCGAGTTGGATGAAGTTCACGGGGACTCAGCACCAACGTTAACTTCTTCCTGTTCTCGAAATAAAAAAAATGACTCAGTGGGAAGAAATTTTCATTCAATCAGGATGTCCTCCCGCAGTAATTGACTAGTTTGCAGAGTTTGACAAAATCTATTTTTCAAACGGGATGAAAAAATTTTTAAATCCCTGGACCAAGTGTGTAGCGCTCAAATCTTACACTTCTCGTTTTACTCTTTAGTTTTGTATAAAAATAAATATAAATATTGAAAAGCTATGCAGACATCACAAAACGTGTTTAATACCTTTTTAATATTTTATTTTTCTTGAATAATGACAGTGAACTCTAACATAACACATCAATCAATAAGTCCCGGGACTAACTACTAAAACAACATTTGTTTGCCAAAATTTTTCTTTATTATTCATCAACATAGTCTCCTCCAAGAGCGATACATTCATTCCAACGCTTTCCTAACTTTTCTATGCACGCCGTGTAGAACGATTTATCTTTAGTTTCAAAATAGGCGTTAGTTTCGCCAATCACTTCTTCATTGGAGCCAAATCTCTTTCCCTGGCGCATCTTTTTGAGGTCTGCTGGGGGCCAAATCTGAAGAATACGGTGGGTACGGAAGCAATTCGAAGTTCAACTCAAGCAATTTGGCCATTGTTACCATCAACTTGTTTTCGACGGAACAGAACCCGGATAACACTTTTCAAGCCATTGCTGAGTTTGAACAGTATTTTTTCCCATTAAAAAGCAATGTTTTATCAACACACGAAATTCGGTTTTTTCCATTTTTTTGAAAATAGCAAAAGTAACGTCACTAAAACTACTGTAACTCAATGACACAATGTCGAAATGTCATGAAAGTTTTACACGTAACTTCAAAGGTTGGTACTAACTTAGAATGGTATGGATTTGTTATTAGAGGCACCATCTGTTTGTTAGTCCCAGGACTTATTGATCGATGTGTTATGAAGGAGTCATTTTAATCATCCTACTCTGACAACTACCATACTTGCCTTCTTACAGAGGAGCTATAAATTTTGCACCCATTTCACATTCTTATTTGACATATCGGTATTAAAATCTTTATATTTATGGTATCAACATATTGAATAGATCAATACAATAAATAAACCTTAATGTTTACTTGGTACAATATCTTCTATACAATTTAGTAATTGAGAATTGAGAAAAGAAATACAGAATTGAGAAAAAGGTGATGATATATACAATATAAGTGCTTCATGATCTAAAACCTTAAAAGCACATAAAGAATTTGTTAGGCAATAAATTCAAATGCAGAAGTCCTGAAAATGAAACAAGTCTGAAAGTGAATATGCTAGAATCAAACCTGAGACACCTAAGTACTAAGAAATAGTGATACAACTAGACTATGATATTGATAAAGCATATAAAGTACTTACAATAAAACTATGCCAAAGCAATTCTCTCGTCCAAGCATAATCCGTGAATCTGTTGCTAATACTCTTCTCGCTGGCAATTTCTAGATTTAAAATGTAATCAATCAATGCTGGATTTTTTCCAGTCTGCAGGAATCGGAGCAAATTCAAAAAGTCACCAATGATTTGAAATTTTTCTAATGCTGACAGAAAACTTTGAGCATTTTGGTTGGTAGTGTAACTAAGTGTTATTCTTTCTTTAATGTATTTCAATGTGATTGTGTATACATAAAACCAGCGCAATTTGCTTTTGGATAATAATTTTGGATCATATTTCAAAGACAGCATCTGTTGTCCAAAAGTACTCCCATTATCATAAATAGAATATTTAAAAAGCAATGATCTTATAAATAACTCTAGTTCTGGAATTATTGGAGTTAAAAATCCTGGCTGCAAACACAAAAACAATTAAATAAAAAGATAAATATAAACCACTTGGATATATGATCAGAGGTGATCCCTCACAATCAAGGGAGATTCATATTTTGGATAGTGAACGCTTATATAAGTATTGATATATTGAATACAATATGTTACTCTTCAGTTCATTTAGATTCAACCCGAAATTCTAATGGCAAGGAGCTCCAATTCCAAAATGATTGATAGATTCAATCTGCGGAAAGGTTCCTTTGGGTAGATTTGTAAAGTTAAATTATTTTAATGCTACATAGAACACTTTAAATTTATGTAAATCAGATAAGTTAAGGAAAAACAAAGAAGTTTTGAAGTATAACTAGTCAGGAAATTAAAATTCCTAGAATACTAACCCTAGTTAAGAATACTAACCATAAACATGATACATACAAATGATAAAATATCCAACCTTTTTAAAAGAAACTAAGTATATGCTATGCATCAAACCACAAAGAATGTTTATTTTAATGCAAATGAAATACCAAAACCCTTTTACTTTCATTTAAGTAATTAGAAAAAAATATGTAAAAATCCAACAGCTATTTAATGATGAAAGAGACTTATTTTACTCATATTTTAAGGGATAAAAGTGATAAAACACATAGCTAATGCTTTAATTATTGTACAAGATAAATTGATCAACATCTTGATAATTAAATCATAGCTTTAATAAAACCATTTAAATTTGATATAATATTGAATAATCTACTAAAATTACTTGCTAAATTAAAAATAATGTAATCAATCATAAGCTTTTGTAAACTTTTTCCTCGAAAAGCTGATAAGTCACCTGATACCGCAAAAAATTGATGAAAAGGTATAATGTATGTGATATTATTATAACACAAAATAATATTTGAAAATAAATTATATTTTTGTCTAAAAATAAAAGATATTCTCAGAAATCTGAAGTGAGAATCTATCATTTATTGTGTAAATGTACATATTTTGAGTGTTTCATAAATTTACTAAACAAATATTATTATTTAAGATGCCAAGATTGAAAATAAATACAGAAAAAACGATTCTTGAGTTGTAATGCAAGTTATAAGTCTAAGTATTTATTTTCACATTTGACTCTAACAGTTTATCAACAGAATGGAGGCAAAGATCAGAGCATTATTAAGACATACTGTTTTCCTGACATATTGTTTTCCTGACACTGTTTTCCTGACATATGACTTTTGAATAAACAACAGAGTTACAATATTTTTAATTATCTAAAAAAACCTTTAGTTTGACTTGTAAACATAAACCACAATATTAATAATAACCTCTGATCGAAGCTCAAGTTTCAATATTAAATTAAAAATATGAGCCATAGTAAAATAATGAACTTACTGAAAGATATTTGGAAGTTTCCAGCAATTGACCTTTGAATATATTAACAACTTCATCGTCCAATTGTAATGCATCCAGCTAGAAAATCCAGAATTGTTTAAGGTTAAATTATGCAATCTTATAAGTAGCAACACAAATATTTACAATAGTAAAATAAATTACCTGGGTCACACGTGGTACATAATTATTTGAAGACATTTCTTTCAATATAAATTGAACTATCAATTTACCCCACAAAGAACATAGAATTACAGAGCAATAAATAAAATTTTAAAAACTAAACTGCTTCACAGGATTTCGTTTCAGAAAGTCTACTTTTCAATGGAGATAGGTTGTCACAGTTTTCAGAAATATTCATTAAATTTAAAAACTTTGTTTAACATCTAAAAGCCCAAATTGGAGATTAAAATATAAATTATTTAGGTTTGTACATTTTGCTTTAATAAAAAATATTGTCTTAAATAAAATAAACAAATATAAAGTTTTAGAAGATATTTTGTAAATTGTGTAACAAAAACGTTTGAATTGAAAGTTTGATTAATTGACAAATTAGGAAAATTTTATAAAAAATTGATATACTATTTAGGAAAATTACACTATCACTCATACAATGACAGATCGATGGTTGACCATAGACAAAACGTCAATGCTCTATACGAAAAAATCTAAAGGTTTTGGGAGTCATTGATGAATGTAAACGAAAAGTATTCAGAAATGGGACACCAAAATTAGGAAAACAGACAATAAATCATGTTAAAAACATGTGAAAACCAATTGATAGGAAGAATGTGTCTTCGAACGGGTCCTCTATTTGTTTTCTCCATACAAGTCTAGGATGCGTTTTTTTCGAATCTACTTCGGTAACTATCAAGCATTCCAAATATATATCCAAACTAATTAAACTCTGACCTGCCAATGTAAAGTATTAGAGATTATTGTGTTCCAGTCCAAGACAATCTTATTATGATTTGAATGTTTTTCACAATATTATACATTAGGATACCCTTTTTCATTATTCTAGTATTTCAAACGTCTGAACTATTGAACGCACTCTTTCAGTAATTATATATATTTAATGACCATATACTTATGTGGAACAATAGACAGATTTTAAATTATAAGTTTAGTATTCTCACTCAACTCGGTTTTTTTTTCTATCAAACTTCAAGTGGATCGTAATGTATCTCCAGCAATACTAATTTGCTAATTCATTTCACCATATTATCATCTATCACAGAAAAATTACATAGGAATCTATTTATTTCCAAAAGAAAGTAACAGTCAATGTTTTATTCAATCTATTTAAATTAATGAAAATTTGCTATCGTCTGTATGACGTAACTGGATTTCTAAGGAGAAGTTATTTTTATAAATGATTTTGTGACTAGAAATAAAAACAAAAATTAAAGATATGCGGCCAATATGTGCTATTTGTGTAAAATACGATGATGAAAGGATATAATATATAGTAACCCATCAATAATAATAAGAATCAAAAATTTTTACATCTTAAATATTTGTTACATTAAATTATCAATTCAACTTTAAAACTTTTTTTTCAAAATATTAACAAATTTAAAACATCTTCAAAATTCATGTTTTTTATAAAGTAGACTCGATTATCGGGATGGTGGGGGGAAATTTCTCGGATTTAAAAAACTTCGGATGATCTTCGCCAAAAAAATGGAAAAAAATGCAATAAAAACTAAAAATTATTCTAAATACTTGTTCTTTTATTTAAAAAAAAGACAGCAAACAAGTTTATTTTCCTCTCTGTTCACATTTCGGCCAGTAGTGCTATTTATTTAACATTTCACTGGAAAACAATCTGGTGTGCTTATTTCCCGGTGGCAATCTCTTCCAACCAACCAAATTTTGCAACATTCCTGTGACTCCAAATAACTGATTAGGCTTTCAACATCAGTTAAAATTGCACTGTACTGAATACTCTTCTTTTGTATTATCGTACATTTTTTCTGATGTGGTATTAGTAGCTAAGGTTGATTAGTAGTAACACGTTGCGCAATATCTTCATAATTTAAAATTTCATACCCAGGAAGGTCTTAATTAATACAAGCGCTAGATGTGTACGAATATTGCTTGCTCTTCACGTGCGGAATAATTTTGCTATGGAGAGATGACGAATCGTAAGTTCCTTCCTTCTTTGAGTGATTTTAAACCTGAAGAATAAATAAAATGGTAGGGCCGAAGACAATGTTGTCATAAAAAATGTGTACCATACAAAAAAATATTTGGACAAAAAAGATATATAAATTGACTTAGTCCTTCGACAACGTATTGAATAAATTGATATTGAAATTTATTTTTAATATCTTTAGTATATCAATTCATTAAAACTAAACTTCATGGTTTTATATACTTTAGTCTATTGTTGGTTTACTTATTTATACTTAAGTTAGATACAAATTGTATATATTACGAGAAAATTTGGCAATGTGCTCAGACATTTCATTTATTTTTAATTTAAAAAAAAGTTTATAAGTGGGCATATGGCGTAATACCATAACCAAGCTACCCACGATAATACTAGGTAACTACCATCCATCCAGATTTTTCTTCCATGTTTTTCAACATAGCCGCCAACATAAAAATAAGAAATATTCACTCGCGCCAAAATTATGTGATATTGTCCGGCAGTAAACGATTTGTTTCACGGACTTTTTCTGTTCCTTCGTTGTTACTTTTGCCTTTGACATTATCATAATTGTTTTCTATATCGAGTTTTTCTTATTAATCATTATTGTAAGAGATGGTCCATTCACCACAAATCGGATCCACAGACTCCAAAAATGTCAAGATTTCGAAAACAAAAATGGCGTCCTCGAAGCCTACCTCGGTTGTTGACACTAGAGCTGAATTAGCAGAATTAGTAAAAAGAAAGGGTGAAATAGCGGTAATTTTAATTCCTCTTTATGTGTAATATACTTTTATTCCGATAATCGGCAAATAGTTTTACAATATCGTAAGAATATGTTAAATTTAATATGACTAATGACAGCTCACATTCGCAGCTGGTCCTATTGCAGGCTTGCTTAGAGATGGGAATATTTAGAATTAACTCCAGGTCACGCAGTTTTCTAAGTTTGAATTGTATCCTTGTTTTACAATTATTTATTTGTTTGAATTTATTTCCTAGATGATATTTTGAAATATTTACCAATATTTGAGTTATATTTTTTTACATGTCAAAATCAGAAACATATTTACAAAAATGTGTTATCAAAATATTGAACTACATGTAGAGAAGAAATTGAAGTTTTGTAGTTCTATAAATCGAATAATTTTATTTTACGAAGTTCGCTACTGAACCAACTTGAAGTTTGGTCATTCATTTAGATGACTGAAATCGAGATTTCTGATAAATATTTACCATTAAACTGATGAAAAGACATAGGCAAATATAAATATTATTTTCTTTACAATGTTCAACAAGTATTTTTCTCTTCATAATTAATTCAACTTTAAACAACTTTTGCTTTTCATTCATTACATTTTTATAAAAAAAACTATTTTATCCAATTATTGTCATGTTCCAAAAACGTGATTTAGAAATTATTACCAACTCTAAAATATCCTCCTTAGACTGTCAATTCATATAGATCAATCATAAATTATTGAAAATCAAATGAAATACGCACTTTTCAACTGTGAGAAGACACATAATTTAGGTAAAACAGTTCTGATTATCATGTTGGGCTTTCTGACAGCTGTATTGTTTTATTTTCTCTAGAGAAATGAAAATATTCAAGATAATAAAAAAAAATTTATTCAAAAAACTTATTGAAAATTCTCAGAAACATGAAGAGATAAATTTTTGTGTTGTGATTTTGACAGGAATAAAAAAAAATATTTTTTGAAATCAAGATTTTTTTTCAAAATTAATCAATTGAATGATATTTCGTATTAGATGGTCAGTGTTCTTTCAGTTTATATCTGAAATTTTGAAAATCTGTGGTTTCTCTTAGATGGTCTAATCCTTTGAATCATGGGTTTTTCTCTGGGCTCATGAACCTTTCTTAACCTGTGGGTCGTGACCCAAAATTGGGTCAGTTGGTATTTTGAATGGGCCATAAAATATTTCTTAACCTGTGGGTCGTGACCCAAAATTGGGTCAGTTGGTATTTTGAATGGGCCATAAAATATTTTCAACAATAACAATATATTTGCATAATAACATACAAAGGATTTTGTCCATGAGTAAAATAAGTTAATCCGCAGGTTAAGTAAAGCGTTTCACTGCTTCCTACATAGACAAAATCTAGCGTCAAGAAATCTGTCATCAAGCTTTCAACTGTGTTGAATGAGATAATTCGGATGATCAATTTTATTAAATCAAGGCTGAATTTTTAACTAGAGGTGTTGCAATTTTGTCGCTGAATATGAAAATTTACCATAGTACTCGAATGTCAAATGGTATCATCAAGACTCCGATTCCAAATAAATTCTTCATGCAGCTTACCTTTCAGATACCTTTTCTGAAATTAAAAACGTAAATACAATACATTAGTTAGTCATTTAGAAAAACTAGATTTTGATCAGTACGTCCCTGAAAGAGATTTCGTGTTGAAAATATAATTAGATAGAGAGAGATGCCATTTACTTTTGAAGTTAATGACTTGCATGAAGATTTTGACAATACAATAATATATAATCTATAAAAACTCATCGAAATACAAAGTGAAGCATTTGGGTACATTCTGGTTGAAATTAAAAGTGAAAAGCCAACATTAGTAAATGAAACACTGAAATACTACTGTTATACTTGTGCGATTCACGGTTTCTAACTGTAAGTATAACAAAAGCCACATTGCGAAACAGACTGCAGATGATTTAAGGTGCAGTCTATCTTGTATAACACCAAGATTTGATGAACTTTCAAAACTTATCCAAAGCCAAGATTCACATTAATAAGATTTAATGTTATTAGCCAATTATTAAAATATAATATTGATTTCATTGTTATCTGGATGTGTTATTTTATTGATCTTTAAACTAATACCTTAATCTGGGTCATGACTCAGAAAGGTTAAGAAACTCTGCTTTCAAGGATGCAGGATATGTTGGCAAACAATATTGTTATCATGCAAACTTAATAATAATGTTTTCCTTATTAATCAATGATTAGCAGCACAGTTAAGCACAAATTGTCATTTTTGAGAAAAATGTTGACAGAAAGTAGTAAACAATCCTTCCACAGCAAAATAAGATTGTAATTAATACAATAGGTACAGCGCGGACTGGACAAGAGATTTCTGTATCTCTTTCAATTGTAGGTCTTTACCCCTCTTGCGATGCTGAACTCGGATACTCATTTTAAAGCTATGTAGCATATCCTTGCTCTGTAAGTTGTATGTAGTGAAACCTTTAAAATATATAAGTTTATCATTAAATACATATCTTACTTCATCAATTTTGTGTTTATGAGATGTATCTTTTAATATTTCAAATAAATTATAAAATGTAATTTTATGTGTATATAACACATCGATCAATAAGTCACGGGACTAACCAGCAGATTGCATCTTTAATAACAAATCCATAGCATTCTCAGTTAGTACCAACCTTTAGAAGTTACGTGTCAAACTTTCATGACATTCCGACATTGTGTCATTGAGTTACAGTGGTTTTAGTGACGCTACTTTTGCTATTTTCAAAACAATGGAAAAAAACGAATTTCGTGTGTTGATAAAACATTGCTTTTTAATGGGAAAAATACCGTTTAAACTCAGCGGTGGCTTGAAAAATGTTATCCGGGCTCTGCTCCGTCGAAAACAACCATTTGTCGGTGATATGCTGATTTCAAACGCGGCCGTACAGGCACAAATGAGGCTGAACGCTCTGGTCTTCCAAATGAGGCTGTTACACCAGAAAACATAAAAAAAACCTCAAAATCGTGATGGAAAATCGCAAAGTAAAGTTGCGTGAGAAAGCTGACATCCTGAAGATATCATTTGGTAGTGTTGACACAATTTTGCATGAACATTTGGTCATGAAAAAGCTTTTTTCGAAATGGGGGCTGCGTTTGCTCACAATGGAACAGAAACAACAACGCATCGATGATTCAGAGCACTGTTTGGCACTGTTTTTGCATCGGTATGTGATAATTGATGAAACTTGAATCCACCACTATACTACGGAATGAAATCGGCAGTCAGCTGAGTGGAGAGCAGGCGGTGAAAGTCGTCCGAAGCGACCAAAAACTCAACAGTCGGCCGGGAAGGTTATGGCCTCCGTATTTTGGGATGCGCATGGTATAATATTTATCGATCACCTTGAAAAGGGAAAAACCAGCAATAGCGAATATTACATAGCGTTATTGGAGCGTTTGAAGGCAGAAATTGCAAAAAAAACGGCCCCATATGAAGAAGAAAAAAGTTCACTTTCATCAGGACAATGCACCGTGTCACATGTCGATGGTAACGATGGCCAAATTACATGAGTTGAACTTCGAATTGCTTCCGCACCCACCGTATTCTCCAGATTTGGCCCCCAGCGACTATTGGCTATTCGCAGACTTCAAAAAGATGCTCCAGGGAAAGAGATTTGGCTCCAATGAAGAAGTGATTGCCGAAACTAACGCCTATTTTGAAACCAAAGATAAATCGTTCTACACGGCTGGCATAGAAAAGTTAGGAAAGCGTTGGAATGCTCTTGAAGGAGACTATGTTGATGAATAAAGAAGAATTTTGGCAAACAAATGTTGTTTTAGTAGTTAGTCCCGGGCCTTATTGATCGATGTGTTACATCCCAATTATTATAAATTAAATGAAAGCAATTTTAATTTTGTAGGAAACTCTTGCCAACCTGGAGAGACAAATATATGCCTTTGAGGGATCCTACTTGGAAGATACCCAACTATATGGAAACATCATAAGGGGATGGGATAGGTACTTAACGACCAACAAAAGTACCAATCCCAAAGCTGATAAAAGGAACAGGAAATTCAAAGAAGCAGAACGACTCTTCTCCAAGTCATCTATTACATCTATGGCAGTATGTGTCCTTATTGAAATTAATTCAAATCATATTGTTTGGTAAACTCACCTTAACTTTGACATTGATTTCCAAGGCTGATTGATGTTTTGGTTTTCGAAAATATACCTAACTTGCAAAAAATTACTATTTATGCCAAACAATAAGGTTTGAGGCTGTGACTTAAGACTTCTTGGCATAAGTTATATAAATATTATACTCTAAAACTATTTTAAAGGCCTAGTAACTAATGGTATGAATGTTAAAAATGATTCGACAGTTAATTCATTAACTCTTATAAATCTTCATTTCTGCCGAACATATATAGTGGTTTTTATTTTGATGTGATTCAGACACTTTACTGTAATTTTTTTCCTTTATGTGTTCCATTAAACGTTCAACTCAAATTAAAAGGATGCTCATGAAATTAATAGCCTAGTAATCTTGATTAACGCATTGACTGCTGAATAGTTTCTTTTATAATTACTGTGCTGTTAAATTAAAAAGCTAGTATAATTCATTGCCATATGACCCTTACAAATCCCATCAGTGCCTTTTTTAATTCACCCAAGAAATTGGGAATAGAATGACAATAGGCATTTCAAGCACTCAGCTAAAGTTTATATGAATGATTAGGCGTTTTCAGCACTGAACATGTCAATAGATTTTTAATCAAATGTGAAGAAAACTCTATACTTAATATCAAGACAAACTGCATTACATGTTCTGTTGACAGATCTATCAATAAATTAATCATTCACTAAATTACTGAAATATCTTATGAAAAATAATATTGTCACCCTGGTTGTTTAACATTTACATAGATTCATGTGTGAAGGAACTACAGAGGTCAATGGGTGGAATACAAATGTCATATAGGAATATATACGAATTGCTATATGCTGATGATATGGTAGTGTTAGCAGAAAATGAAGATGAATTACAGAGTTCGATAAGTAAATTGTATGAGAGATGGGAAAAGTGTTAAAGGAAAAGTAAATGAGATATCTGAGAATGAATGTTACGAAATTCAAAGTCATGGTGATAGGCTAGTGTGAATGGAAAAGTCTGCGATATATGGGTGAATAATGAAAGGTTCGAGCAACTTAAGGTATTCTTCTATTTAGGTAGTCTTTTCTCAAATGATGAAAGAATTATGAGAGATATTGGACGTGTAGGGATAGAAAACAAAGTCAATGAGGTACTAAAATATATACACTCGAATCCGACAGTATCAAAATCTACTAACAGTCCATCTAGTACCGACTTTGATTTATGGAAGTGAAATTTGAATATGGAAAAAAACTGATAAGAGCCGAATAAATAATGTAGAAATGTATGCTCGAAGAAAAATACATGGTAGTAACAATGTATGACAGAATACGGAATGAGTTTATTAGGGATGAATGTGAACTTAAGGCTGATGTATTAAGTAAAATGAAGAAGAACACTGGGATGATTTGGACATATAGAATGAATAAATGAAGAAAGATAAACAATAAAATATTTAGTACAAATACGAATGGAAGGCGTGGTGGATGAAGACCAAGGAAAGTATGGTTATATCAAGTGAATAATATTTTGAAAGAAGGAAACATAAAAATTCAGAGAAATAGTTCGAGTTGTATGAAAAGATCTATAGAGGTGTCCAATGAATCATTTAGCAAACAAATGAGAAGTTATATTAAATATTCAGTCAATATTCAATCCAATAATCCTTCAATATTACCTTATTTAAAATATAACAAACAACACATACGCTATAATTATTTAATATTTTCTAGGCTGTAAGTGGACTTGTAGATCCTGCAGAAGCTAAAAGTAAGTGTCTACTTTTTTCTAAATTAGTAAATGTTAAAAAAAACTTAATTCAATAATATTAAATGCTGAAACATTAAGAAAGTAAAATATGAACCCCAGATGAAATTTACTTTGTAAATTACACTAATTGGATGTTATCGCGATTATTATTGCAACTCAAATTTTAAGCTCCTATTACCGAGCTCTTTGTCATGCAAAAAATTTATTGAGCAAACAATATAACACTATATTAAGCCCACAGAGTAGTCTGAAATAATATTGATATGTGCATTTTAATTTTTAATACTTTTGATAATGTCAGATGAAATTACTTCATTCACATAGTCAGAGTAAGTAATCATATGTTTTATTACAGCTGAAAGAAACAGTGAGACAGAATCTCAAACAAATGAAGACTCATCAGATACCCAAATTGGATCAGCAGCAAATCATGTTACTCACTCTTTGTCAACCAATAATCACACAGTGGCTCACAACTCATCAGAAAGTCACAATTCAACACCTCAGAAAAACACAGGAAAACATAATACACACAATGGTACTCCCGGTTTAGACAAAAGTACCATAAGTCAAAGCTCATCTAATTCCAAATATAATTCAACCCCTAAGACACCATCTGTCAGTGGTGGATTACAAAAACAACCCAGTGCTGACAAAATGTTATCGGGAATTGATAGCAGACCTGGAACTCCCAAAGAAAAAGAGCAGAGTTTAGGTTTGGGGTTATTAGGTAAACCAGATTCTTCAAGTTTATCAGCAAATAAATTAAAAACACCTAGCTCCAGTGGAAGTGCAAAGAAAAACAATAACAAGAAAGCCAGACATAGATAAAATTTGATGAAACTTCAAGATATTTATATTAAATTCATATTGTACGTTTAATGTAATTTACATACAAAGAATGTTAAGTGAGTTCTTATCTATACATTTTTGACCCCATGACACAAGGCAAGCTTTGGCCTCTTACGTTCTTCGGAAACTCGTCACAAAACACCTTGAAATATCAGCTGATGCTAACATCTGGTTCATATAGGAATTTGAAGATATCATTTTTTTCACAAGTATTTAAATGTGAAACCTCATACTTATTAGATGTAAATGTGATCAGAAAAAAGCTAATGAATAAAAAAAGTATTGAATATCTTACAAATTGAGTGTTTTAATTATTGTTATGAAAAGAAATATTGGTCTTGAAGTACTCATCTCTCTATTCGTTAGGACCTCCTTTAAAAGGGATCATCTATTTATCTGCATAATTTATTCTTCCAAAGAATACCCAACATAAATTGCTGATGAATTAAAAAATATTAAATATCTTAGAAATTGGGTATTTTAAATTATTATTATGAAAATAAATATTAGTGTTTAAGTATTCATTAAAATCTCTATTTGTTACCTTTAAAAAGTAGCATCTATATATAGTATCTGCATAATTTATTCTTGCAAAGAATATACAACATGAAGAAGAATTTTCACACAAATTCATAAATTGAATTCAAATAATTTATAACAGTTCAGCCACTAGAATTTTTTTATAAGCATTGATTTTTTTCATATCAAATAATTTCTTTCAATTCTGATTATTCATAATATATATCATTCTTTATAAATTAGAACATTTTCAGTTGCAACTGGATCAACAAGATTTTATTCATATTTCAATAATACATAACATATTACTTTTTTACTGTAACTGAACCTGTTTCCTTTTATGCAAGTTGTATCAGGTTATATTAAGAATTTGATAATAATAAATGTTTTCAAAAATGATCGGCAGTTTTTTTTTAAAACCACTATGTTATGGCAGAATAATACAGATATAATTCCGACCAATTAAGATAAATATCTTTAAAATTAGGATCGACTCTTGCGAGATGTGGTGCAAGAGAGGATTGATGGATGGTTAATGGACAGAATGATGAAGATATGCCTCTATTTTGGATGGACTCAACATCTCGGAGAGGCTTTCAAAATTATGTACTCATCGCGTTCTTCGGTTCTTTAGTCACATTTCGCACATGAAGGGTGTAAAGAGAAGACTCCGTCACTGGCAATGTGGAGGGTCGCAGGAGCAGAGGTAGATCACCTATGCACTGGACTGACCAGGTGAAGAGTGCTAAGGGACTGCCTTTGCCACAGGCTTTACAATATGATAACATTCAGTTTTTTAATTTTTTTTTGGCCGACTTTATCTGGGTCAAATTTTTTCATTGTCGAGATCATCGAGAAGCACAAATCTACAATGAATCTTTAACGACAATGTAATGTCACATTTCCGCGAAATCCTCAAAAGGAGGCAAAAGCAATATGATAACATTCAGTTTTTTAATTTTTTTTTGGCCGACTTTATCTGGGTCAAATTTTTTCCCTACCATCTGGATAATCAAGTCTGCTGTAATTAAATGTTTTATTTTAAAAGGCCTTCCATTTATACCTGTAGGCCCGGATTTTAACAATATATTTTACTCCACAACATGTCAGTTTTATTACTGGGTCATTTATGCCATACTAAGGTTCATAAACTCATTTACCAAGTCTGTAAATATGAAACCGAAATTTGCTCATAGATGGCTCTAGTTGTCAATGTAGTGACTGTCAAACCGTGTCATTGGCGCCTTTTTGATGTGTTTATATTTGTCAAAGACTTACCTCAACAATATAAGTTTAATACAACTACATATGTTTTCATAGTGTTGAACATGTCTGTTTTTGTGCCTGAAAACTACGACTAGCGGACAGCATTGATTTTCTATTACCATTTGAAGAAAACTGCTACAGAATCGCATCAAATGCTTGTTGAAGCTTACGGTGAGCATGCTCTTGATAAATCACAGTGCTTTGAGTGGTTTAAAAAATTCAAAAGTGCCGATTTTGACGTGAGAGCAAGACCACCGAGAAAGTTTGAAAACACCAGCAGGAAAACCGAAAAACCACTTGCGAAGTGCTGCTCGCCAGGTACAAATGAAAATCATTTCTCCATCGAATGCTGGCGATGAAAAATGGACATATTTCGAGAATCTTAAGCGTAAAACATCATTGGTAACTCCAAGCAAACCAGTGACATCGACTGCAAGGCCAAATTGCTATGAACGGAAGACAATGCTCTGTGTTTGGTGGGATCAGAAGGGTGTTATCTATTATGAGCTACTAAAACCTGGTGAAACCGTTAATACTGAACGCTACCAACAACAAATGATGGATTTGAACCAAACATTGCGTGAAAAATTCTGAACTAATTCTTGATTTATACAATAATTCTTCACAGAATATACAAGAATAATTTCATATTATGAGATTGAGGATAACATCTTTATGAACTATACTAACAAGCAAATATATTTTGAATAGTTTGCGTTAGCATTCAGATTGTGAACTATGGTGGAAATAAATTAAAGACCGCGACTTAAGAAAGAAAAGTATATAAAATTGAGGATTATCATTAACACCGCAATATGAAGGAAAAAATATGCATCACTTATAATTTTTTTGGTTGAATAATCAAATTCTATAGTTTTAAGTAAGATGAAGAAGAGCATGCTGGATGGTTGGGGCATGTGGAACAAATGAAGGAATAAAGACTAATAAAACAGATATATAGTGCAAATAAAGACCAAGGAGAGTGGTTGGATCAAGTTAATGATATTCTGAAAGAAGGAAATGTAGAAAGTTAGAGAAATCGTGGAAGTTGTATAGATGAAGAAGAGACTAAAGATGTGTGTTGTGATAGAAAAGTATGGCGCTCTGTCCTCTACCTACCCCGACAGAGATATGGTGTAATGGTATGTATGTACGTAGTCAAATTCTATTTTGTTTTCCATTTCTACATAAAATTTTATGTTTTTTTTTATGATAGATACAAATCAGAGATATATCTGATTCAAATATATAATTATATTTTGCATTAGTAATTAACTGTTCTATTCTTGTGGTATGGTAATTAAATTGCAGTTTTAGGTAGGACTAAAATTTATGTTGAAAAATTTAATAAATGTTTATTTAAAAACCCAAATTTCAAGGTTGTTTTTAACATTCGCCTTTGAGTTATGATGAGCAGATAATTGAAGTATTAGCATGGCAAAAAAATCTTTGAAAATGATATCATTAGTGCAGTTCAAATGCAAGCACTGTGTACAGTGTGCTCCATGGACTAAGAGGATAAGGAAAGAATGCAGATAAAACGATGATCAATTCCTCAATAAAACTATTATGCGCATATACATTTTTTTCGATTTAAAGGGTATATTAAAATAATGGTCGAACTAGTTTTGATAATACTATAATCCTTGTAGAACACAAATATAGTGATAGACTTTCAAGAGAGTGTAGATATAAAGGAATATTGATGTACAGTAAAACCTTGGATTGTGAGTAACTTGGTCTGCTAGTGTTTTGCAAGACGAGCAAAAAGATTTTATAAATTTTTACTTGATAAACGAACGAGGTCTTGCAATACGAGTAGTACGTATACACTTTGTCTGACGAGTGTCACGTGATCACAACTGAGTCGATGGTTCTTCTCTCTCTCTAGCTGCGGGATTGTAGGTAATCGTATCCCATGCTCGGTCTCAGTCGGCATCCCTCACTCATATAGTCAACATCTATGCGAGTTTATACTGTTTACTATAGTGTTGAAACCACGTTTGTGTGCGTAAAGCATTTTTTTATTTCATGTCCAAGTATAGTGACTGTTTGTTAGTAACTGTACTGTGACAATTGCCCCCATGAAGAAAAAGGTTGAAAAGGAAGGTGGTAAGAAGATGATTATGGTGGAAGTTAAGAAGGAAATCATCGAGAAGCACAAATCTACAATGAATCTTTAACGACAATGTAATGTCACATTTCCGCGAAATCCTCAAAAGGAGGCAAAAGCAAATGGATCACACTTGGTTAAAATTGCACAAAAAGAAAAAGATTTCAGTGAGCCAACAGATAGAAGTGATTCTGTTAGTGATAGTGAAATTGCACAAAAAGAAAAAGATTTCAGTGAGCCAACAGATAGAAGTGATTCTGTTAGTGATAGTGAAATTGCACAAAAAGAAAAAGATTTCAGTGAGCCAACAGATAGCAGTGATTCCGTTAGTGACAGTGAAAATCGTCCTACACAATAATTAATAAATTCTATCACTTTACATTTAATTTAAAGAATAAAAAGGTATTTTGTATTAATAATTTTAATATGAATATTTTTGGATTTCGAAACGAATCATCTGAGTTTCCATTATTTCTTATGGGGAAATTTGCTTTGATATAAGAGTGCTTTGGATTACAAACACATTTCCGGAATGAATTATGCTCTCAAATTTAATTTATTATTAATTATGCTCTCAAATTTAGTTTACCCTTTAATTAGACAAAAAAAAGTCTATAATATAATAGTTTTCAGCATGAATTTCCAAAATGTTTTAGCTGAAAATTTTTAAGAATTAAAATTACTTTTTAATTCAAATAGTTCAGTCACATTAAGTGAATAAATGTAGGAAGATTCATGAAAAAAAATTACCTTAAGTGGGTGCTAGACATTGAGAAAATTCAGAAATGTGAAAATCTATTTATCTACCTATCCCAATAGAGATGTGGTATGAAATGGTGGTAACAATGATATTATGTCAAAATAAAACAGATATGTTTAAAAAAATATTTTTATTTAACTTCCTTTTTAGTTTTCTCATGAAATTGGCAAAAATCGCATACACATACTATATATTGATTAATATCAACCCAATATTATTTTTAATGGAAAAATATATCAAGAGAAGATTTCTAGAACATATTTGGTTTGAATTATAACATTGAGAAAATAAATAATTTTTTCATATAAATATTTTTTTAATTATCACATTATTATTACATAAAAATAAAAAATACAATGATGTTCCGAGTTGTGACTCTTTGAATAAGAAATTTTGAATTCCCCATTCCCTGAATATCGCTTCAGAATTGAAGATCTTAAAAGCATTATGCTACTGCCTGATTAGCTTTTAACTACTGATGTTAGTCTTGTCCTAGTGTTTAATTCTGTTACAAATATTTAATTCACCATATCAGTAAAAACAGGCAATGCTTCGGCTTGAAGTTATTTTTTCACAAAAACTCCGGGGTATGCCTTTATTTCTCTAAATTAATATTTATAAATTAGAGAAATTGCAGCATACTCCAGAGTAAATTAGAAATATTTGATTTCAAATTAAACCGATCATACATAAACAAAGTTCATAAATATAAATTTATAATAACGAATATTTAAGGACTAAATTATCAAACATATTGATTTTTTCACTGCATATATGAATTTTGTATCAAGTTTATGACTTCCTTCACAACCTTTAGACACCACCAATCAACTTAAATTATAATTTTTTTTTTCAAAAATAAAACCATATACCAATTGACCTTATTTTTAATGTTCTTTTGTTTTTATAAATTGAAATATTAATTATAAGGAGTTGGCAGAAAATAATGAATAAATGTGTAGAAAAATATAATTCATAAGTAATAAGATTAGTAAGCCCACACATTTTAACAAACCTTTGGATCAATGTTTTCTTTGCTAAACAATCTCCATGTGAAAAAAATCACAATAAATTCCTAAAATTTGAATGCCTTTTTTTCATGTGAATATAGTTTTCTACTGAAGAAGTTGTATCAACATATCAACTTTTCAAAGGTGTATTTTAAGTTAATATTGTGTACAAATCATCCTTATTTATTACATATAGTAAGAAGTAATTATAGCAAGATAAATTAATTCTTAGAATTTTGTATTTATATAAACTTAAAGAGAGCTAAGGAATAGAAATAAAAATGAATAGTAAAACTAAAAAATGATATCTAGTAGGTCATTTTTTTCTCAAAAAGCCTGATTTTTAGAAACAGTTTCTTGAACAGTTCAGTGTAGATTTAGCATATATTTTTCACCAAGCACTTTTTATTATCCTTAATTAAATGCAGGGATATCTAAAATATGCATATAAATTTGTTTGATTTTAACATTTTTCATAATTTAATTTTTGGACTGTTCAACAAACCATTTATTAATAAATACTTACCTAATGTAATATAAAACGATATATATATATATTTATAAGATATTTTATATTTGTCATGAAAACTTAGAAATATTTTATGTATAATAGGCCTCAATTTCTAATGCTCCCTTACAATCCACAATTTCTAATGATCCCTTATAATCCACAATTTCAAATGCTCCCTTACAATCCACTTAAAACACTTGGAAAGTTTCAGTCATTGGACTTACATTGGTAAGTCATTTTTTACCCCTTCAAAACGCAAAGCTTGCTACAACCAGCCTTCTGCTGATGTCCAATATCTATATGGAGCCGAAAAAATAATGTAGGGATCAAGCTCCATTTTTAAATACATGAAAACAAACAGTAATGGTCCCACTAACACAACATACATAATTCAATTTAAATTTTTGATAAATAAGAAATTTGCTATAAAATCAATAGTTATTCAATCAGATTACAAATGCAACACTCAAAGATTTCAGTGAAATCATGAAATGTCATAATTGTTTCTGCTTAACACATTGTTTTAAACATTTTTCATAAGATCTTTCTATCAGTTTTATCTTCGAATTTGTCTTCTAATTTTTGGTAGAAATTTTTTTTATATTATTAGCTGCCCATTTCTTATTAAACTCTAAATTTCTTTTATATTTTAACTCTCATGAACAAACACTTTGGTTTAATAGTATCTCATTCGATTTTTCTAGTCAAATGAACTCCTCTCTGATGAAGAAGTGTTCAAATACACTATTTTAAAAACATACACACATGTTTCAAAAGAGCTTTTTAATAATTTTATTCAAATTTGCCTTCAAAATTTTAGCAGATTTTTTTTTTATTTCAGCAGTCTGTTTATTTTCAACTTAAAATTTCTATTATAATTCATCTCATATGAACAAACACTTTGACATAATCTCGTTCGATTTATGATTTTTTTCTTGTCAAATCAGCTCCTCTGAGGTGAAGAAGTGTTCGAACAATTAAAGGATTCGAAGTGATGTTCTAGAAATAAAAAAAAAATTTTTAAATAAAAGATAAAATTTTACTTTCTGTGTATTTAGAAGAAAAATATAGTTCATATATAATTTTAAAACTAACTCAAATATAGGTTGATTGATTATTTTTTTAATGCTGTGGTTGAAAACTTATACCATCTCTATTACATATTTTTTATATCCCAATCATTAATTCCTATCACTTTATATATTACACGTTCTTAGCAAAATTATAATCAATATATATTTTATTTTAATGTGAGAGTGCTGTAAATACAATAAGAAAAGACAAAATATATTCATAAATTAAAATTCAATCATCCAACAAATACTTTTTGATTGGTCAGTCATTGCTATTTGGTGATAATATACAACTTATATTCAGAAATACTTACGCCCTATAACTTCTATTCTTATTCTTTTTTTGCAATAAATTTTGGCAATTAAGTAAAACATCACAGGCAAAAAAGTAATTAAACCAGTACAACATAAAAATATTATTTCAGGGGTCCTCCGCAATTTACAACAGTCCAGTACGCCACTCCAAATTGCTCTTGTTGCGTTCATCTAGAAAAATTAAATAAATAAAATTATCTTTTTTTTATAATGGAAAATTAATTATGCATGCTGATTATCATGAAAACTTTATTTGAATGAGTTATAATCAAAGATATGAACAGAACACAACAGTTTTTTTCAGTTCTCAAAATTTGCTTAATATCTTAAAATGAAACTACAGGTGGTGCAAAAATAACTTTAATATTTGAAAAAATTTATAACTTTTAAGTTAATTGTTAATTCTTTTTATATCATAGGTCATAAATAAGAGATTTAATATGGAGCGATATCCAATAACACAATACACGAAAATTGATACAATTTACAATCAAAACAATAAACCAATTAATGGAACTCGAATCAAATACAGGTGAATTTGTGACATAGCAATTGCGCCTACAATTCGAAGTTTCTTTCAAATTTTGAGCAATGGGGATCTGCGACAGATAACAAGACGTACAGGAAGACCATGGATCAGTCAATCTAACATCAATATTGCGCACGTAATGGGGAGTGTTGGAGAACAACAAGAGACATCGACTAGAAGACACGTTACTCAATTACAGCTCTCTTGACGCACGCTATAGCGAATTTTACATACTGATTTGCATCTTTATTCTTATAAGATCCAGTTGGTGCAACAAATTCCTCCTGAAGACAAATCATTGGAATGCTCCTGCGCCCTGTCAAACATCGCAGAAAACGATGATGAATTACACTGCAAATTAATTAAGAGTGACGAGACACATATTCATTCAAATGGTTTTATCCATAAGCAAAATTATCAATTCTGGGGTGTTGAGAACACAAGACAACTTCATCAAAGGTCTCTTCATCCAATTCAACCGACAATTTGGTGTACCATTAATGCTTAGCTTATAAGATAATTTAGGATAATCGACCCATATTTTTTCGAAAATTATCATGGTGTTGCTGTGACTGTCAATGGCGATCAATATAGGGCAATGATCCAAAAAAAAATTAGTGCCACAACTACAGGAAGAGTATCAGTATATTTAGTTTCATTAAGATGGAGCTATCACTCATACAGCCAGGGCCACAATGCAACTCTTAAGAGATATTTTCCAAATCGAATGATCTCCAAATCGGCAATTTAAGATGACCCTCGCGATCAACTTATTTGACTGAAACAGACTTTTTCCTATAAAGCTACCTTAAAACAAAAAGTGTACGTGAACAAGCCAAAAACAATACAATACCTCAAAACTAACATTCATGAAGAAATAACCGCAATAAGCCCAAAAACATTAGATAATGTCATGAAAAATATCCAAAACAGAGCATATTTTTGTGAGCAAGAAAAAGGCGGACATTGAACTAATTTGATTTTCCACATCTAATGTTAAAACAAGTTTATGAATTTATTGACGTCAAAACGTTTTGTTGATTTAATTTTCTTTAGAAGTTATTAGGAAAACAAATAGGAAAGTTACGTTTGCGCCACCCTGTATCATGTGAATTAATGGAAAATAAATTGAACAACTTGAACTGAGATTCACAATTTGTACCGCAGCTAAAGTTGTTAAGACATGCACAGTTAATGTTTAAAACTTCATATTCATTTCCTGTTATCCTTTAGGGTCGGAGTTACAGCACTGCCACTATATCCTCCTCGGTCAACATTGAAGTAAAGCACGCCGAATTTAATTGAAACAAATATATGAGTTTCACAAATATAGTAGTTTTTCTAATTAGGTGCATGGCCACGTGTAAACAAGCAGGCGATCCGAAGGTAGTACTACCCTTGAATGACACAGGTATTTTTTCTACTCCCAACCATTGACTTTTGAATTTGAAAAATCAGCAATATTATACGAGTTCATTATATTGATATTTGGAAAAATGGTACTCACCGAATCCACAATGTCCATACAAATTCCTGTACTTTCACTGGCCTCTTTTAACGATTCATAATATGAATTCAACAAAAGATATTTGTCCATGCAATCTTTACATATCTTAGCAGTGTCATTACTTTGTAACATTTCAGTTTCCTTCAAATGGTCATTGATGCATTTTTGGGCAATCTTAAAGTATTCTATAAAAGTTTTTGTCTGATTTGAAGTTGTTGGATTTCCTTCCGACCAATCGAAACATTCTGAAAAATATTTTAGATCATGTTATATTTATATATGTGTATGTGTGTGTGCGTACACATATACATATGCAGATATGTAAATACTGGTGAATCCTTAAGATTCCTTCGAAAAATTGTGTATTGTTGTAAAAATTGCCTACTGCATTTCAGTTCAGTTCAACTAATTTGCTCCGGGCAAACAAGACGCTTTAACTCTTAACTCAAGAGCTCACTGCATTTCAAGTGCAGTACAACTAATTTGTCTTGGGCTGCAGTCAACAAGGAGAAGATAGTTAAAATACCATTTTAAAAAGTTCACCTTAACAAATCAATTTTACTCACTGTCACAAAATCCTCGCGTCCAGAGATCCTTAACATTAGAAAATATAGATTCGATCACATTAAGTCGATCTAAATTAATAAGTTTATCTTTGCATTTTGTACCATTTACTTCCAATTTTAATATCTGATCATGTGCAGTTAAGACAGCCATATAAGATTCCACACATTGTTCGCAAACTTGTATAGGATGAGAATGTCGAATGGTACAGAAAATATAATTTGAAGAGCTTTGGGCAAAATTCTCCAAGGCTACTTTACATTCTGTGATATCATCTTGCAGTTTATGTAAATTATAGTAAGAACTGAAAACAAAGAGAAGATTAAAAAAACATATAAATCATATAAAATTTATAAGCTTAAAAACACATTTTCCTTTCATACTAAATCACTGTTGCATTTGTTCAGAATAACCAAGATCCTAAACCAGTGCTACTCAATCCTTCTCGTGGACTGGACAGGTATATATAATATCTTTCAGTGTCACCTAGGGACTGGCTTTATTTTTTTTAAATGAGGGTGGGTATAAAAACATGGTTTGTAAATATAGTTTAATAATCAGCTAACACTGGCCCATAGACTGTCTACAGGCGGCCCCCAGACCACCATTTGAGTTGTACCGGCTGTGTATAATTAAGTTGGACCAGTCAGTCTCTCGATCCTGCATGGACTGCAACTTTGTGTGGTTATCCTGTGACACGGAAAACTGTGACGACAAAGCCATCCACAGAGCTTGAGCAATTCTGGAAGGAGTCAATCCATTCTCCTCAGATGTAGAAAGATGTTAGCTTCCACCCAAGGATATATCGCCGATACTCGATTATCAGGGCCTCGTCAGTTCACTAGCAGGTGTAAATTAATTTTTCATTTAAATTTATGTTTTCGTTTTATTTATTTCAAGTTTCGTTTTGATTATTTTAACACAAATTTAGTTGGAGTATTTGTGATGAGATATATGGTATATGAACTCCCTAACTCTTGTCCTTCACTTTCTTCTCGTGTATTATTTGAGCTATCATGTTTTTTTTTTATCTTGTTTCTTTTCCTTTTTAATTAATTTTGATATACTTTTAGTGTGACTGTACAAATATTATGTATTGGTTGCACTTTTTTAAGTTAAAGTAACAAAGTTCATATTATTGTACTGCTGCAGGTTTACCAAAGAAAAGTTAAATTAAAAATACATATATTTAACAGTTTAGCGATCACATGAAATTTTAGAACTAGCCTTTAAGCCCAAATATATTTTATACAACCGAGCTCGCTCTCTATTAGAGGAGTGCAACTTAATTAGGAAGATGTTATGAGATGAACCCTGACTTTTTGATAGCTTCTCTCTTAAATGTAGTTTCTTTTCTATTACCTTAAAATATATAGGATATATAGGTACTATGTTGCTATCAATAAACCTATATTTATTTATTCAACACACATCACTCTTTTGGAATTATACTACACTGTGTTCACTTCAAATATATTCAATGTGTAAGATTTGAAAGGCCTTACAATTTTGACTTTTATCTGGCAAAAGTTGGTTTCTTTTACTGTGCAAAATACTTGAACTAACTGAGGTGAACATATTTGAAAACTTAAAAGGAGCGCTTTAAAGAACTTAAAAGGAACACCGGTGCACTTTAAAACTTTGAAAGGTGCACTTTAAAACTTTGAAAACTTAAAAGCAGCACTTTAAAAAATTTAAAAGGAGCACCTAAAGGTGTACTTGTAAACATTTTTCCGTTTTATTTTAAGGGTCAAATGATCTTTTTGATACAAAGATTGAAAATAACAACAAATATAATTTGAAATTGACGTGAGTCATATAAGCAGTGTTATTCAATAGAAAAAAATAGTACAAGTCAAACAACACAACAAAACAAATTCATAAATACAATCCAATCAATTCATCCCGGCAAGAACAACTTCTTCACTTTACTCCTTTAAGTAGTCAATGCCATATGAAAACCCATACAATGCCCCTATTGACTACCCAATCTCTGCAGTTTTGTTATGAAAGAGTTGTACAAATAGTTAGTTGCAGCCACTTCAAAACTTATGCCAAGTGGGCCTACAAAGCAAGCTGAGTTAGTTCTGGACTATCGAAATACAAGCTGACAATCTTAAACAATGTTGTGACGTCAATCATCTTTCTTCTATCTGACAAGGTTGTAAGCTTCATAACTTTCAACAACATATCCATTGAACTAACTCAGTTATTGAAATCTGCATTTTGCTGAAATCTGAACTATACTTCAGAAAGTCTAGGATGAACCGTGCGACGTTTAAAACGTCATGTCACAAAGGGATGGGGTAAAATCGTTTTTTTTTTACAAATCGAAAAGTTTTTTTATCTTTTATCCACTATGGATTAATACTAATTACGATTTATGTATAAAAAAAAATCAAAAATCCAATTATCGAATACCCCATCCCTAGCCAATGCAGACTAACGTAGTGACTTTTGACAAACGTCACCAAATATAATTTGATTTTAACAAACTGCCACATTTTTGGTAATTTGTGACAAGATGTATTAATTTGTCATTATTGTTAGTTTTATGTAATGTATTTACCTAAATAACTAGCTATTTATTAGAATCGAGGCTTATATTAAAGTTGATAAAATAATTAAAATGAACATTGTTACAAGGTTGTATTGGGGCAAATTTGTGAGCTGTCATACGACTCATCCTAGATTTTCCGAACTATAACTCAGTTATTGAAATCTGCACTCATTTCTAACTCAGTTATTGAAATCTGCACTTTGAAGTTTACAAATCACAAAAACCTTCGCTGTATGAATTACTTAGAAAACTTAAAAGGTGTGCTTTAATTCTAAATGAGCGATATGTTCATACATTGTTAAAATATATGTAATGAAATTATTCAATGTTCCATTATATATTGAATTGGTCAAAGGTAAAGTCGAGGACATGATCTCTTTTTGGTATAAGCTTTTATACAAAACTCCTAAGTATTTTTTCAATAGCATTTAAACATACTTTGAAAATTATACACTAATAACACATTTTTTCGTCATTTCTTCAACCCAGCTTATAATATGATTTGTGAAAAATTTACAATCATAAAAATTAAGGTGAAAAAAACCATTTAAACAGAAAATATTGAATTTTCTATGTATAATATTATTATTGTGGTATGCAATACGGACCATTAATATTAATAAACATACTTACTATATTTCAGGAAGTTGAACACAATGAGAAGGGTACGTAGTGATGCCCAAAAGGAAAATTAATGTTTCAAAAATCATTTTACATTGATTTCTTTGCTAACTCAAAAGAAAACGTCAAATGCGTAATCATTAGAAAACATGTAAACAATGAAAACTCGGTTTAAATTATTTTGAAAAACTATAAACAGAGACGCAGATACTATCAAAATAGTTCATTGTTTCACTCCAAGTTGACTAATATAACAACATAAAAACGCAACCAATTATCCGAGTTTGATGACTATTAGAATGACAGATACACAAATAACCTTGATATTTTGTTATCTGACAGATACACAAGGAATCTTCTTCTTCTTAAATAATGGCCGTAAACTTCTATATATAAAGGAGTATACGCCAGTGTCAAGTGACGTTCACTTCATTGTATCTTGATAATTATATTCACATGGGTGACATCAGCGCACTCAGGAATCAAAATGAAGATAGCAACATATAAATGCTAATTAAAAATAATATTAAGGGTATATACACACACGATTATTTTTTTCTATTTGTGAATAAATTCACAAATATAAAATTAAGGCAATTATTCCTCTTTTTTCATCATCTCATCTCTCGATTCCACGTAGTTGTCGTCGTTAATACGCCTCATAGTTGAGCATCCTCTTGCCATTTCAATGTCAATTTAGTTGGAAAGCTAAGTTGTGCCGTGGAGTTTGGTTTCTTTCTCATTTTCTCTCATTTAAGTAAGTGAGCCGTTGCACAACAACAAACTCATCGACCACGCCACTGTATTAGATCCAATGGCACACCAAAATGAGACAATTGGAGTACACAGGAACATTTTTTCCTTTTTGTTTTTAGAAAGATTAAATATGAGTGAAGTCATAGGTATCTTTAAAGGCAAAAAAAGATTTTCAAGCGTTTTTATATTTTATTTGGGTGTTGATCAGTATATGTTTTGCACCGGTTGTGCTTTTCCCCTCCACACTCTGAATTGAAACATTTATATTTCTCTAGCTCGCTTTTAAAAAAGTTTTTTTCGATTCATATTATGTTACGTCAGCTTTACTGGGCTGTAGTTTAGTATTCTTTTTTCTATCCTTTTTCTTTAAATATGCACTTTATTTGACAAGTCCGGCATTTGACATTATTATAGAATATTATTAAATATCTCATAAACATATTGAATAAGAGTTTTCTCCCCAGCTTGGAATGCTTTTTATCAGGCCCTGTGGCTTTCCGTAGTTGTTTTGCTTTAAGAATTTTCTTTACATCTATAGGTTTATTGTTGTGACGATGGTGTTACTTTGTGACACTTCTTGGAAAGGTTTTTTGGTATTATTAATTTAAAAACTCCAAATAATATTGATTCCATCGAAATTCGATATTTTCATCATCAATAAAAACTTCTCCACTCATATCTCTTATGCACTTTATATTTATTTCATTTGCTTATTTTTTTCCTTTTTGCTGTTTTATATATTTTAGTTTTCCCACTCGTATTTTTTCAAATAACGGAAGAGTTAAGAGGGATATTGAACGGCGTGTTGCAATATAAAACAAAGGCGATGGGCACTAAGACATATATTATCAAACCGAATAAAATCAAAATTTGCTAATATAATAGTCCAAAATAGTATTTTAATGCCCATTTTGGTGTATGGTAATTAAACGTGGACGTGGAAAATGACTGATGGGAGCCGGACAAATGCTGTAGAAAATAATAGGAGGAGTGACAATATATGACAGAATACGGGATAAGGGTTGAATGTGAACTAAAGGCTGATGTATTGAATAAGATGAAGAATCGCATGCTAAGATGGTTTGGGCTTGTGGAACGAATGAAAGAAAAATTAACAAAACAAAAGTATAGTGCAAATGTGAGTGAAAGGTGTGACAGAAAGACCTTGGAAAGTATGGTTAGATCAAAGGAATGACATTTTAAAATAAGGAAATGCAGAAAGTCAGAAAAATGGAAGTTGTATGAGACGGTATATGGATGTGGAGGAGGCTAAGGATGTGTGTGTCGTGATACTAAATTCTGGTGTTCTGTCCTTTCTGATCACCTCGACAAGGAAATGGCGTGATAGTATGTCTGCATGTATTAAATAATATAAAATTCTACCATTTAAAATTGAACATTTAGTATCAACTATCACGAGTTGACATTATTCGTAAAATGATATGCATATTTTTGAAAATGAATTTAATTGCTTAATGGTATCTTAAGTTGCTAATAAAAGTATAATCGTAGATAAAATTGAAATAATTCGAACATGAAGTTTAATCATATAATATTGCTGTATTGTATTCAACTTATAACTTGACACTGGCACAACTTGGCGTATACTCATTCGTATATAGGAGTTCACGGCTATCATTCAAAGAGAGAGAGAGAGAGAGAGTATTAAACTTGAGATTGGCAACAATGCCTGTCAAACTTCTGCTACACGTATTATTTTGTTTAGTTTTGTAATTATGTTTTCCGTGTATTGTCACGTACTTTTCTAACCGGCAATTGACTGTAAATTACAACAACAAAATAATTCTTAGTATTAACGAGTAAGAATAACCGTTCAGTTTTTATAAGGATATTTATTTCATTATAATTTATTGATGAAGATTCAGTTAATCCAAGTGAGAAAAGGTATTTTTAATTTTATGTCAATATTTTGAAATAATGGAACCTTCGTCTGAAGATTTGCAGAAAAAATTGTACTTTTTACTGGAACAACTGCAATCAATGGCAAGAGAATTACCACCGTAAGTAATATTATATAGCCATTTAAATTAATTATAAACACCCAATGTTAAGTGTTCATGTTATAATTGAATAAAAAATGTACTCATTTAAAAATAGTTTTACGATTTGGCTGTTGGATTATCAACACCAAAATCAACATATCTTATAGAACACAGCGGGCGCTGCAGTTTCTGTATCAAACTATCTAAAAAGTCCAAATTAACCATTGAATTTATGTTAGTCGAAGTGAAAAGCGGTGACTTTTTGTAATAGTGATTTTATAATTATAATAGAACATTACAAAGTTTTAAAAAATATATAAATATGGATAACACAAAATTTGCCATATGATGAATAATATGTAAAAATATCAAGTGCTGCTTTGCTTTACAAGGCCTTTGTTATGACTTCTAAATCTATATGCATACCATCACACTTATCTTTCTTTTGGGATATGCAGAGAGGAAAGATCTCCACGCACCTTCTTATCCACATACACCCTTTGCCTCGTACATCTCATCATGTATGCTCTTTAATAATAATCTAATTTATTGATAGCAAAAACAAACCAATATAAAAAAAGTAGTTTTCACATGATTCATGTAAGACACAATTCAAATGAGATGAACTTTTCTTGTACGACCCCCATGATCAAGCATCACCTCAGTATAAAGAGAAGAAACCCAACCGGGGCATCATGGATGTTTTTCGGCCCACATATTCCGTTTCTCACACTACTTAATTAAAGGTTATAATGTTTCATCTAATTAAATTCAATAGTTGGACAGTTGTCCTGCGACCATGAGATTTTTGTTATTGATAATTTGCATAGATGTCACCTACAGCATAGACTATAGTAAGTGCGATCAAATGCCTCTGGAAAAAATATTTAAGCATATTCACAAACAAGTGGTTTTATAAATAAGCTACCAGATGAGAAAAGGTTTAGTTTATCTTTCTCATGAAGTAATTCAAATACTCTAGTCTCAAATGTTCTAGGACTAAATGATCTACAATATTTAAGACTTTATCAACATTATGATTTTCAATTTGGCAATTTCAGTTATCGTTTTACATGGATTGAATGCTCAATGGAATTGAGCCAATGTTAGAAACGGGCGTGATATTGAAATAGTTTTTGTTTCCTTCATTATCTATTTATTTATTTGATAATTTAGAAATATTTTTATATTTGTGATGTTAATTTTTAACATTTACACTAAAGAATTCACTTAAGTGTTTTTAAATTACTGTAATGAATCTTTAACAATCGGGTTAACAGTTGAAATTATTTGCAAATTAGAAAGAGAGAGAACTAATCTCAACAGTTTAAAAAGGTGGATGAATTTTTATGACTTTCTTATCTAAATCTTTAATTGAAATTTTCATGCCTGAAAAAACTTTTTATGTTCGTATCATTGGTTTAATTTTGATGGTTTCAGCTGAAAAATTGACAGTCCAGTTGGAATATGAAAAATATATAATTTAATGATTAAGATTTTTTTTACTTAAATGTTCCCTTGATTTTTATTATAACCAAATTCTACTGTATGATTGTATATATATTTTTTTTTATGCTAGAAAACTGACCCCGATAAGTACGTTATTTAACCATTGATACTTTTATCTGTGTAAAATTTTATGAGGACTTGTAGATTTACATATTTATATTGTTTTCATGTTCATTATTTACAGGCAGTATCAAATGCGTGTGTCTATAGAATTGCTCTCGGAATTAGCTAATTGCCTTTTGAATGATACAATTTTTGAAATTGTAAAACGATTAATGGACATACAAAATGTCACAGAAAAACAAATCTTCCAGCAAAGATTACAAATAATAAATGGACAACAATGTAAGTATTAACCTATTTAAATTAAAAAACATAGTTTCTTTTCCTATTTTATGATGTCAATTTTTTAGTTAAAATTCAAGTTTAAGACACTTCTAACTTGAGTTTTCAACTTAAATTCCCGTATTTCGTGCACCATGCAAGCATTAAAAAAGTATTATTTCTCGCATACACAATTTACCCACCCACCCATTTTATTTTTTCTTTATAATTAAAAATAAACAATCTCATAAGGAATTAAATGGTGTCAAAAATTGTTCATTTTAAATATAAATTGACTTTCATCTTAAGTTATTTTAGAAACAAAAAGCTTGCATTTAATGATTTTTCAATTTATCATGTATAAAATATACTAAAAAGTATATTTTTTTATCTAGCGGAGATTCAAGAAATGATAAAAAATACCCCAACAATTGAAGAACAAACAAAACAAAAAATAATTTTACAAAAGAAACATAAAGAAGAACTTAAACAAACTGATATGAAGTTAGTTATGCAACTAGACCAGAAGGTATTTATTATTTAACTTTTTTTTGTATTCATATTGTATTTTTTTAAATTTATTTACTAGGTTCTTAAATCAAATATTTAATATCGAATTTAGACATAGTAAAAATAAAACTAATTTTGAGTTTAGACTAGATTTTTTTTCCAAATTTGAAAATAATTTAGTCTGTGTAAAAGTATTGCCACTAATGCATGTGTGTCAAGCTATTATTATCGTAAGTGTATTTTCAATGAAATTCAAAAGATGAACAATTAACATATGATTTATTCAAAATAAAATGGGTATATTTATTCATTTTAGGTGAGTGATCAACAAGTGACATTGGAGAAAGCAGGTGTTCCAGGATTTTTTGTAACCAATATACCAGTGAATATAAAAGTGCAAATGCATCTTTTACATTTTATACTTAGACTAAGTAATATAAAAATGTCGTAAAGATAATATTACCTTTATAATATTTATTTAACTATAAAATGTTGGCATTATCGTACATTAGGTAAATTTATTGTTTTAAAGCAATTTCTTCCCATCAACTATATTTTGTTTCAAAATTATTATGGGTGTTTATGACCATGTCTTAAACATCGTAAAATAATAAAGTATTTAAGTAAAAGTAATAAAAATCAAAACAAATTATAAATCTCAAGAAAAATAGGGATAAGGATGGGAAGTGTATAGGAGTTAGGGACGAAGAATATTTTGTGATAAATAATGCTAAGGATGACGCACATCTGATTGACCTAGGAAGATCATTCCAAAGCTGAGCTGAGTGAACTGCAAAAAAATGATGTATGGTATGTTGAAATACAAAGGAACAGTCCATACTCAAAATAAAAATTATTTTTCACACAGATACTGAGGGCAGTTTGGATTGTTCAACAGTCCCAAGAGGGTTGATAGAACATGGAAATTTCTTCGCTATCTTATTTTAAGCCATTGGAGTCAAGCGCAATATTCGGGAATATGGTTATATTTTTTAAGTAAAAAATAAACTAGACAAACATTTTAGAGTCCCTCTAGTCTGTCCAGCAACTGCTCATTAGCTTCAAGATAACAAACATCCCCATAGCCGCTATTAAGAACAAAATAAGACTATGATAGCAAAATTTTACTATGGAGAAAAATGTGCAATCTGTTGAGGGAATGGAGACTAGCGAAGATTTTGCAGCATAATTTGATATGATTCCGAGATTCTTAATATATTGCGAATACGGAATCACACAGCCATTAATATGAATAGATTTGATTAATTAGCCCTCTTATTAATATATTATCTACATAGTGCATATGTAGGTTTTTTAGTTATATAATTCAATTGCTTTATTTAAAAAAAAAACCAGAAGGGGCATAGCGTGACGGTATACACGTATACAGCAACTTTTTTCAAAATATTGTTTTCCAACGGGAAAAGTGTTCAATGTAATATTAGGCACATGCTATTAGATTGTATCATGGATTTTTGCACTGAAGACAAATTTTCATTCGGTTGCAGTGTAAAATTTATAATTTTAGATTAATTTTCTTTAGGACGTACCATATTTGTTATTTAGATATGACATTATACCTAAGTATGAACTGATTGAATATTGTTTTGTATAAATATCATATATATATTTTTAAATAATTTTGTTATAAACTACATATATTACATTCAAATTGTAACTATGTTCTTTTTTTTAAATAAACATTATTTTTGTTAAAAATCCTTTTTTTCATTCTTGTACTGATGACTCCTGTCTTTTTATTTGATTTTCTCTATGAAAATTTTAAAATTTGCTTACAAATAGGCGGGAAGGAACTGAGAAAACAGGTTATGTATACTTACATATATAGAACATTAATCTATCTCTGCAGGATGATAAGTTCTTAGCCCTTCTTGGGTAAAAATAAGATTGAGATACTCCAAATTATCATTCATTATGTTGGTCTTAACAAAAACTGGGTTTTCAGTGGTGATTTTTTAATATATGAAAATAAAGCAATTTAGAACATGATTTGATCCTATGTTTACTTATTGTATTATTACATTTTTAATTTTACTGTACACTATACAATCTAGCCAGGTTATTGAATATCTTTTAACCAAAAAGATGTGGAAAAATATGATAGCGAGAGTTGACTGTGTTTGTATTACTCGTACTAGAACATATATTTTATTCTCGATGAACTTATTCAACTCAATATACCCAATTTTGATTGAACAGCCATTAAAAAATATATCTGATAGTGAAAAAGCTGCATATTGGTCACCACAAGGAAATTTTAAACTGAAAGCCACAGGTGCAGACTAAAGTTTCATCACAATAAATAAGATCTGTCAACCTAAATTCTATTTGAATCCACACATTTTGACCAGTCATCAAATTCTAAAATGTAATGGTCTCATTTATTTGTTTCAATGGTCAAATAACCTTTTTGATACAAAGATTAAAAAAAAACAACATATAGAATTTAGCAATGATATGTAAGCAATGTTAAACAATATAAAAAAAATGGTACAAGTCAAACAACACAAAAAAGCAAATCCATATAATTCATCCCAACAAGAACAACTTCTTCACTTTACTCCTATAAGTACCCAAAGCCATATGAAAATCCATACAAAGCCCATATTAAATATCCAATCTGTGCAGTCTTATGCAAGAGTTGGATAAATAATTAGTTACAACCACTTCGCTATGGAATAAAACATTTTGCTGAGTGTGGGTCTACAAGGAACGTGTAGCATGACAATCCAAGGTAAATCTTAAACAATGCTGTGACGTCAAACATCTTTCTTTTATCCGACAAGGGTGTAAGCCTCATTACATTCAACAACATATCATATGTCCAACTCATTTATTATGATCTGCAGTTTGAAGTTTATAAATTGTAAAAACCTCAGCTGTATGCATTTAATTTTATCAGCATGGACACTATACTGCCGCCATAAGCAAAAACGCAACTAATGGGAAAAAATCTGAAATTTAACTAAGTATGAGGCAATATTCCATATCAAATTCTGAACCATAATCCATAAAAAAAAATACAGAAAACCATTTATTTCAATACGAAAATCGACATGTCTTTTTTAATTTTACAAAATACTAGATTTTTCTAAGCAAAAAAACAATAAAATGTGATTCATAAGCAAAAATACAGCAGGTACCTATGCGTTTTTGCTTATGAATCGCATTTTACTGCTTTTTTGTTTATGAATCACGACATTTTTAAGCAGCAATGAAAAACATAAAAGTGCAGTTTTCTCAAAACTTAACTTTTGCCATTAGCTCCGTTTTTGCTTATGAGGGCAGTATAGTGGGGTGATCATATTACGGAATTGTAATTTTGGCTTCCAATTGAGATTCAAAATTGTTAATGTACTACTGAGGGTAGAGGTATCAAATTTTAATTGCAACATTGCCGGACTATGTGATGGGTATGGTATCTGTCCATACACTCTTTAATTGGCTTGGCTCAGACTGGAACCTTTTAGACATAGCAGTGAAATTTATATCTCACACTTTGGAGTACTAATGTTATTCACATTTAGAACTTAAAACCGACCTAAGCCTTGGATTGTAGTTATCATTGGAACTCACTCAAACATTTGTTCAATATGCTTTATGGAGATCTTCAAGAAAACATGTTACAGATTTATGTATAATATTAAGAAAGTCATACACGAAACAAGTCATCTCTAGTACTATTTAATTTTAAATGAAAAAGTGCCAGTTGCTGAGTGGAAATTTCAAAACTTATATATATATTTGTATTTGAGTGATGAAATGTTCTTTAAGACATCCATTTATTGAGAATACCCTTTTGTCACAAATAGATATACTTTTGTTCGAGAATTGGTATTTTTATGGTCAAAATTAACTAATTGTGGTCACAATTTACACATTTTTGTCAAAATGTTAGTAAATTTGACTTTTTATCACGATTTTGCCAAAAATAGCGAAACTTGTGTTTGAAAATATGTGTTTTGGCCAAAAATAGATTTTTTTTCAAAACAAAATTGTCAAAGCAATAAAGTGAAAACCTTGATCGTTTTGAAGGGAGTTGTTGAACTAAACGTAAAATACAGGAAAACAATAGATGTGGGAATATATAAAAAACAAAAATCACTATACCAAGATATTTAATATTAAAAAAAATATTTGAACACTTAGATAAACTTGTGTAAATAAAATTATAAAGTTACACCAAAAAACAAAAATAAAAAAAGGAAACATGTTTTTATTTAATTAAAATAGTTTTCCATAGTCAATTGTTTTCTGGAGATTCTATGTCCATAAGTAGAGAAGTTTCTGTGCTACAAATGGCACTATCCGGCATCATTATTTTATGTGAATAAAAAAGTATTAAATATTTCAAACATCATGTATGCTTCTGAAAACAAAGTAAAAAGGGGTGGATCTTCTTCATAAACATCTTCAACTTTTGTCATCTCCTTCAACCTTGTACCCCCTCCATCCTTTTCAGGGTGGGTGGTGGAAGCGGCAATGGTGACTATCATACTCGTACAGTAACAAGTATTAATTGAAATACTTGCATTGCAAATATTCTGCTCATTGTTATCTAGTGGCATTATTTTAGTTTAAACCAAGCATTTATATTTTGCTACGAAATATGTTTTAATGTTTTGAAAAAACGATGTAGTAAAATAGTTCGAAAAGCTGTAATATTCTAAACTAATATTGTGGTAAAATAATACAAAGAGTAACAATTGATGTGATATATTTTTGTGTTTTATGTGGAAATAATCCAGAACCAGATGAAATAAATTATACACACGGGAATACGATTATTCGAGGAAAAATTGATTGAGGTTTCACTGTACTACTTTTGATGAAATGGTATCATATGTTTATCTCAACATCAATACAAAATCATTATTCTTTTACTTTTTCTTCGTGATTTAGTAAATAAAATTTATATTAGTGCTCAAAATGGATATGCTTTTTTAATCAAATGCAGTAAAAGGATTTTAATAAGTTTATGCCTATTTTGTTAGTAAAGTTGGAACTCCATCATGGCCTCAGAGTTGAAATCTCATTTGATCACATAAGCGCTCTTGTTGTTTGCCTTGTCATAACTCAACTTGGCCATGCTAGAATTCATGTAAGCATGAGGCTCCACATAAACCAAACCAAAGTTTTACAGCACAATTGAGAAATGTTGACTTCAGGTAGCAACTACTGCATTAGTATTAGAGTATTGTCACAAATTACTGTTTGTTTGATTAGTTAAAAATAGTGTTTCAATCAAATTAATAGTTTTCTTCATTTAAATATATGTTTCATTATTTCGGAACAAAGTTCTTTTGAAATAGTCCATATAATAAAACACATTTCAACATATATTTTTTTATTTAAATTCAACATTAAATTAAATATTGTCAGAAAAAACATTTCCAATCCGAGCTTTAATAAATGAGAAGTTTTTTTTCTTAATTTAAATACTTGTCCTTTAAAATGTAAATCCTTTCACATGTTAGTAAACATACACACATACCAGGTATGACTAAAGTGTAGTTCATAAGCACGATACTGCTTGCACGGTAAATCTTTGTAATCTGAGGGTCTAAAATCCATTTTGATGTTTCAAAAGACTTGTGATTTGTGGAGTTCACTATCCCCTATTGCATCGATGTTATGTGACTTGTACTGTTCAATTATACCCTCTCGCATGTCATTACAAAAAAAAACTATTATTGACCTGTGACAGCGCCCCTGACATACTTACACCAGTGTCCAGGCGTAATCGAGTGCCCGACAAAAAAAAAACACAATTGCCTCCTACCGGTGCCCCTGATTGCCCCTAAAACACCTCACACACTGGTGCCCACAGGCAAATGCTCCCATCTGCTCCCCATCCTTGTTACGTCTCTGATATAATTTCAAACGCGATCCTATTGTATACATAATACGATTTTTAAAAATTTTGTATTATAATCACCTAAAAAAAATATTAAAGCTTTCAAGATTCTTATATGAGGCCTTTTTGACATTAAGCTTGGCCACCCTTATTACTCCATTTTCCTGTTGAGGTAGGCAGAGAGGACAAACTTTTCTACAACATTATACTTCCTTTGCCTCCACATCTATATATTTTCTCATACAGTTCTGATATTAATACGAGGGTTGCTACTTAAGTTTTGAGACAGACAAGTAAAAACAAATATTTATCATCGAAAATGGCTTTATTGTTTTTCAAAATACTCTCCATGAAGATTAATACACTTTTCCATGCGTTTGAACCAATTTTAGAAGCACTTTTTCCCACTCCGAATGAGGTAACTTCAAAACATGCGTTTTGAACGCATCAACCGCTTCTTCAGGCGTCGAAAAACGTTGACCTCGCAATTTATTTTTGATGTTCGGGAATAAAAAGGAGTCATTGAGTGCCAAATCAGGGCTGTACGGCGGATGACCCATCAATTCGATGTTTTGAGCGCTCAAAAAGTCACTTGTTTGAGCCAATGTACGAGAGTTCGCATTGTCGTGGTGGAGAATGATCCGTCTTCGGCGGTTGGTTTTTCTTATTTCTCCGAACACTTCTGGCAAACAAATGGTGGTGTACCATTCAAAACTGACCGTACGACGTTCCACTAAAGGCACTATTGCGATATGACCATTTATACCGAAGAAACAAGCCAACAACTTTTGTTGGATTTGGCTCGTCTTGAAAGACCCATACAGTCGACTGCTGTTTAGTTTCTGGCTCATATGCATATAGATCCATGATTCGTCACCTGTCACGATCTTATAGACGTCTTTTGAAGCACCGCGATCGATTTTTTTCAACATTTCTTTGGACCAATCGACACAAGCCTTTTTTTGAGCGATTGTCAAATTATGCGATATCCAACGCGAACAAATCTTTTTGACGGCCAAATGTTCATGCAATATTGAATGTATGCGAGTGGAACTAATGCCCAAACATGCCTCAATCTCATGATAAGTTCACATGACGATCTTGCAGTAGCAGTTCACGCATAGCATCGATGTTTTCTGGCACAACAACCGATTTTGGACGACCTTCACGAAATTCGTCCTGGAGCGAACTATGACCATGATTGAATTCGGAAAACCAGCGAAACACAGTGGCCCGGGATGGTGCTTCATCACCAAAAGTCGAAGCGAATTGATTGGCACACTGTTGTTGAGTTAGCCCACGTCGAAAATCATTGCACGAAAATGTTGACGATTCAATTCCATTTTTGGCCGAGATGAATTTTTCAAGTCACTGTAAACAACACAAATAGCACTCGTATGACAAAACTTTCTGAGCACGTATACCATTAAAAACGTCAAACTTTACGATGCTGATGTCAGATTTGACGTATCTACACTGGTGTTGCCATATCTCAAAACTTAAGTAGCAGCCCTCGTAGAACCCGTTATAAATAAAACTTGATCAACTGCATCAGCAATGCAAACATAAATATATTTTCTCTCAAACATAACTATATATTTTGTTTATAAGTGTATAGAAATTATGTATATGGACAATTTTTTAAATGATTAGCTTCATGTAAGTGGTAACTATAATACTTTCTTCATACTCCAGGGCTCTACTTTTCAATTACATCCATCATGCACGACACGGTAACACTAGATAATAAAACTTCACTTCTTCCTTCAGACTACTTCCAATAAATATGCAAATTTTAATTTGCATTTGTCAGTTACCAATGTTTATATGGTATTGAAGATTCATTTTGATTTGCTATAGATCTAGTGCTACTGCACACTCAATAAATTATTTTCAGCTTTTATATTCAAAGGCAGTCAAAAAAGGGTTTACTTTGCTTTTTAGCAGGAGCCTCCAACCCACCATATAACATACCCTACTGTATTGAACAATTTTAAGAAATTATCCAAGGTGACCTAGATTGCCCTTTTGTGTACACCATGAATAATTTTTAATCTTCAACACTCAGTTATTCTTGAAACTTTTTTTGCTTTGATTGTATAACATTTTAATTGATTTTTTTAAGAAATCTCAAAAAAATCATACATAGTGCTCTTTATGCTTGAAATATGATTATTACAATGTCATATAAAATAACATAAAAAAATATGTATATATGTATAAAACCACACCAAAATGAAAATTATGTTGTTAAAGTATTGGCAAAATATTTTATTGTATTTTCATATTGTACATGTATTTATAAATTGAAATACCCCAGGGGCAATTCTCATTCTTACGATTCACATTGAAGATATCTCTTTTGTTGTTCAAATGACTAAAAACACACATGGCTTAGTTGTTGACTCAAAAGTAATCATTCATAAGCAATTGAATAATCCGAGGAAGTGATATTGTTTATAAAAGATGGAGTAAACTGATTATTTGCTATTATTCCTATTATCTTAATATTAAAATTTGTGGATATATTTGTTCAACATTCCACATAACTAGTCAAGTTGCAAATCAAAAAACTTTTAAGTGTGGGTTTGTCTCTTATTGACTTTCGAATTGGTTTCACTTTCTGTTCACAGGTCAAAATATAAAGTGAAATTTAGATTTTTTCTACTATTCAGAAAATGCCAGAAGCAGATAAAGAACATGAATTCTGCCTCCTGAACCAATGAAGTATTTACCATTAACTAATGAGTATTGAGAATTTTACAATTTCTTTATTTATAATGAGTTAACATTTAGGACCCAATACACAACTTTCATTGAGAAATTCTTGTAGAGGATGAGATTTGAAAATGTCACGCTTACCTTTTTTCAACCATTGAAACAGATTTTGAAGTGTACTTTTAATCTAATTATACTTTTGTTATTAAAATCATAATATACTATTTTTAAAGCATTTGGTTTGGTAATGGATTAAATTGAAAAGAAACATACAAAAAGTTTAAATATGATCAAATACACATAAAGAGCATTTAATCACTTAACCATAAATCGGAATGTGATGCGAAACAATATTACTGTTTCACAAATTACGTAGAATTATCTTTTCAGATAATTCTACGATTCCATTTGATTTATAACCCATGACACATGGACGGAATTTACCAAATGGATGTAGGGTACTTCTCTCAGCTCGCGTGCTGGTCACTGTTAAATAAACAAAAATAATAGAGGAACATGTCGAGGGTTGAGAAAAGATACCTCAGAAATTGGAAGTTTTGTTTAGTAACATTTTTTATGCATACAAATAAAAAAATACTTTTATTTAAATTACTTGCATATATGTGTAGCAATCCTTACTCCCTGTGATCACAGCGCGGGCCGCTTGTTATTGTTTAGCGAGAACGAGACAGCGACATATCTTCTGCGCCTTTCTACACACATTCAAAATGATATAAATATGAGGCGTGTAACAATAAATGACCATTCCATATTCGGATCACAAACTACGAGTTTTATTTAAACGACGCTCACCCTCATCATCTCCCCATTTCGGGACAACCGTCCCTAAATATGTAAGGACTTCTCATTTAAATATTATATTTCAGTGGAAAATACGTAATATATAGAGTTAAAAAAATTCCACTATTATCCATTAACAAAAGATAATATATGATAAAGACACTTATTATATTAATCAAACGCATACAGCACCTGAAAACAAAAATAAAATGGAACACATTGCACCCGGGTTGTTCCTTCCCTCAAAATGGAACACATTGCACCTGGGTTGTTCCTTCCCTCAAAAGTTTTTTGGCTATAACTTTCTGTATAACCAAAATCAAACCAAATTTTATAAACCTGACGGGTATTTGATTCAATTTTGTATTTAAAAAACTAATTTTTAAACCAACATATACGAGTATATTTTTATAGATTTGTATCTTTAAAAATATGTGTATTTTTCAAGATATTAATCATTATTTAACTTCTTGCGGGTGTTCACAAAAAAGAAATTTATTATTAACTTTATGTGACAAGTAGGATAAAAATATTGATAGCTTTTTACTAATTAATTCTTGTTTTTTGAGTTAGTATTATTAAGCTTTCAAAAGGACAAATTATAGACATTTTTGTTTTGGCTCAGTAGATTTTATAAAGTTAACATAAACAATATATTTGATACATATATTTTCATTTTATCATTTTTGACACATTTTATCCAAATAAATACTTCCAAATTCTTATATCCTAAGAAACATGATAATGTGGCATAACTTTTTAATATCCCAATCCATTACTTTTGTGGAATGGATCAGTCTTGTATTATTATAAAATTGAGTCTTTAATGACAATTAGGATTGTGCATAACGGAAATTACTGTGCATAACGAAACAATTACAAAAAGTTCCTCATAGAGTCGGATCGTAGATTCAAATTTATATCAAAATAATTTTATTTCAACAAAGTTTAATCAGTTTGGTAATTATAAACGACACACAAAATTTGTCATTAACAATCACAAAATTAAAAAGTTGCAAATAAAAAATTAATTACCAAAGAAGTTTAGAAGTCTTATGATCACTTAAAAAGATTTTAAAATATATTCTCTAAACTATTTCTAATAATTGAGTTCAAAATTCTAACAGGAAATAAAAAACAAAAAGAAACAAATGCTCACCAAACTTAAATATGTAAAACATTCTTTCTAAAAACCTTTAAAAGTAAAAACTTAAAACTTCTAATACTAGAAAAACAATGTAACCAACAAAAATAATCATATATATATTAAAATATTTTATTAAATGTAGCCATACAATATCAGTTATTTACACCAATAAAGGGATAACTTTTGTATATTGTGCTTTAAATTAGTAGATAAATGGTATAAATTGTAAGCAGCAAAAATATCACAAATAATGTTTTACTTTATAGAAAATAGTTTTTAATAACATTGAAAATATTTTATTTTAAAAATAAAGGCTTTTATTTTTAAACACATTATTTCGAGGAGTATGACAATTGTTTGTGCTATTATTGTAATTTTTCTCTCTCAACATGTTACAAGTAACATGTTACAAACAAGTATTGAAATACGAGTATGAAATAAGATTCTGATTATAAAGAATTCTGAAACACCTAATCATGCCATTTACAACGTAAGAATTGATTTCACAGGATTCAATAAAGTAGTAAATTCAGCAAAAAAAGCCTGTCAATAGAAAGACAGTACAAATGAATTCCAAAATATTGAGATACACAACTTTTTTTAAAGCTTAGAAAACAAAACCGTAAAAAACTTTTGAGATAAGACTATATGTCTAAATTTACTAATAATTTAAGTTTCCTGGTATATCTGAGAGCTTAATACTTATATTATATATATAAATTATCGATAAGTTAAGTTTAAAATAGTGAAAATGAAAACAAAATTTGTTATATTATTAACTGATTTGTTGAAAATGTATTTTGAAACTATAAAAAAAGTTCAATGTAAAGTGTTTAAAAAAATAAATTTACTTAAGGGGAAAAATGTCACATGCAGTAGCGTTGACAGTCTTGCTTATACGTAATTTGTGGTAAAAAATATAAAGCCAAAATACACATTATACTATTACAATTCATTCCCCTAAAAATGTCGTTATTATGTTATATAATTTTTATAATGTCTTTGATATACACACTGGCACCTGACATCATATTGTTGAAGATTTTCACTTTTCCTTCTTTTCCGCTCCATATGATGACGCTTTACTTACTTTGGACATACCGATTAGATATTGGAGAGCAAAATAAACTGGAAGGTAAAATTATACATGGATATTAAAAAAAAAGTACAATTTTATTTTTTCCAGTTCACTTGCAGAAATGAACCGTAGAAGTGATTTTTTTTAAATGTATTATAAGTATTCGCACCTACATACAAATGTGAGTAATGTCTTTCCAAATGCTGTGTATTGTTAAAATAAATAAAGGCGAACTGAACTGCAATAGTTCTAAACCTGAAGGCTCAATTGATGGTACCAAAAGCAATATTATCTATTGGTTATACTGTTAAAGATATTCACATCACCGGATATGTTGAAAGGTAGGTACCATACAAATGAATGATGAATCTAAGGGATGCAAGGCTGATCACCTTGTCTACTTTAAAAACTTGTTTCTCGATTACTAAAAAGTGACCGGTCAGATGGTGTAAAGAATAGATATGACCGAAGCCATAGGTATCCTTATACCCTCGAACACTAGGCGGAAAAAGTGCCTGTGTCGTTCGAAGGGGTAGCATAGTGAGGGGTTCTAATCGACAACCTTCCGCACGGAAGTCCAGTGCGTTACCGTGCAGCCATGCACCTCATACTATTACATGATTAATATGCTGAACTTCTGTGAAAAAGGTACCCAGTTCCAAACCCATGCTGAAAAACTACCTTGAAAGAATGATAATTTTTTCAAAGTTTTTGTTACTTTAGTTATATTTATGTTATATTTAACCCCCATGACTTAAGTTATATTTATTCTTTATTTAAAATATATATCGGTGAAGTGATTTTTCTTTGAATGCCTCTCATATCGTCGTCATACAAGAGAAAGTGACCAACTAACAAAATGCAAAATGTTCAGGAGAGCCATTTAACCATTTTTACACTTTTGTTTTAAATTTTTTTTTTAAACAAACGTATTCACATTTGTGACTTTTTTTGGGTGTATAGAAATGTTCATTGCTTTCAAAATAAAGAAATAATATTTTTGAAAATTTTCATACAATTTTGCTTGTAAAAAAATAAACATCAATGCAGATAGTCATTTTAAACAAGTCAAGATATTATTATTATTCTTCCAAGTTCTTGCTGGGTTATTTCTTCCAGGCCACCATTATGTTAGTAAGGTGTCAGATAGTCATTAATCACGTGTTCGCGAAAAATGCACTTGGTCACTTTCTCTTGTATGACGACGATATGAAATGTACTCTCTTCAGGCAGGACACACCCATATTCCCATTTGACCGCAGTCATACTACAAGCTTACTTGCGTGAACTTCAAAATGATCATCCAGTGGTCAAAAAGCTACAGGCATACATCCTAACTTTCATTGTTTACAATAAAACCTAGGAAGCTTATTGCAATGTGGCAATTCTTCCAACGATGGTTCTCCATGAAGATGTTCAAAGATTCATATGTAAAAAACTGTCTAGAATTAATTTGTTTCTGTTATGATCAGAAATTGAATCTAAAACCATGGAATAGAAGACAAATATTCTACCAATTAGGTTAGAATAGTTGTCAATCGTGTAATGAATGGCCTATAATTTGGACTTTAAATTAATAAGTATCTGTCATACTTTTGTAATTATGTGCATTAGTTTGAACTTCCAATTTCTTTCCTATTATGACGGTAAGTAGTGTGAACATAAAACCTTGAGTTCACATTAAATATTATTTGGAATAACTAACCATACAGGTTAATCAAGTTTAAAAAATTTAAATATTTTTTTACAGATACTTACATGCAGCCAATACTGAGCAGCCAATACCAAAGTAAAGTAGTTCTCCACTTAAAAGAAGACCAAAGAGCCACCTTAAAGCCGGTACCAGTATTACTACATTCCAGAATACAGTATTGATCAATGAATACGGTCTTCGTTTCATTTCAAATGGAGCAACCCTTTCCACACCGGACTCCTTGAAGAAATCACCTGTATTGTTGAAAGATTCTTGCATCTTGTCCTGAAATACATGTTGATTTACTAGACAATTATTTTCATTGAAAACTTTCGATACTGTATTTAAGTATATCACTAATACAAGGAAAAAATTAAGACAATCCAAAAGAAAAATCAATTAAGTATATATAGTTAGAGTTTTAATAATTATCTTGTGAATAAGATCCATATTACAATATTATAAGTTAATCCAGTACTTTCTAAACTGTTTCGGTTCACGGCGCCCTTAGTGTTAAAAGATTTTTCTATAGCGCCCAAAGTCAGAAGATACCTAACAGTTGCATTATGTTAATGCGGTTAGGTTAATTAGGTTAAAAAAATAATGAAACACATATTTAAAATATAGATTTTGAACAATCATATTATTGAATAAATATATCATACTTAGTGTGAATAAAAACTATGTAAGTCTCATTTCAGTGAAAATATTGAAATATTCCGCGGTACCCGTCAGCCAGCTGCGATGTACACTTTGGGAACCACTGTATTAAGCAATAACAAGTAAAACTGCTACATGTACATTATATATGATGCAATATTATATTTATGGATTCCATAATATTAAATTGGATGCCAAAAATTGAGCTATACATCATTTTTTTCTATACAAGAATTATATGGGTCAATCCAGGGCAATCTGAATGAGCATAAATTATTTAAAAGTGCAGTAACGACCAGATTGTGAAGACCCAGTCCATAGATAATGCTAATTTAAAACTCACTAGCCATAAAAATCAGAGAAAAAATATTGTTCATAGTAGAATCTCAGTTTGGTTTTTCAATTGTCACATGTCATTCTGGATGTTTTATTTTTTCTCAAAGTCTATATGTGGATTATTT